>LPNX010293572.1:26847-147024 GCA_001517045.1 Pseudotsuga menziesii
TTAAAAATGCCATATTCTATATGCATTGCAAGCTGAAGCTCCCATTCCATGATTATATTGATACCAACAGAACACTTGTTTCATTAGCTAGAATCAGATACAAACTTGGAAGCAGCGGAGGAGCAGGTGAACTATCTGTGATATCATATTCCATAAAAGATAGTTAATATTGTCAGTTATAAATTTATTAGGCTCATATATAAGAACTAGCCATGGAACACAAATTGTTGGAAATGTATCTACGGCCTCTTTTTCTTTCTCCTCTATGTAAAATGCATTTGCTTCAGCTCCTAGTGTCCCACCAACCACAAAACCTTAAGCTCGCTATGAAAAAGAAATTGTCTTTGCCAAGCGAAACTACAGGTAAAGGACTTACTTGCTGAGGTGATTCCCTTGGTTTTGAATATCAAAATGGGACTTTAACTAACCCTATGTAACAATCCTCGAAATTGTAATAGAAATAACAGGAATTTTTGCAAACTTGTGAGTGAATCATAGAATTCAATAGCATTTGTAATAGAAATACCTACAATAATCAATATGTTAAAAGGATATTTATAGCAAACTGGACAAAATGGAAAAAGAAGTTTTTCCAGATGTTTTATTTAAATATATAAACATGATATCATTTTTTACTGGTCACCACTGTCATGGGCTGCATAACATTTGGTCACCACTTTCAGTGGTTGCATAGCATTTTGAACAGATAGTGTTAACACTAAATTTATTTTTCTCTGAATTGCTCCTATTGCCTTCAAAATTTTAAGTTCTCATGGGTGATTGAGTTGTTTTCCAAAGTTTTCTCATTAAAATATGTCCAAGTTGGCAAAGAAGAGAAGGTAAAGAAGTTTAGGGAAAAGGACAAATGAGTTTTTTCACAGATGGGGCAAAAATCTTTATTAATTTTTGAAGGAAAAATGGGTTTTATAAAGATTTTATTTATATTCAAAGATTAATAATTTTGAATATTTCTCCAAAGTCAAATGCTGCCTTTTATTTACCAAGCCAAAGAATAAATAAAGGTTTTACGCGCTAAATATGATTTATTACCTTTCTTAAGGTGTAATCAAAACATTAGCGCATAAAATAATCCTATGGCTGATGTAAAAAGGTAAATTAAATCAACGGGTAATATCATTTCCGGAGGGTAAAGTTGTGCGTTGATTAAAACCAAAGTGCTCAGCGGAATGCATATGTGCAAAGTTGATCCGACGGCAGAGAAATAAAGTGAAAAGTAATCAACGGCTGAAAATAATTCCGGAGCCCAAAGTTGCGCGTTGATTAAAACCAAAGTGCTCAGCAGAATGCATATGTGCAAAGCTCATCCGACGGTTAAAAAATAAAGTGAAAAGTAAATCAACAGTTATTACAAATTCCGGAGATCAAAACTGCATGAGGGTTAAAGTCAGAGAGCCCAGCGGAATTCATTTCATACTGCTTGATCCAAAGGTGGAAATTTAAAGGCTGCTCGCATCTACGGCTGTGAGAGATTCCGGAGCATGAAGTTGCACGGTGGTTAAAAGCAGGAAGCCTGGCGGAATGAGTAACGTGGCACTTGATCCTACCTTGAAAACTAAAGGTAATTATATCAAGGGTCACAAATAAATCCGGAACAATAAGGTGCATGAAAGATAATTTGAAAAGGTGGCTCCGGAATAGACCATTGTTTATAAATAAATTTGACTTGGTTTTTTTACTTTGTTTTAAAAAATAATTTCATTTGTGCCGCCCGCTCAAGGGAAGAGACAGTCCACCGTCTCTGCGGAATATATAGCTCAGTCAAATAAGCTCTACTACTGGATATGTGTATGCTACTCAGACTACAACTGAATCAATCAAAAGCTGGTTCAAAGATACAAAAGCAACATAGCATATTTTTTCTAAGAAATGGCTGTTTCAGTCATTTTATTCAATGAATTGTTTACAGCAAGAAAAGAAGAAATTTCAGAAACTGAAAGATTTTTTTCATCATAACATCTTACTCCACAATAACCTCTCTCATTTTTTACTCAGGTGCTACATATTAGGAGCAGCAAAGTCATCTTCAGAGGGAAAATATTCCGATTTCGAAATGACTGTTCTAGTCATCCAAGTAAAATAATTGTTTACATCAAATGAAGATGTATTTTGAGAAACTGGGAGAGGCTTTTCTTCAAAACTTACCTTTCTACAAAAACCTCTTTCAGTTTTCACACAGGTGCTATGGTTTAGCAAAAAAAAAATCAGTTGTACAGGCCAGTTTTCAGGTTTTCCAAAGGACTATTTCAGCCATCAACTTCAAAGAATTGTTTTGGACAAATGGAATTTAATTTGACAAAACTGGGAGAGGTTTGTATTCCTAACAGGACTCTGATAAAAAGCCTCCTTCAGTTTTTACACAGTAATCATAGGCTGGGATATTTTTAAATATCTTTACAGGTCATTTTTCCAGAAATATACAATTTTATTATATGAGTCATCAGCTTCAAAGGAATATTTCGAGGATATTGAAATGATTTTGGAGAAATGAAGACGTGGGTTTTGTTGGAAACATGTCCAGTTATAAAAACCTCTCCCAGATTCCATACAGATGTCACCATGTTAGATATGCAGGATAAACTTTGTTGTAATTATTTCTATTTCTAGAATTAGGGTTAGGTTTTGAATTCTAAAGTTAGGTCAAGACTTTTCTTATATAAAGGGGAATGTAATTGATTTTGAGGGGAGGATTTTCAAGAGCGGGAGGCTCTACATTGTAATGGCTTGATGTTTTTGGTGAATGAATGAAATTTGCAGAGGAGGAATGTAAAATCTTTTTCATGTCAGAGATTCTTGTGCCATCTTTTCTTCAGTAAGTAATTTCTTTATGTGATTGTTTATCCTGTTTCCCACTCCATTGTGTATTTTCTTTCATGCTTGAGCATCAGTTTGTATGGGCTAGAATTCATCCTGCATGCTCTAGGTCCATTGTTCAAGCATTTTTCAAAATATTTTCTTCTAAAGTCTTGCAGAATTCACCATGTAGTTAGGTGCTCTGTTTGATGGAATGTCTCCCTTTGTCTGCTAATCAACCTGCTAATACCTTAAGACTGAGGAAATGGTGCCTACCTTGCCTCTGATCATAAAAATTCAAAACCCTACCTCCTGCAACCTATTTCAGATCTGATTGTTGATTCCATTGCCCAATGGTCTCCTCCATGACTGTCCTACCAAGTCTTTAAAACAAACTTGTCATATTTGTCCCATCAGAAATCTGACCTTCTGAGTGTATTTGATTGAATATCTTGAGTATAAAACCTTTGTAAATAGTGAGAGATCCCTCTCTGATTGTATTAGGTCAGAAATACATTCTAAAGTGGTTTTTGCTGTTACCTCAGGGTGTACCTTTTACAACCTGGGTACATTCTGAGTGCTAACAGATAGCATAATCTCTTCATTCACCATGTTTAAATTGCTCTTTATGATGCGTGCCTTCACTGTCTGTAGAGAACATGAGGCAACTTCCAATATTTGCAATTGCATGCCTTCATTCATCATCATTTGTTCACATTCACTACCTTCAATGGTGGTCATGGACAAGTGGGTTGGGCGGCGCAACAGAGGATGAAGAATCCATGAGAGAAGCAAGGAATTATGATGTCTGTGTATTGATATTCTAGTTATGTATTGAAACAGAGGATGAAGAAGCCCTAAAAGGAAGCCAGGGGAGGAGCAAGGAAGTTGGGTGTGTAGTGAATAGAGGAAATGTTGTGTAGGATGAGAGCTCTCTCTACCAGCGGAAAACTCAGTGGATTGCAGGTGGTTTGTAGGTGGTTGGAAAGGTCCATGCAGGAGGAGATGTGTAATTACTATGGTGATGTAGAACAAGGTCGTGGACAACAGACCAAATGCCATGTAGAAGGAGCATCCAACACAATAAATCAGGTTGTGGCAGCTGGAACAACACGCCAAAGGCCATGCAGAAGGTGGAGCCAGTGCAACAAAGGAGGTCATGGTAGCCAAAATGAAGTTTTGCACATATTATGAAGCAAACATTAAATGTTTGAAACTAATGTTTAACAACCTCATAGAATTTGTTCAATTGTAACCAAACAACCAAAAAAACATAGGCCACGCTACTTGTGAAAACGCACATGCCTAAAAAAAAGGCCAAATAAGAAGTACATACCATTCATTCATTGATAAAACGGTTCAAATAATATAATTGGTTTTTGCAAAAGTATAGCTTTAATTTTGAATGAAAACTTTGAATAAATTTTTAAATTTGATTTTGGTTATCATGCACATTAATGTAAATGACGACAAGCTGATTACAAGAGTCCCTGTCTAGACAGAGGGCAAGGACTAATAATGAGAACTTGATGAGCATGATAAACATATTTGCTGGAGTACACTGAACTTTTAGAATAAGGAACTATGTGAACCTTCTTTTCTCTGACGTGACTTTTGTAATAATTAATTTTGACGTTATTTTTGGAAAAGAATAATCATGTTTTCTAATAATGACTCTTGAGCTTTCATCGATAAACAAACATAACCGTTTTGTTCCATAATAACTTTATTCGTCTTTACTCATCTCACCAATTTGTGAATATATGAAATTTATCAAATATCGTTGTCTCCCAAAGGAGAGAGAAGCGTGAAGCTTCAATATCTGTGTCTACAAAAGGGAGTGTGTTGTTCTGGAATATAAATCCCATGGATTTATATTGGGCTACAGATCCATATGTTGTTATGAAAGGTAAAATATAATTATTTGAGATAAGATATGTGTGAGTGAGTGTGTCATGTATATATGTATATAAATGTATATATGTATATAGATATATTGGAAGTTATTTAAGAGTAACTAATGCTTTGCTACAATGAGAAGTCATAAAAACAACACTAGGATACAAATCACTACAAGGACTATTTAACTCCCATGTGAATTGAATAACTAAAAATAAATTATAAATTGAATGTTGGTGGGTGCAAGGTAATGCTACATAATTAATGACACCTTAGTTGTAATGGAAACCTAGAAAAACATAAATTTGATCACTAAAAATAAATATTAGAGGTACTCGCACAAATTTTTAGAACATGGTGTAAAAATATGAAACTTAGACAAGAGTTACCTTCCCAAATATATAACTTTTATTTATGGAAAATTAGCTTAACTCCAAGAAAATGGTGTTGTCAGAAGATGGGTATGTTATTTTTTTTCTAAGACATAATGCATATGTTTGCCTTAGGCCCTGTGTTTGGCATGTAAACAATGGATTTTTTCAAAAACAAAATTGCAGAGTTGTAGATAATAGGCGGTTCATGTGCAACACTATTTTTCATTAATTTTTAATGTTGATTTTCGATTTGTTTTAAATTAAGAATGTTAGTGGAGCCCTGGAATGTGAAGGTGGAGCAGTAAACCCCTCTATGAGAGTCTTAACACAATCAATGAATTTTTTTCCAAGGTGTATTTCTTCATCCATACTTGTGTGATTTCTTTTCCGTTTTCAAAATAGGTGAACTAGTCAAAAGTTACAAAGAAAATAAGAGACCCCCTCTTACTCCCCCTACCCCTAACTCATGATTAAGAAAACCTTAATCATTGCACCTAAGCATACACTTTGGATAGAACTTAAATCAATCACCCCACCTTTGTCAATAACCATTCCCATTATGAATCAACCTTACGTATGGTGTGATTTAGCTTACATATGTGAAAAAATTGCTTTTAGAGTTTTTTATAAAAAACATGCAAACTTGGTTTGATGCTCTTGGACGTTGTCCCTCTCTATTTCGATATTGAAATAAATATTTAAGCACACTTAAGCAAGGGCATGGTACATTTATGTTGAAATGATGTTGTCTTAATTTTCTTGATTGTATTGTAGTATGAGATTAAGATCCTAATGCAAGGTGGTTTTAGACTGTAGTAACTATTTGTAATTTGCATAGACTTAAAATGAAAGAGACATTATAACCATTTGGAGCGAATAAAATGATGTTGAAAATAGTGATAAGATGGACCAAAAGAGAAATTATGATTGTTTGGAGGTGCATACATGATGAGATCATTGTAAAAACTTTAGGTATGCAGTGGTCGATCATATTAGTGAGTTGAAGAATGAATTAATTTTTGAAAGTAATTCTGAAACTCAGAGGAAACAATTTTTTTTTGAAGAGGTAAATTGTTGAAATTTAAGGGTTAGTGATGTTTTAATACAAGTAATAATCATAAGTGCATGAACAAATACAATTCAGATTCATAATAGTGCTGCTAATAAAACTTTAAATTGTAATAAAGAAAGAACATAATCATCATCTCTTTCAACTTAACACTTTGTTGGTCACTGCTTTAAGGTTGGTCATTGAGATGTCACTCCATATTTCATGTACAATAATGAATAAATAAAGTGCAGGAGATACTTGATATTAAGGAATCACAACCATTATTTGAATCCGCCTTATACTCAGATAATTCTGAGTTTGATCTTGTCACTGAAGGGACAAGTCAAACAGGGTAAACCATATACGTGCCTTGACAGAGGGTTAAATCAGACCAAAATTGACCTTAGACTCTCATTTAACAGAAAGAGAGGTTTCAATCAAAAGCACAGGATTGAGTAATTCATTCATGTCCAAAATAGACATGCTATGGACACGGTCACTTAGCACAAGAGACACTCAGTCATACCGATACCCTCTGACAGTCATGTTGAGTAACTCATAGTCCACACTTGAAGAGTAACCTTATGGTCACTCAAGGGATAGAACCCAGCACACAGGAAAAACCCATAAGAACTAACGTTGAGAAAATTGTGAGGTAAGCGACTAAGAAAAACGTAGTGACTCATGCTGAGAAAAATCATGAGTTAAGCGGTTGAGAAAGATGCAGAGACTCACTTTACAAGATGAGACATAACTAAAGAAAATACAGAGATCAAGCTTAGTCCATGAAGAAGGAATAAATCGCAGAGGAAAAACTCAGAGCGTGAATGAACAAATCACAGATCATGAATGAACAAATCACAGAGGCAACCCGTGAAATGAATAAGAGGCAGAGGTAAAATGATGGATTGAAATCGTAGAGGAAAACCCAAGAGACAAACCCACAGACAAGAGGAGAAAATTAGATCGTAAAGGAGATAGCCTGTTATGGAGAAACCGACGATATCAGAGATCCTAGTGAGATAACATGCTGAGAACACGGTGAGATAACCCTAGGACCAAGTAAGAATAGGACCATGATTCAACAACCACAAGATCAAAGCGAACCATAAAGGTGGACAAACATTCAATTAGGACCAGTAATACCAAAAGATTTTCTCTCTCTCAAGGTACATAGTTTAATATATACTTTTGTCATCAATGTAGAAGGGGAACATCCAACCAAATTTTACAAGATAGATCATCCATACATGTCTAAGGAGGAAACATAAAGAGCCCAGTTCAGTATATCCAAGAAAGTGCTCAGGGAAGTGTACTAATATCAATACCCTCAGAGGAGAAACAATGTCATCCTCAAAATATCTAATATGATGCTAAAAGACTTAATCATCCATACTCGAAAATAAAGCAACCAAAAGGTTGAAGAGTAGGAGGTACAAGCTCTGCTCTAGAAGAGTTGTAGCTTATCTTCCCCAATATCTATTTCCTCATAATATTCAGTGAAGGAAAGTAGGCCCTCAGCCATGGGGAGCACTTCCTTGGATAAACGGTTTGCCCTCTTATTGTGTTCTCTAAAGACATGAAGAAAGTCTAAAGTGTGAAAGAAGGCCTTCAACTCCATAATGTTGTCACACCAACCATCCAAATCGAGGGCAAAGAGAGCTGCCTTATCTTCTAAGCCCAATTAATGATTACAGAAGAGTCCCCGTGTACATGGACAGAGGGAATTCCAATCTCTTTTGCAAAATACAGTAGAACCCAAAGAGCCAATAATTCCACTCTGGTGTTGCTGTTGTTCCCACATCCCATCTTGGTGCTTTGGTGTAGGTGCTCTTATATAGTCTATGTGAAGGTATTTGAGCTTTGATGAACGTTAGTTTTTGTAGAATAATTTAGTTGTGCATAAAACCAAAGAAAACCACCAAAATACTAGGGTTTTACCTCTATGAAAACTCCAAAAACTATGCTAACAACCAGCTGTCATAAAATAGTGCATACTAGCTCAAAGTGTCCACACATGTGGGATCAAAACATTATCCAGTTCTAGTGCATGAGTGAAGAAGACTACGAGTGAAACCCCCATAAGCAAGCAACACTGGGAATAGGTTAATTCACCAACTAACTACATGAATATGAGTTCCCAAGCTGCCAAGTGTGAAGGACAAGAAAACAATGAACTGCTAACAACTCAATACAATGAAAAGTACATACAATGAATGTGGAACACTATTTATTTGCAACTAGATCAGATCAATCTAAACCTTCGAACCAGAACACCAATGGCTCTTGGTTTTCTGTGGGATGAAAAGTCAAAATGAAAGTCAATATATATACAAGTTTGGGGACAAAATATAACAAAAGTAATTAAATATTAACAAAAGAAATATCCATACCTACATCCTTGGTGGAAGTTGTGAAACTAGAATTTCCTCAACATCTATATTTGTGCCCTTTGTTTCTACTGGGTCAAACAAATTCGTATCATCAACGTCGTCATCATTCATGAATTTGGTATACTGCATAAATTTCATATAATTTATAGACATTAGATTTGGAGAATAAAAACATTAGATTTCATATAATAAATTTCATATATTATAGCATACTTACGTACCATGCCTCTGTTTTGATTTTGTCGAGCGACGACTCGCTTATAATTGTCTCTACAGTATGCTGCATACTGCTCAAGCTCTAATCGACTCATACTTTTCAAGCGATCATCAGTAATCATCAAATGGGCCTTCATCCATAGTGTATGGAGATGAAATAGTATGTAGGATGATTTCCACCCCTGCTAATGCAGCCCCAACATGGTCTCTTATCTCTTCCCTCAGCCCTCTTGCTATTTTGGATGTCACTTCCAACTCCTCTGGTAAAGCTATGAGTCTAGGATGTGGTTGTACTAACCGAGGCATTGGACACCTATAATGAACATCTTGTCATGCATCAGTTCATTCATATGTACGACCTTTTCCAGCACCATAGAAACTACATCTCGTATCTAGATAGTTGGGGTCCATGTTAAACTGGAACTTTGCAATCAACATCTTAACAAAATACTAAGGAATCTCGTCATTATTTGGGAACTTCCCATATGCACACAGGAACCTCATATAAATATGTGGTTCAATCAGTGTATCATTGAATCTTGCGATCTTTAGATATTTTTTGTCTTCAAGCCGCAAGTCAAAACATGAAAAGACCATTTCTTTTGTGACAAATTTCTTTACTTCTTCAAACTTATGGCGACCCATCACTAAAAATCGCCTCCTACACATCATATCATAAAAAATATGGGTTGATGGTCCAACCCCAATATATGTCTCTATCAAACTCTTCAGATTGTGTAAGACAATCTGGAGACATTGTTGAGTGCCAAAAGAGATATATGAAGAATCAAGCTCTTCCTACAATCTTGAGGAATGCTCCTTCATCTCTTCCATAGTTAGCATAGCGATGTTGTCTTCCCAAGGAGTCTCCTCAAGAATATCTCTAGGATGACTGTAAAGAGGATCATATCTTTCATTGTGAGCATACTGATGCACCTGACGATGCCTCCTTGTGTCAAGAGGTGGATTAGGATCAGGAGCAGCAAACCCTGTAAGAATTAAAATGTGCGTGCAAGTATATATATATAGTCTGTGAATCAAATTATACACATTTAAATAAAATGTGTTCATCACAAATACCTGGTGCATCCGCTTCTGCCCCATCATTGTTGTTAGAATTTCTAGAAGCCCCTGTACAAAACCAAAAATTGGCAATCACATGTAAGTTAACAAGAAAAATCATCTAATTTTTCACAAATAACACAATCATGTCAAACAAGAATTCTAGTCAAAATGTACATGTAAAAAACCTCTACCTAGCGATGGCGTATCTGAGGAATAAGACACTAAGTGTGTCCTATGTGTTTGTCCATCGGCCCCTGTAGACCCCTCAGACATACGTCTGTCATGCTCAGAGCCACCACCTGTGCATGTAACAAGATATTAGAAAGATGTGTAAAATAAAATTTATGTTTATATAGACTTCAACATGAAATGAATACAATTGAATTTACCTGACGATGACCTCAGGGAGTGTGGCTACATAGTAGCCAAAATTGCTCCAGCCCAAAGCTGTAAAGTTGTGCATGATAAGAATTTTCCACATATTAAAAAACATGCCAAACAATAATTCTAGGTAGAATGTATGAAAAAAATATCTACCTAGAAATGGCATCCTATGTGTTTGTCCACCAGCCCCTGTAGACCCCTCAAACAGACATCTATCATGCTGAGAGCCACCACCTGTGCACCACAAGATCTTAGAGCATACTGATGCGTAAAAGAAGATCTATGTTTATATATACTTGAACATTAATTGAATAACAATTGAATTTACCTGACGATGACCTCAGGGAGTGTGGTTGCATAGTATCCAAGTTTGCTTCACCCTAAAGCTGTGAAGCTGTGCATGATAAGAATTTTCCACATTAAAAAACATGTCAAACAATAATTCTAGTGAAAATGTATGTAAACAATCTCTACCTGGAAATGGCGTATTCAAAGAATAAGACACTAAACCTGTCCTTTGTGTTTGTCCATTGACCCCTGTAGACCCCTCAGACAGACATCTGTCATGCTGAGAGCCACTGCCTGTGCACAACAAGATCTTAGATTTTGATGTGTAAAAGAATATTTATGTTTATATGTACTCAAGGATGAATTGAATAACAATGAAATTTACCTGACAATGATCTCTGGTTTTGTCGTTGCATAGTAGCCAAGTTTACTTCACCTTGAAGTTGTGAAGCTGTGAATGATAAGAATTTTCCACATATTAAAAAACATGTCAAATTTAAATTTACCAAATTTAACATTTTGCACCTGTGCATGATGAGAAATTCTCACATTAAAATCATGTCAAAACGTGTCAAAGAAGATAAATATATTTCATATTAACAATTGAAAAGGTCAAATATGATCCCTTAAAGGTTGTGGCTCAAGTATTCCCAAATCCGGAACACCCCTAGTTAGAAAGAACGACATCTCTCAACATTCACCCCCCTATCCCTTATCTCTCATCAATTTGGTCCAATAATTCAAGCCACGCCTCCTCCATCTCAAGCCTCATCTAGCAACTAATAAGTACAAGACAATTTTCCCCTTGGTTTAGAATATGGTACCTTAGTTCTTACAACTAGTAGGGAAATGTAAACAACTATACAACAAATATAGGAAATCTAGAAGAGATTTTGGTGTACATGGTTCATGAGGAGGAAGAAGCACCACTATAACAAGAACAAATAATTGATTGAATAGGAATTTTTGAATACAATGATTCCTCGAGTGACATATTTAATGGGGCTGCAAGATACACATCTAATGGTAGACCTCGCCAAATGAGCATCATGACACAAAATCCAGTCCCCAAGGATGGTTATGATTCCTGGAAACTAGAGTGAAACACATCACGTGGTCTTCATTTGGCATCCCTATAAAATTATGTTGTTGATTAAGAAACACATATTACTTGGGATAAGAGAGGCTTTCTTGGACATCTCTTTTCCTTCTTTGCAAAAAAGAGCACAAAACTAGACTGGGAAATCATTGGACATTTGTTAGATACATGCCCCTATTCTTCAAAATTATAGGACAAAAGTGTTGTTCCATTAAACGAACTTATCATGTTAAAGGGAACCATTCCGTAGCCATAACCAATTGGGTCCTTAATCCATTTGACAATTCCATTCTCAATAGATGTGGAAACTCCACTTACATGTATTGGCTTCGGAAATCTGGAAAGAAAAGAACAAAAGTTATTTTTGCGATCAAAGTCAAAAGAATCAAGTAGTCTATGCAATCATAAAGGATGCATTCATGACATGTTTCAATTAACGTAGTGGTCTAATAAGGATTTTCAAATGAATCCCAAGATGCAGGTGACATTGACCTTTTAGATCACACTTCCCCCATTGCACATGACACTCGTAAGTAGGACAGGTGGCTAGGTGAAGGCTCCATATGCATTTCCTATTAACGAAGAATGGGAAATTAAAGCACATGCACTCATGACAAACAGTTTCAGCTGCAACATATTTCGGAAGATTTTCAGGGGAATACAAACAATGAAATAACTTTTCCCTTAGAGGCCCTTAGAGGCCTTAGGCTCTAAAATGTTGTCCCTTGGGACCTTAAGCCTAGAAATTTAGGCCTATTTGAGCCTTAAGATTCGATATTTAATCCAATTTCATACTTAACTTGTCACATGCCCCAATTTTGCAAAATAATATTATCTTATTTGATTTTATTCCAAGACATTATGTTAAATTTTATGCTAAGTTGTAAATGATGACTCAGCAGAGTCAAGGATATTGAATTTAATTCTGAATATTTTAATTATAAATAAATAAAAGTGGAGACAACAGCTTAGGAGAGCTGTTAAAAGAGTGTTTACTGTTCAAGTTGGTGGAGGAGACTGGGTGGAGAGCAAACAGACATGTGGCAGCATCCTCAAACACTTCCAACTGTTACAGGTGGCAACCTCCCTACATTTGGGGTCATGATCCCACAAGAAAGTGGGATCAGAGCAGGTGGCTCAATTAATGACAAACTGACCCAAAATACCTAGGCAATCTTATAAAAATGCCCATTGAAGAGAGTTGAGGTTGCTCATTCTGGGGAAGTGATCATTCAGGTGAATGAACTTCAGAGAATTCAATGGCAAGGGAATTTGTGGAAAGTGTTTGAGGGAATTAAACTGCTGAGTGATCTAGTGCAGCTTTTCAGCTAAAGGATCTTACTGCTGTGTGCAGAATCATTATTGAGTTATTGGAATAGTCTATCGTTTGCTTGCTCCACCAGTTCTCAGCCAAGGAGACCAGGAACAGGCTCGAGGGTCCTGACGAGACGTTGTTTGAGCGCTCTCCAGGAATTGGTAGGGAGGAATGACCTCCTAATGCTGTTGTTGTCCATCTTAATCAGGTTCTACAGTCTTTTTGTATTACTGTGTTAGATGGTTAAATGTGAGACTATCTGCTTAATGAATGTTATATGTTTAGTTGTGAACTGATAGAGTTAGTAAGCTTTTAGTTATTGAAAAACTAAAACTAAAATTGATGAAAAATAATCCTAACCTGTGTTTTTCCACATCTGGAAGGACCAGACCGTACTCCAACATAAGCAGTGTGTTTAAAATAGATGAAGACATGATAGGAATCTGAAATGTGTAGGTGTATTATGCATTTCATTATATTAGCGCAACTTATTTCTATATGAAGACTATTATCAACAAAGAACAATAACCTATTCTTATATGTTCTTGTTAACCAGATTATGCAGGTAAGTACATTAGAAAAAGAAATAGAAATAACTTAGCACAGGTAGAAGGATCTTCTTTATAAATACTCTAATAGGAAATAGATTATGCTACACACTGTATCTTATTTTTTTTATCAAATTTAAATTATGCAGGATGGAAATCTGTGCTATGTCACATGTTTATTTTTTTGTATCATACTTATTAACCTGTTGCTTATGCAGTAGAAGAAATAAAGCTAAACTACTTGCTTACTTTCAGTTCAAACAAAGGTATCAGATACCGTATCTAGTTTATTAGTATTCATAATAGTTTAAAACCTACAGATACATGATCTTTGAAACTCCACTTTATGAACCCAGTTTTTAAGTAAAATTGGATCACGATTAAGTTAGAAGTTAGAGTTTAAGACAATAAACTATATAGAATATTATTGCACTACTTTTACAATCCAGTAGTTAGTAGGGTAATGTTGTTAGGATTATTAATCCTCCCTTGTCCAAATTTGGTCATATGTCTAAATCGGGAGTCATGTCTAAATCGGGAGTCCATCCAGTCTATTTATATTCATTAGCACCATTGGTTAAACTTGACCTAATTAGGGCACATGTTTCAGTTACCAAAGTGTGGAGAACACTAATTGAGGCTCACTGCCACTTATTGCACTTGATTGCATAAGTTTAGGAGTCTCCTATATCAATCCCTACAATTTAGGAAGCAACTGGGAGTGCTGAAACCAACCAAGGTCAGTTCACTTCAATTAATGACTAATCAAGCCAAGTTAGGAGTCAGTTACATTCAGTTCTAGCCCTCTACCTTCAGTTAGCACTAGGTTTAATTGATTGCACACATGTGGGGCGCTTTTCTCACCTACCACAGTCAATTAACCATTAGTCAACACTAAATGTAACACTTGGTTGTGTTTTAAAGCTCCTATGAACTCCGGTTATGATTTAGACAAGGACAGTTAACTACTGGGTCCTCCGATAGTGATTTAGACAAAGTCTTGGTTACCTACAGTCAAGTAGAGGCTAATCAATTCGAACTTCCTCATGTGGATTCGAATTTATTGTGGCTATTAAAGCCATTTTACATTATTGTAATTAATCATCTGGATTACTTTTTTGATTAATGAAAGCATTCACAGCTGCAAGCCTTTTGCACTGTTTCATTCTTCAATGGCTAAGTAAATTGTGAGATCTTCTTTGTGAGTTGTGTGTTTGTCTACAGATCTATATGCTCAAATTTAACATGGTATCAGAGCCTCAACAGACAAGGCACTTCTCCTCCTCAAATATCCTACTGGATTATTTTTTTGTTTTGCAAGTACAACTTCGAATGGATTCATCAGTTCCTCTTCTCACCCTATCCTCAAACTATTCAGAATGGAAGAAGGAGATGATTTCATCTCTGATGAAAAAAGGTCTCTGTCGGGTGTCTATTGGACTTGATAGATAGTATTTTAGTAAGATTGACTAGTTGAATACAAGTGATGGAGCTTTTGGAACAATAGCAATGGGTCTTTCTCGTAGCTTTCTCTACCTCATTAGATCTATTGAAAATCCCAGGGAATATATTGAAGACCCAAAGGAACTCTAGACAAGATTGGACAGAACCTTTGGAGTGATTGATGAGGATCATAATAGCATTTTGGAGAGAATATCCAGCACCATAAGCACTCTTGATCCAAAAATCTCATCCTCCACTCTCTCTGATGAAGTTGTTCAAGATGAAGAAGAAGTAGAAGCTTCTACACAGTCAATTCGAATTGAAGACAGTCTCCATGCAGTGACTCCTTCTCCTAATGCTCCGGAAGTTCATGAGATCTCTGATATATCATCTTCTCATATTGCTGAAATATAAGAAGACATTCGAATCTATTATATTGAAGAAAAATTCTGCTACACTTCCATGCAAACATTCACCGGTGATTTTCCTTTAAATTCTGTGCAAAATTTACCAGTAATTGCTTCCAAAAGTGAAGAGAAATTTGATTTTTCTCCCTCTAATGTTGCTGCTGGTGTGCAAATATGTGATACCTTGGATATTTTGGAATAAATATCAGATTACCAGAGTGATCCATTCACTCCCCATGATCTATTTTTTCCAGCAAATTCCTGCAGGATTGCATGCACCAAAATTCAGAATTTTGAAGCAGAAGAAATCCGTGCATCCATCGTCTCGGTTAACCATTTATTTGAATCTGATATTAACATTATTGGATCTGATGTGATCTTATTTATATCTTATCTTATATTTCTTGGTTTAATATATCAAATTCATAATCTTTCAGTACCGCTTGTAGCTGTTCTCATCAATGGTGTGAAGAAACAAGTACCCCAAGTCTCCTACAAAACTACTCCTGGGGATTTGATTCCATTTCACAGTTTTAGATCTGTTTTGAACCTGTTTAGATCTGATTTAATTTCTGATCTGATATTATTTGGTTCATATTTTAAAACTCAAAAGCATTCAGTCATGCTTGTAGCTGCTCTCACCAATTCCGGTGTGAAAAATCAAGTACCGCACTTTCTCTTCAAAACTGCTGATGGGGATTTGGTGTTAGTTTCCTCATATGAGGTTTCTAATATTTTATTATGTGATTCATTATCTATTTCAGAATATATATCAGACTATGGAGCTCCATCATTTTCTCTCAACAGTCCCAGTGCTTCTCTACCATTGATCACATGCTCATCTTCTCACAGAACTAGTAAAGAGGAAGATTTTTTGCATCCGCCTGGACACTTGCTCCTAACACTTGGGGCTGTTCTTACCACTCATGGTTTTCTGTTCATGGCTGCAACATATCAGTTTCTTGAGTGTTCTTCACATTCTCTGAATTCGCAAGAACCTTTCCTCACTTTTCAGTTGACTTCAGTTGCTCTACATGGGTCCAATCTTCATCCGGCAGCTGTCTATATTTCTGATTTAGTTGAGCATATCATTATTCTTCCAAAGAGGAAGATTCCTCCAGACATAATGATGGAGAGGTTCACATGCCAGGCCCCAGGATACCTGTGCACAGAAGAACCAGACTCGATCCTGATTCTACCTGCTTAATTAGAAGGGGGGTTTTTTTTCCCATGTGGTTTTTCCCCAAGCACCTTATTTTTGAGCAGTTACTTTACTTTACTTGATGTAATGGGTGACCTATGGTCTTAGTTACCAGGGCCCACAGTTTGTCCAAGTTAGCATTCAGGGGGGGGTGTTAGGATTATTAATCCTCCCTTGTCCAAATTTGGTCATATGTCTAAATCGGGAGTCCATCCAGTCTATTTATAGTCATTAGCACCATTGGTTAAACTTGACTTAATTGGGGCACATGTTTCAGTTATCAAAGTGTGGGGAACACTAATTGAGGCTCACTGCCACTTATTGCACTTGATTGCATAAGTTTAGGAGTCTCCTAGATCAATCCCTACAATTTAGGAAGCAACTGGGAGTGCCGAAACCAACCAAGGTCAGTTCACTTCAGTTAATGACTAATCAAGCCAAGTTAGGAGTCAGTTACATTCAGTTCTAGCCCTCTACCTTCAGTTAGCGCTAGGTTTAATTGATTTCACACATGTGGGGTGCTTTTCTCACCTACCACAATCAGTTAACCATTAGTCAACACTAAATGTAACACTTGGTTGTGTTTTAAAGCTCCTATGAACTTCGGTTATGATTTAGACAAGGACAATTAACTACTGGGTCCTTCGATAGTGATTTAGACAAAGTCTTGGTTACCTACAGTCAAGTAGAGGCTAATCAATTTGAACTTCCTCATGTGGATTCGAATTGCTTGTGGCTATTAAAGCCATTTTACATTATTGTAATTATCATCTAGATTACTTTTTTGATTAATGAAAGCATTCACAGCTGCAAGCCTTTTGCACTGTTTCATTCTTCAATGGCTGAGTAAATTGTGAGATCTTCTTTGTGAGTTGTGTGTTTGTCTACAGATCTATATGCTCAAATTTAACAAATGTGAAGTCATCGTATAATGTTTGTCATAAATAAAATGGGATTCCAATCACGATCTTGACAATCATTATATAGAGGATATCGCATAAATCATAAGCAATGTTAAGCTGAAAATTTTACCATGTTGAATCTTAATTGAAACAGAGTTGGAAAGAATACCATAGGTTTATGTTCTGAAGACTTAGGTCTATTTGCATGACGTTAAGCATCGTTTTAATTATTTTGAGGATAATAGCAGTAGACTCTTATGTCTAAGGAGGAGTTATGAACTATTATCATGAGCTTTTCTAAAACTGGAAATCAAATAGAGTAACGTTAAAAGAGGTCGTTATCTATCTTAAGATCTTACTGATAAGAGTCAAATAGAAAGGAGACATTAATAACCTCTATGATACAGAGACTAGGTAAAATAGTATTGTGATTCAAATAAAAGAAACAAACTTTACCTTGCAGATTCTTGAGTCTTCTAAGCAGAATCTTTACACTAGCAGTATATTTCTATGCTAAGAAGTTTATCTGGTTAAAATGCCTTAATAAACTTTTAACTGGGTCAAAATTTACCTGTCAAGCCTGTAAAGATGCAGAAAATCCAAATACGTTAGAAATCGCTCAGTAAGCCCCAGCTAGAAAATGACTCCTCACCTACTTGACATTCAAACCATCAGTACAGTTAAATAATTGACTGAAGATTACTCACATCACATATCAATTTTAAAGCAACATTAATTTATATGTGTTAAAGTTAATGAACACTTTTATTATCTGTTTCATTTCTATTTATTTAAGCTACTAGTGGTCATCTAACTATAACTGTAAACATTTTATGTTATCTCAAAATTTTTAATTTTTGTGAAAATTTGGGGTTTTGTCATGTGGTATCAGAGCACAAGGTTCAAACACTAGGCCTTGATGAAGCCCAACTAGCTTTTACGAAACAGTAAATTTTAATTTTTATGCTGATGTATTTTCTTTTAAATGTTATTCAACAGAGAAATTGTTTTCTGAAGTTTAACAAACAGGTATGGAAAGGATGGAAGAGTATGCAGAGGAGGAATCTCCAGTTACTAAACCATGAAACTTACCAAGAGATCCTATACTAGAGGATTTAAATACCAATTCCTCAGAATTGTTACAGACTGTAAAGGACCTAAAAACTGAAATGGAGTCTGTAAAGCGAGAAAATGAAAGGATTCTGAGGGCTCAAGAAGAGCTTAATTAGATCCTAACTAGGAAGTTTCAAACTAAGGGTAGGGGTAGAAGAATTGAATTAGGAGATAGAAGTCATGAACGTAAATCTAAAAAGATGAAACATACTAAAACTGAAAGTAGTTTGTCTTCTGAAGTATTTGGTGAACAACGAAACTAGCATACTACCAGTGACAATAGTGATGATAATTAGTACACTAAAAAGAGGAAATACAAACCGAGGAGATTTCCAGAGAATTCAAAAAGATAAAACCACCAACCTTTAATGGAGAGACTAAGAAGGGGGAGGAAGCTGAATCCTGGTTATCTGGGATGAAGAAGTACTTCCAAATATATAACTATTCTAACCAGTTAAAGGCTAGAATGGCTATATATAACCTCTCAGGAAAGGCTAACATTTGGTGGCAGGACTTGAAAAGAGTTAAGGGAATAAAAGAGAAAAATGTAAACTGGAGTACCTTTAAAAGGAATTTCAAAAATAAATTCCTATCTGAGCAGTATTATGAGGAGAGAGCCAAAGAGTTTTATGAGCTGAAGTTAGGATCAATGACAATGAAGGATCTGAACATCAAGTTCTTAAGTCTACTTAGGTATGTACCATACCTTGTAGATGAGAAACCAAAGGTACAGCGATTCTTTAGCTGTCTACCTTATCATATTAAAGATAGAATTGAATATGATAACCCAAAGACCTTGGAGGAAGCTATGAGAAAAGCTAAATTTTGTTTTGAGTAGAATCGGAAGAAAGAAAGCTTGGCCAATTGGAAGGCTAAGAAAAATAATAATCAGTTTGAACAAAAGAAGAAGGATTTTGTGCCTAATAAAAATTCTAAGAATAATAAGGCCAAAAACTATCCTAATAACAAGAACTTCCAAGGAAATAGGAACAATACACCCAACAACCAGAACAATCCTAAAGGTAAGGAATTTGCAAATAATCAGGGAAATTTTACCAAGAACTTTGAACGCAAAGAGCCTATCAAGTGCTGGGAGTGTAATGGCCCACACTATGCTTCAGTCTGTCCAAATCGGAAGAAGGTTGTTAGCAATATTCATACCATACAGGAGGAGATGACCATTGGAGAATTAGCGATGACCATGCCCAGAATCAACGCAGCCTTGGAGAATCAACAAGCAGAATATCAAACTTCCATGGTGGAAGTAGAAGGTATGATAAATCAAACCCCTGTAACTATTTTAATTGATCCAGGAGCTAGTATTAGTTATATTGCACCTACAATGGTAGAAAAATGTAAGTTACCTGTTGAAAAATTTGAGAATTCTTGGTTGGTTCAGTTAGCCACTGGTGCTAAAAGAAAAGTAACTTGTTTTGTTAAAGAATGTGCAATAGTTATGGATAAATTGGAAACTGTTGTTAAACTTAATGTTTTGTCTCTTGGTTCTTATGATTTGTTGATTGGTATGGACTGGTTAGAACAACATAGAGTAATTCTAAACTGTTATGATAAAACTTTCACATGCTTAAACATTGATGAAAACCAGTAAGTGTTAAAGGAATACCTAGAAAAACCACCATAAGGTAGATTTCTGCCCTACAGCTTAAGAGAGATGTTAGAAAGGGATGTAAAGCTTATGCAGTAACAATTACTGATGAGGAAAGTATAATTAAAATAGATAAGTTAAAAGTGGAAGACATACCAGTCTTAAAAGAATATGTTGATGTATTCCCAGAAGAAATTCTGGGATTACCTCCGAAAAGGAAATTGGATTTCACCATTGAGCTGGTACTGGGTGAAGTACCTAGCTTAAAGGCCCCTTATCGAATGAAAATACTCAAACTTAATGAATTAAAATCTCAATTAAAAGAATTAATTGATAAAAACTATATTCGACCAAGTGTGTCTCCCTGGGGGGCACCTGTCATCTTCATCAAGAAGAAGAACGGAACTATGCGACTTTGCATAGATTACCGTCAGTCAAACAAGATGACCATCAAAAATCGATATCCGTTACCCTACATAGATGATCTGTTTGATCAACTACGTGGAGCCACGGTGTTTTCAAAAATAGATTTAAGGTCTGGATATCATCAAGTAAGGATTAAAGATGAAGACATCTTTAAGACAACTTTCAGAACTAGATATGGTCATTACGAATTTGTCGTAATGCCATTTGGGCGTACTAATGCCCTAGCTGTTTTCATGTGTTTAATGAACAACGTGATGCATAAGTATTTAGATAAGTTTGTGGTCGTGTTTATCGACGACATTCTAATCTATTCAAAAACTGAAGAAGAACATAAAGAACATCTAAAAATTGTTTTGCAAGAGTTGCAAGAACATCAACTCTTCACAAAGTTTAGTAAATGTGATTTCTTCAAGGATAAGATTCAGTATTTAGGTCACGTAGTGACCAAGGAAGGAATTTCCGTAGATCCTGAAAAGATAAGGGCAATCGAAGATTGGCTGGTTCCTAAGGATGTGACGAATGTTCGATCTTTCATGGGCATTATCGGTTACTACCAGAGGTTCATTGAAGGTTTTTCAAGGATTGCGAATCCAATAACTTCCTTACAAAAGAAGGGAAAGAAGTTCGACTGGAATCAGAAATGTGAGGAAAGATTTAAAAAGTTAAAAACTTTATTAACCAGCGCACCTATTTTAAGAATAGTTGATCCTAATAAGGAATTTGTTGTGTGCACTGACACCTGCAATGATGGCTTAGGTGGTGTTCTGACTCAAGAAGGGCATGTTATTGCCTATGAGTCTAGAAAGTTAAAAGTTCATGAAAAGAATTATGCAACATATGATCTGGAATTAGCAGCTGTAATACACGCCTTAAAGATGTGGCGACATCACCTAATTGGTAGAAAATTTGTTTTAATGACTGACAATAAAGGGTTGAAGTATATTTAGATCAGCCAAATTTAAATGCCAGACAAGCTAGGTGGTTAGCTTTCTTAAGTGAGTATGATTTTGAAATTTAGCATATAAAAGGTAAAGAAAATAAAGTTGTTGATGCATCAAGTAGGAATGTAAGGCTGAATTTTGTAGCAGCTATCAGCACCTATGTTTCATACTTAGATGAACAGCTTAAAGAAGGAATAGAACAAGATGAAATTTACCAGAATTTGCAAGCTAAAACTAAAGAAAATCCAACAGGAAGCTTAAGTAAAGGGTACAGTCTGAATACAAAAGAAATTTTACTATATAAAGGCAGAATGTATGTACCTAACATACCTAAAGTTCAGCTGTTAATTCTGGATGAAATTCATAAAAATTCATACTTAGGTCATCTAGGCTATGAAAAGACTATAACCATGTTAATAAAAGAGTATTTTTGGACAAATATGAAGATTGAAGTAGCAGAATATATTGCTAGGTGTTTTGAATGTCAACAAGTTAAAACTGAACATCAACACCCAGCTAGTTTGCTTCAGCCATTACCCATTCCTAGTTAGAAATTGGAGATAATTAGTCTAGATTTTATTACTGGACTGCCTAAAAAATAAAAATTAGAATGATTATATCATGGTAGTAGTTGATAAGTTAAGCAAAGCATCTCACTTTATACATGTTAAAACTACTTATAAAGATGCAAACATAGCTAATATTTTTCTAAAACAGATTTTCCGATTACATGGAGTACCAAAAGTCATAATCTCAGTAGAGATCCTAAGTTTACAGGAAACTTTTGGAAGTCTTTGTTTAAAGGGTTAAACACCACATTAAATTTTAGTACTTCTTTCCATCCTCAAATAGATGGACAAACTGAAAGGGTAAACCTAGTATTGGAAGATCTATTAAGAATGTATGTGAAAGACCAGCCAGGTAAATGGGAGGATTATTTGCATCTAGTAGAATTTTCTTATAATAATAATTATTAGACATCAACCAGATTTAGTCCTTTTGAAATTTTATATGGACGGAAATGTAATACTCCTATCTCTTGGAGTAATCCAGTAGATATATTGGTATTAGGTCTAGAACTGTTAAAAGAAATGGAAGAAATTGTAAAACAAGTGCAGGGAAATCTAAAAGTGGCACAGGATCGACAGAAAAGTCAAGCAGACTTAAAAAGAAATCCAAAGGAGTTTCAGGTAGGTGAACATGTGTTCATCAAGGTAAGGCCCAAAAAGAGCTCTCTGAGATTGGGGATTTGTGCAAAATTGGCACCTCGTTATTGTGGTCCATTTGAAATTGTATCCAGTATTGGACAAGTAGCTTATCAATTAGCATTAACACCAAATTTAAGAGTACATAATGTTTTTCACATTTCTGTATTAAAGAAATATGTTCATGATGCTACTCATGTTGTTAACTGGAATGATGTACAG
Organism: Pseudotsuga menziesii; assembly: GCA_001517045.1. Classification (NCBI taxonomy): domain Eukaryota; kingdom Viridiplantae; phylum Streptophyta; class Pinopsida; order Pinales; family Pinaceae; genus Pseudotsuga; species Pseudotsuga menziesii. The sequence continues at coordinate 49,757 of LPNX010293572.1, forward strand.
GTGGAACCAGAAGGAGATTTTCTGGTGGAACCGGACTGTATCTTCGGGCGGAGGGAAATCACACTTCGGAACCGCACCATTGGACAAGTCAAGGTGCAATGGAAGCACCTTAGTCCAGATGAAGCCACCTGAGAATTGGAAAGTAATATGCGGGATGCATATCCAATTCTGTTCCAGGGGAATTGTGAGGATGAAGAATAAATAACATCGAGGACGATGTTATGTTCTAAGGGGGTGTGTATGTCGCATGCCCCAATTTTGCAAAATAATATTATCTTATTTGATTTTATTCAAAGACATTATGTTAAATTTTATGCTAAGTTGTAAATGATGACTCAGCAGAGTCAAGGATATTGAATCTAATTCTGAATATTTTAATTATAAATAAATAAAAGTGGAGACAACAGCTTAGGAGAGCTGTTAAAAGAGTGTTTACTGGTCAAGTTGGTGGAGGAGACTAGGTGGAGAGCAAACAGACATGTGGTAGCATCCTCAAACACTTCCAACTATTGCAGGTGGCAACCTCCCTACATTTGGGGTCATGATCCCCCAAGAAAGTGGGATCAGAGCAGGTGGCTCAATTAATGACAAACTAACCCAAAAGACCTAGGCAATCTTATAAAAATGCCCATTGAAGAGAGCTGAGGCTGCTCATTCTAGGGAAGTGATCATTCAGGTGAATGAACTTCAGAGAATTCAATGGCAAGGGAATTTGTGGAAAGTGTTTGAGGGGATTAAACTGCTGAGTGATCTAGTGCATATTTTTAGCTGAAGATCTTACTGCTGTGTGCATAATCATTATTGAGTTATTGGAATAGTCTATCGTTTGCTTGCTCCACCAGTTCTTAGCTAAGGAGACCAGGAACAGGCTCGGGGGTCCTGAGGAGACGCTGTTTGAATGCTCTCCAGAAGTTGGTAGGGAGGAATGACCTCCTAATGATGTTGTTGTCCAGCTTAATCAGGTTCTACAGTCTTTTTGTATTACTGTTTTATATGGTTAAATGTGAGACTGTCTGCTTAATGAATGTTATATGTTTAGTTGTGAACTGATAGAGCTAGTAAGCTTTTAGTTATTGAAAAACTGAATCTGAAATTGATGAAAAATAATCCTAACCTGTGTTTTTCCACATTTGGAAGGATCAGACCATACTCCAGCATAGGAAGTGTGTTTAAAATAAATGAAGATATGATAGGAATCTGAAATGAGTAGATGTATTATGCATTTCATTATATCAACGTAACTTATTTCTGTATGAAGACTGTTATCAGCAAAGAACAATAACCTGTTCTTATATGTTCTTGTTAACCAAATTATGTAGGTAAGTACATTAGAAAAAGAAATAGAAATAACTCAGCATAGGTAGAAGGATATTCTTTATAAATACTCTAATAGGAAATAGATTATGCTACACACAGTATCTTATTTTTTTTATTGAATTTAAATTATGCAGGATGGTAATCTGTGCTATGTCACATGTTTATTTTCTTTGTATCATACTTATTAACCTGTTGCTTATGCAGTAGAAGAAATAAAGCTAAACTACTTGTTTACTTTCAGTTCAAACAAAGGTATCAGATACCGTATCTAGTTTACTAGTATTCATAATAGTTTAAAACCTATAGATACATGATCTTTGAAACTCCACTTTATGAACCCAGTTTTTAAGTAAAATTGGATCAATATAAGTTAGAATTTAGAGTTTAAGACAATAAACTATCTAGAATATTATTGCACTACTTTTACAATCCAATAGTTAGTAGGGTAATGTGAAGTCATCGTATAATGTTTGTCATAAAGAAAATGGGATTCCAATCACGATCCTGACGATCATTATATAGAGGATATCACATAAATCATAAGCGATGTTAAGCTGAAAATTTTACCATGTTGAATCCTAATTGAAACAGAGTTGGAAAGAATACCATAGGTTTATGTTCTGAAGACTTAGGTCTATTTGCATGACGTCAAGCATCATTTTAATTATTTTGAGGATAATAGTAGTAGACTCTTATGTCTAAGGAGGAGTTATGAACTATTATCATGAGCTTTTCTAAAACTGGAAATCAAATAGAGTAACGTTAAAAGAGATCGTTATCTACCTTAAGATCTTACTGATAAGAGTCAAACAGAAAGGCGACATTAATAACCTCTATGATACAGAAACTAGGTAAAATAGTATTGTGAGTCAAATAAAAGAAGCAAACTTTACCTTGTGGATTCTTGAGTCTTCTAAGCAGAATCTTTACACTAGCAGTATATTTCTATGCTAAGAAGTTTATCTGGTTAAAACACCTTAATAAACTTTTAATTGGGTCAAAATTTACTTGTCAAGCCTGTAAAGATGCAGAAAATCTAGATACGTTAGCAATCGCTAAGTAAGCCCCAGCTAGAAAATGACTCCTCACCTACTTGACATTCAAACCATCAGTACAGTTAAATAATTAACTGAATATTACTCACATCACATGACAATTTTAAAACAACATTAATTTATATGTGTTAAAGATAACGAACACTTTTATTATCTGTTTCATTTCTATTTATTTAAGCTGCTAGTGGTTATCTAACTGCAACTGTAAACATTTTATGTTATCTCAAAATTTTTAATTTTTGTGAAAATTTGGGGTTTTGACATAACTCTAAAATGTTTGAACACATTTGGACATAAATTAGATCTGAAATTTCAACCCAACTGGGTCTTATTTCTAAAAACATTCGGCCAAATTGAGCCTTATTGATCTGAAATTTCAACCTTTTTAAGACATATTTCTTTGACATTAAGATTTCTCTTTTAACAATAGATCAACCACACCTACCAACCAGTCCTTGGTAAATTGTTTTGGTCATTCATGAATGCACATTGAATGGGGAAGCGGTGGATTTGCAACACTTACTGGGATATTTTTCTTTGTATTGATATTGACCTGGTTAAGAAGATTTGATAACGACAAAGTGAAAAAGGTAGAGAACACATTTTTTTAGATAAAAAATAATATTGTAAAATTCAAACACATGTATCAATTTCATACATTGTTTTTTTGGCATAAGAAACATTTAGGGATTCAATTGGGTGCAGCTCAAGTGGTTGTCTGAAAAATTTGTTACCCTCCTCACCAGAGTTCGAATCCCACTTTCTGACATGTTTGCTCTGAGTGAGTTGAATGTTTATTAGCTATACATAATCTATTCATGTTTTGTTAACATGGCCTTGTGCCCTGAACAATCTAGGGTTTACCCTAGGTACCATCCTTGGAATGAGAGAAACCACCCTGGAGGTTGCCTCCCAAATATGTTACCTGGAGAAAAAAATGAGAAACATTTAGGGGACAAATTACCTAATATCACAAAAAATACCTATATTCCTTTAAATATTAAATTAGATAAATTGGTGAGATACCAAAAACATGAGCTTCAAGGGTATTTATTTCTACTCATCTTGCCATTGTGGCTTACACCCAAGATTACTATTTTCTACTTGAGTTTCAAGATTATTTATTTCTACTCGTCTTGCCATTGTCTTTGTAATGTTCCTAAAAGTGACATGCATGCAAACCTTAAAAGTGACATGCATGCAAACCCTAAAAGCGACATGAAAACCCTAAAAGTGACATGTAAACCCTAAAAGTGACGTGCATGCAAACCCTAAAAGTGACATGCATGCAAACCCTAAAAGTGGCATGCATACAAACCCTAAAAGTGACATGCAAACCCTAAAAGCTATATAAGAAGGTTACTTGAACCAAAAGGGTATCATTGTTATTATTCATCTTTTGGAAACACATTTTGGGAGTTCGGTGAACTACTTAGGGTTTAGGGTGGATTGCCTTTACCTGATTGGATTTGGTGGAGAAATCTATCCACCCTAACCAATTGCTAGGGTGAATCATCCAGATTCACCATTGTTTACTTCATTGCATCAGAGATTCATTGTGTTCAGGACATTGTTGGAGCTTCCTTAAAGTTTATAGTTGGGTGTATTCATTCATTAATCATGGCAATGATCCTATCATTGTTGAGAAAGGGGGGTCTCCACCAAGTTCTAGGCAACAATATTCCTCTATACTGCTACTGCTGAATTGTAAACTGAAATCGTGGTTATCTCCATCCATTCCTCAAAGCACAGAGTAGCGATTTACTATGGGCAAGGATTCATTATATTGGCATAAAGTTACCAGTGAGTAGAGGATTATCATGAGGCAAATCAACCTATTTAATAAGCGTGATCTCTATAGGAAGGAAATAATGCAACGAAGGCTCACTTATTTCCCTGGATAAGAGGGATGGAGTACTAAAGAGATCGTGTTCACATATTTAAGGGTTGCATACACTCAAGAGAGATGTGATTAGTCTATCTGGATGCCCTTCCTCCAATCTGGGCATAGCTCTAAAGTAAACCCACTTCCATTGGGGCTTATTCATCATCTGTGTTTCTACATCAAACTGCTACAACACTCAGAGATCAACTTTCCATTATTATTTTAGATCTGCATGCACATAAGAAGGAAGGGATTAATATAGGGACAGTGCTCCTAGCTAAGCATGCTACTCAAATATTCCATTTCGTTGACGCATATTCATAAATATGCGTGTTTATATCAGGTTACTATAGCCATCAAGCAATCCACCCTTATCACTATTTGAGAAGGCGTGAACCATCAATATAGGAAATTAATTATTTGCATAGCTGGGACATTCTTATGCATTCATTATCTTCAGACTTTGGGCATCACTTTGATCACTAAAAGCAGTTGTATAGTCATCTACAATTCAACTCTGTTAGGCCTTAAAAGTCTGCCATCTCAGTTATTGCTGTCCAAGGTACTTCTCAGATCAGATCTGATAATTTCCCGAATTTATATTATTTCTACAATGTTGTTATTTATGGATATATATTGCAATTTTTATGAATCTCTGGGTTAAGTATAATATTGGATACAAATAAAGGTCATTATTGAGTATACATATCAGCAAGTCTAGTATGATAAGGAACCCTGAACTGTGTTGTGAAAGTTCCTAATAATAAACCCTATGCAAACATTACACCCTCATTTACAAACAAAATAGAGGTTAAGGAATGTATTGATCTGAGAAGTGTCAGGAGTCATCAACCAAAACACAAGAGCAATCACAATAATCTATTCCAGATTCAATTTGGGATATTACAGTTTTCCACCTAAGATTGCTATTTTATGTCTTACTGAGTAGTTCTAGTAAGCATCTAATATTGGATATGGTCTAGATCAGCCTCAAAAATATGGTGGACATGAAGGGACATACCTAGTCCGGAGCAGCCTCTAAAATATGGTGGACATGAAGGGACATACCTAGTCCCGATCATCCCAAAAAACTATGCTTTGTATTTTTTATAAGAACTTACATAGAATACTTATATAACTAGGGTTCTTCTAGTAGAGATATTTAGATCACTGTACAATATGCTCATACATTATGGATATTACGTAGCTAATGCATTTACTATAAGTATTAGTAGTAAGCTCTCTGTACTCATTACTTAGCTTGATGATTCTTCTTATTCCCATTAATTTATGGTGTTCATGTTCTCCTTATTGAACTAACGTGTTTACCGTAGTTCTTACTCGTGCTTATCTCTTACCCATGTTTATCTATGATGTTGTAGATAGAGATAGTTAACCTCAAAGTCAAACCCTAAAATAAGAGTCACCATATTTAGATATGACCTCCCAACATAGTTTTATTAACTTCATAGTCCAATGATCTATGACAAATTTAAAATACCCACCTAACAAATAATGCTCAAACAGATGTAGCATGTATACCATGGCTAGGCCTTCCACTTTAGTACTGGCATAGTTTCACTTGGATCGAGTCAGCGTATTTCTATTAAAGTAAACATTATGAAATAAGATTGATTCTCTAGGTTGTGCATGGATACCTCTCCAAGTTATAATTGAAACATTGGCATGTACATGGAATTCAACCATCCACTTAGGGAAAACTAAAATTTCCATCATTACCAATTTATTTTTTAGGATGTTAAGGATCCTTCACACTTCTTGTACAAATACATTCTTTTTTTGTATCTGTTTCATTCTTCAATTACTCCATAGTCTTTTTAATAGTAGCATTGCCACTGACGAACTGTCAAGAATAACCAATTTACCCAAGATTTAGTTGCAAGATATGGACATTAGTGGGTGGATTAAGTTACTAGTGACAATGATCTTAGTGGGATCAACCAATACACTTTCATGAAGACAACATGTCCTATCATAATTCCAAAATGGGTGTACAAGATGCACATTTTCAGGTCTAAGGAAATCCATAGCTATCGACACCTCTAAAAACACACATGAAGAATCAAAATATGATCTTTCAATAGGTTGTACATCATCCAATCATCTAAGTATACCTTCAAAAAATGTTGCAAGGAAAATCTAAGAGAACATTGAAAGGGCATTGGAATGTAATGACATTGTACAAATAAGATCCCCATTTTGTTGTGAAGGCCATATTATTTTTCTTCTTTGGTAATACATACTTATTTGTACCGCAAGAATCCATCTATAAGGAGTAAGTGTTATTTATGTCCTGCAACATGATCTAGCAGCTTGTCACTAAAGGGTTTTGGAAACTAATCATGGACATAAGTGGGGTGGGAACCATGTGTTAAAATTGATGCTCGTATGGATGTTTTTTCATCTTTTAACCATAAAAACCGTGGAATGTGGAATAAACACGTAATTAGGGAATTTCAATTAATTTATAGAGTCGTCAAATTGACGGGCAGCCCCGAAATTTGCTAGTATTGATTGTTGTTAGTTGCTTAGTTGGATTTTCATGGATGCTCATTGATTATCCATCATAAATTTTATTTTTTCCAATGCACTTTCAGTGCAGAGTGGAGCACCGTGGCTGCATAAATGCTCAGACCATACACACACCATTAATGAGAAACACGGTGAGTAATGTGGCCATAAAACCTTATGTTTTGGGTGCATGAAAATCAGATGGAAATATTGATATAAATTTTTTTATTGATTTGGACTGGTAAGGACGCAATCTACCCTTTTGAATTAAGGAGTTAATGAAACATTACTAATGTGGAGTCCCAAACCCACGATGCCAATCGATATACCCTAAACATTACAAAACAATCCTCGAATGTTTTAGGGTTTAAAGTGTTTGGGTTTTCATATAAACAATTCATTTCCTCAGTTTTGCTGAGAGATCCAACAGGAAAAAGGATTATGCTTACATCATCTTATGAGAAAAATTGCTTGGTAAGTTTAGAACTTCGTTTTCTTTCTTTCAATTTCATACATCATTTAGTTTCCATCGTTAATAGAGAGCGAAAACGATGTATCCCAAGTATGCTCTCCAATAAAATAAGGAAATAGTAGAGTTAGCAGTGGTACTGCTTTTGAAAGTGATTAATTTAAAGCCTAATGATCCAAATTCCCAACTCTTGGATCGCAATGAGTTTGTTTGTTTGATTGTTAGGCTGAAAATGAAAATGAAAATGAGAGCCAACTGTACAGAACAATTCCTTACATCATTCTAGTTCCTTTTTCCTTGTTTCCTTTTGATGAAAGCCAAAAGTTATGTTCAGTTATCTGGAAAGAAAAAAAAGGGTGTAAATGCATAGGTAGCTGAGAACAAGACGTGTGTCCCCAGGTAAACTTGTAACCCCCACCACAATTTGTCCAATTCCAGCTTCTAAAATAAAAAAGATTTATCTACATAGTGTTGGAGCTGCTCCATAAATTTCTTCCACGTTGCTATGAAAATTTCGTCAACCTTTCACAAAGGTTGCTTGTAAATGGATATTTAACAATAAACTCAAAACACTAAGGATGAGAAAGGTAAAAAAGTTATTAAAATTTATATGCAGGTTAGTTTTGAAAAAAAAACCATGACCATAGTAAAGATGAGAAGGGTAAATTTTTTTATTAAAAGTTATATGCAGGCTAGTTTTAAAACAAAACCATAAAAAAAAAGATCTTTGATGGGCACAGGTGCGCATCAAAATTAACCCCTGGTGGGAACTAATCATAGTCATAAGTGGGGTTGAGGTCTACAAATCAACAAATACTGGAATTTCTAGTGATCATGTCTTCTTGTCTTGAATCATAATTGGACTATTGAAATATGATTCTTTTAGCAGGAAGATGAGACTAATAACCAATATTAATCTATTTCTTCTTTTACCCTCTATTTGATTCTAGTATTCAATATGTAGGGTCTTCCCTTAACAGGATTGGAATGTAAATTTAGTTCTATTTTCATTTCTCCTAACTGTCCTTTTATTCATTACATGTCAATTAAAATATTAGGAAAGAGGTCAATTATTCTTCGAGGAAACGTCTTCTAATGCTTATGCATCCCAATAATTATTGAATGAGGTATTCCTAGATAATAAATTTATTGTAAGTAATAGTAGTAAGCTCTGTACTATTCTTATTCCCATTAATATAAAATCAATTATTTTCAATTACCCACTACAGTGCAAAGAATGAAAAAATGCATGTACTAGGATATAAAATTTTGACCTGACGGTCCTCTTACCATGGCCTTCCCTTCATCTTGGCATGAGGTGGAACACCGGTTCACCAATTCCCAGTCCTAATTGAGCCCGTTATCTAGTAAGGTCCACCCCTATGCATGAAACCCATTCACCTCACAAATTCGAGGAAGGTTATACAGCCCCAACCTAATGGCTCTCGAAACACAGATGAAATGGCTACCCAAAGAAGAAAACTCTGTTTGCAAGCCCGATAAGCCCTGACCGAGCCCCAAAATCCCCAAAAAACTGAAAAAGATGATGATGGTCGACTAAAACCGCACATGAAATGGGATCCCAAATAGGAAAAATTTGTTTGCAAGCCTGAAAAGGCTCTTACCAAGCGCGAAAATCTCTTACCTTGCTTGACCGAAAAACCTAAAATGATGACGATGGTGGACTAAGCAGAAGCCTGAAAAGCTCTTACCTTGACTGAAAAAACAGTGAAATCATGACGATGGTGGATTAAGAGGAAGCCCAAAAAGGCTCCAAGCGTGCCCTGAGAATGAAAAAACTGAAAAATGATGACGATGGTCGGCTGAGCATGGAGGGAGTTTGGCTTTATATATTTAAAAATTTCTCAGCCGTGAGTTAAAAAGGAATCTAATCTCTCGACCGAGAAACATTTTTGAGAGTTTAATATAAAAAATATGGAAATACTCTCGGACGAGAAAGTTTAAATTTCTCGGTCAAAAACTTTTCTAACTATGCAAGAACTCTCGAACAAGAGAATTTTAACATTGTTTAATTTCTCGTCCAAGATATATTACAACTCTCAGCCGAAAAAATATGTTGAATTTTTTCTCGGCCGGGAAATTGGAAACGAAAAAAAATGAACTGTCACGGAATTGTTTCCCAACTTCGTGTTTTCACCCATAAGTAAAAATTCCCCAACATCGAAGACAGCATAGGTTGATGCAATTTAAAAAAAAAAAAACTTGTCAAAACTGTAGCAAACAAATGCACTAGTGGGTCTAGAAGTAAAAAAACACTGACCACAATTCAAAAAAAGCATTTTTAATTATAAAAAATGTATGGTGCTTTACATCTATCGAGAAGCATCAGTGCACCAATACAACCCATGAACCGGTGCACATTAATAAAAATGCTCAGGTGTCGAAGAAGACAACATAGCTCAATACAATTTTAAAAACAGAAAAATGCTCCCTTCAAAATTGGCAATGTATAATGAGGAAACATATGCGTTGGTGTGTGTGGAAGTAAAAATCACTGACCAATAGCAAAAAAACATATTTTTTTATTATAAAAAACATATGGTGCTCCACATCTATGTAGATTCGCCAATGCACCACGATAACTGATGCACATATGTGCATAAGTAAAAAAGCATTGGTATCAAAATAGGTCAATGGAAATTATTTAAAAATATGTTTATTTTATTTTCGCGGTACACATTTTTTGATGCATGGAAATGACACAAAAGTACTGGTATGTTCAACGTTACAATGCACTTCCCTGGAAAAAATATCTTTAATTGTCTCATTACGGATCCACAATCTCTTATATCTATAAAGATGCACCGATGCTTTACATGATACAACACATAAGATGATAAATAGAAACAATATTTAAAAAAAATAGATTTCCAATCGGTGCTTACTATTCAACATAGTGCACTGGTGCATATGCTATAAAACATGCACCGATACAACACGATGTTCCTAGGAATACTGGAATAGGGTAAAAAACAACACGTACATGTCAATTTCTCCATTTCTTAGTGTTTGAGACCACCTAGGCCCACCTTAGAACTAGTGCTACATTCTAACACTCACATCCCATGTACTCAGTGCACCTCGGTGTTTGAATTTCTCCCTCTATTTTGCTCGTAAGTGGAGTTGAAATATTTGCATGCGGTTGCAAATTTTGATTTTGTGTTGATCCAAAAATGACAGGATCTTTATAACCATTATTTGCATGTGGAAATTTGTATGCTTGAACTCTTTAAAAATGCTTTAAATGGAAAAATTGGAGAGCACAAATGAAACACAAAAATACATATAAGAGATGCAAACCATGAAATTTTTAGGCAATAGATGATAACGAATTTCACCCCTCCTAGGCTACGTCTTCGGTTCGAGCTCCAATGAGGACCAATATTATTAGTCTTCAAAAAATAATGCTTGAATAGGTACAAATGCCTTCTTCACAACTGCTACAAAGAGACTTAGGCTTCAACAATGAAGTCCTCTAACTCTCCACAATCTCCCAAGAGTGGTTAATGTTAGAATAATCAACCCATAGTTACCTACCTTAGACATTAATTAAATCATTTTTGTCTTATTTACCTAGTCTCCTATATTCCACTCTATGCTAGTTGCCTTCTACATGACATAGAAGTCAACACTTGCTAAAACTGAGTCATGGAGCACTTGGGAAACCTCCTAGAAACCATATTTAGCATGTCTACTTTATTCTAGATCCTCCAAAGCACATATCTGCTTTTTCTACAAAGCTGCCTGTTTTATTGAGAATTAAGGCAAAAGGGAAAGCAAGACTGGGTGTAGTTGACTTGTTTTTTTCCCACATCATCCTCCATCCTTTTCTCCTAATAAAATCATGTATGATTTTTCTTTCCATCCCTTATTAGCTTGCCTACTTGACTTTTCCAATTCGTGAGCCTCTAAGTGGATTTGGAAACTGCTTTATGCACCTATGGGGGATTTGACTAGATTTAGTAAGCCTACTTTTTGACTATTTTGAATGGAATCCTTATGCATTCAAATATATCATGTAATTATATATTGCAGCAGCCTATTAATTCAGAAGGTTGGCTATTGTGCACTTATTCAAAGTACAGATTAGTGTTATGCTCCAATTTCAGTCTCCTTTGATGGTAATTTTGCATGTTTGATTAGCAATTTTGTGAGTGTAATTGTTATATCACTTGGGTTCAATTTCCACATGGTATTAGAGCATTTGTATATCGATTTCTCTCCTTCCATATTGCTATTGCAGGTTTGACATCTTGACTGGGAGCATATTCTACTGATTGAAGGGAACAGTTTCTGAGCTATGGACCAATCTCAGAAGATCATCTTGACTCCATTTAATTTATTTGAATGGAAAGTTGAGATGGAGATATTGTTGAGAGAGAAAGGTCTCTACAAGGTGACTATGGAAACTGAGGCAGAGCCCAATGTAGCTGCAGATAAAATAAAATGGCACAACACGAGGGATGAGGCCTATGGTCTTTTGTGTCTAAGCATTTCAAGAGACCTCCTCTTCCATCTTGATGGATTGACATGACCTAAAGAAGTATGGGAGAAGCTTGTAGAGATTTTTGGTAAGACATATGAGATGAGAGGACATCAAATATGGAATGAATTGATCTCCTTAAGTCCCAGCAGCTTCGAATCCTTGCAACTCTACTTTTCCAAGTTTAAAGCCCTTTTTTTGCAGCTAAAATAGTGTGGAATTGAAAAGAAGGAAGAGCAACTAGTTTTGGCCATACTCTCGAAGCTTGGCCCTGACTATTCAGTGTTTTTTTCGACCTTCTGCCACCAAGTTGATAGCTCAAGCCTAAAAGATTCCTAAGCTTGCAAAGTTCATGGAATCCCTCACACAGGAACAAGATAAATTGGTGATGATGGGCACCATCAAACCTTCCAAATACCAAGCTTTGGTTGCTGGAGATTCAAGGGTGGATTCAAAAGGCAAGAAGAAAGCTAAGAACCACCTGAGCAAAAGAGATACAAGAACAAGTCTCAAGAGGAGCGCCAAGGCTCCAAGAATAACTTCCAGAAGAAGAAGAACAAAGGAGAAATGAGCAAGTGCGCATACTGCAGTAAGGGCTATCATCCTGAGAGCTCCTGTATGAAGAAGCAAATTGACATGTTGACCCAACTCCTGGAGAAGAATAACATCTCCCTTCCTGATTGCTCAAAGAAGAGGGAAGGAGGATCAAATTCAGAGGACAGAGAGAGAGTACATGCTTTGGTTGCTGGCACATCAAGCTCACCTAGCTTCATCATAAACTCTGGAGCTTCTAGACATATGGTTTCGATAAAGGAGGCATTCTCCACTCTTGACATGTTGAAAGGTCCACCGATATTTTTTGGAGATGACTCTCTCACTAACAATTTGGGAAAAGGAAGGATTGATCTTGACCATGGTAAGTTCAATAATGTGTTGTATGTTCTAGGTCTTGCCTCTAATCTCTTGTCAGTGTATCAAATGACTCACACAGGGTCTCCAAAGAAGGTAATATTCTCCCCTGATGATGTTGAAATCATAGAGATTTTGAATGGTGAAGTCATAGCAAAAGGTGTTGTTGATCACACTCCGAAGGTATACATGTTTTCCCATTTTCTACCCTACTCAAACCCCTCTACTCTTATGATTCATGCTAATGAGGCAAGCAAGCTTTGGCAAGAAATATTTGGCCATCTTAAATATAAGTATATTTCTGATTTGAGTGAAAAATATATGGTCATAGGGTTTCCAAAGATTAATTTTTCCAAGGGAGTCTGTCAAGGTTGTATCCTAGGAAAACACCCAGAGCACAAATTTGAGAGAGCTAGTCATGAGAGAATCTCTGCACCTCTTGAGTTGATCCACAGTGATGTTGCTGGTCCATTTCCTCATATGTTCATGAGTTAAGCCAAATATGCACTGACCTTCATAGATGACTTTTCTAGGTATTGTTGGGTTTACTTCCTAAAGCATAAGTCTGAAGTTTTTGACCTCTTCAAAGTCTTTAAGGCCTTAGTTGAAAACTAGTCTGGGAGGAGACTCAAGATCCTTAGATTTGAAAATGGTGGTGAGTATTTCAAGTCTGATTTCATTCAATATTATAAATATGCAGGTATTCATATGCAGCATTCAATCCCTTACACACCACAGCAAAATGGTGTTGCTAAGAGAAAGAACATATCACTAAAGGAGATGGCAACCTGCATGATGGAGGCTAAGACTTTGCCACCAAAGTTTTGGGCCAAGGATATAAACTATGCATCCTACATCCAAAATAGGGTGCCTCATAAATATCTTAATGGTATGACTCCTTTCAAATCTTGGAGTGGGCACAAGCCAAATGTGACCCATTTCAGGATTTTTGGCTCAAAGGCTTGGGCTAGAATTCCAACTGAAAAGAGAAAGGATTTCATCCCCAAAGCCAAGAGTTCCTATTTGTTGGGTATTCTGAAGATTCAAAAGGGTACAATCTGATCAACTTGAGGACTAACAAATCCTTCATTGAAAGAAGTGTTCAGTTCCAAGAAGAGCCTTTAGTAGCAGTTGAAGTTGGAGAGTCTTCTTTACCACCAGATCCATTGAATGTAAGTGGAGAGACAAATGAGTTTGATGATTCTGATATGTCTCATAATGATGATTTAATTTCAGATCCTAACAGTCCTACAAGACCAAAATTGGCAGCAAATACCATTCATGCAGTTGGGGAACTAGCTGGAAATCCTAGTGACCCTAGGAGGACTAGATCTCAGTTTGAGAGTGCCCTGTGTATGAAAGACCCTTTGTTTGTAGAGAAGTTCTATTTGATGGTTGAATCAGACCCACAAACATATTAATATGCAGCACATTATCCAAGATTGAAAACAACCTTGAAATAATAATTCAGCTCGCTCTAGAAGAACAACACTTGGGAACTGGTTGATCTTCCCCCAGGGAGGAAGCTAGTTCAATGTAAGTGGGTTTTCAAGACTAAGTTTGCTGCTGATGGTTCACCTTTGAAATATAAGGCAATTTTGGTATCCAAGGGATACTCACAAGTACATGGTATTGACTACAATGAAATATTTGCACGATTGTCAAAGATGGACTCCATAAGGCTAGCTTTAGCCATTGCAACTTCGAAGCAGTGGGAGGTACATCACATGGATGTGAAGTGTGCTTCCCTAAATGGATATCTCACTAAAGAGATTTACATGCAGCAACCTCAAGGGTTTGTTTCTAATCCATCTTTTGTGTGCATGTTAAAGAAATCATTGTATGGGCTTAAGCAAGCCCCGAGAGCTTGGTATGCCAAGATTGATGGCTTTTTGCTATCATTGATTTTTGTCCAATGCAATTCTGATCCTAATGTTTATTTGAAGCTGATTCATGGTTCTTTAATGATTATTGTCTTGTATGTGGATGAAATTATGATTACAGGAAGTTCAAAGAAAGAGATTTCCTCCTTGAAGGATGCAATGAACCATGCATTTTCTATGACTGATTTAGGATTGTTGAGCCAATTCTTGGGTCTCAAAATTGCTCAATTCCAACATGGAATCAAAGTACATCAGTCCAAGTATGCCTTAGATTTGTTGAACAAGTTCAACATGAAATAGTGCAAGCCAAGAAAGACTCCCTTCCTTTCAGGAGCTAAGCTTGAAGTAGCAGGTTCTTCTCCTATGGTAAATAATACATTGTATAGTAAGTTGATTGGGTGTTTGCTTTACCTTACACACACTCGACCTGATCTATATTATGCAGTTAGTGTGGCTTCAAGATACATGGATCAGACTCATGAGATCCATTGGAGAGAAGCCAAAAGGATCCTTAACTTTGTTCAAGGAACAAGAACTCATGGGATCTTCTACAAAGCTAAATACGATCTTGATTTGATTGGGTTTACTAACAGTGATTGGGCAGGTGACAACACAGATCAAAATTCAACATAAGGATATGTGTTCATGCTTGCAGAAGGACCAATTAGCTAGTCAAGAAAGAAGTAGAGTTCCATAGCACTCTCATCTATAGAAGCAGAGTACAGAGGAGTTGTAAATGCAGCAACTCAATGTTTGTGGTTGTAAGGAATACTTGGTGAGTGTGGCTTCGAATAAAAGTTTTCAACTATTATCTATTGTGATAATCAGAGCACCATTAAAATTTGCAATGATCCATTTCAGACACAGAGAACCAAACACATTGAGATCCATATGCACTACATCAGACAACTTGTGCATGATGGCACCATTCACCCACTCTTATGTGCATCTTCAGAACAAGTAGCAGACATCTTCACCAAAGTTTTTTCTGAGAAGACATTCAACAATCTCAAATCACTGCTGGGGATTGCTGATCATTCTATGAAGCATGATTGATGACAAGATTTTCAAATTTTGTTTTATTGTCTGTGTTTAAGGGAGGATTTTCCCACTGGGTTTTTTCCTCTTTCCTTGGTTAAATGGACATGCAGTATGTAAAAGGTGACCAAGCCTTGTTGTTAGGCCCTATATTTTTCTGATATTTACTCATAAAGTCATGCTTAAAGGGGTGTATTAGAATAATTAACCCATATTTACCTACCTTAGACATTAATTAAATCATTTTTGTCTTATTTACCTAGTCTCCTATATTCCACTCTATGCTAGTTGCCTTCTACATGTCATAGAATTCAACACTTGCTAAAAATGAGTCATGGAGCACTTAGGAAACCTCCTAGAAACCATATTTAGCATGTCTTCTTTATTCCAAATCCTCCAAGGAGCATATCTACTTTTTATGCAAAGGTGCTTGTTTGATTGAGAATTAAGGCAAAAGGGAAAGCAAGACTAGGTGTAGTTGACTTTTTTTTTGCCCACATCATCCTCCATCCTTTTCTCCTAATAAAATCATGTATGAGTTTTCTTTCCATCCCTTATTAGCTTTCCTACTTGACTTTTCCAATTCGTGAGTCTCTAAGTGGATTTGGAAACTGCTTTATGCACCTATGGGGGATTTGACTAGATTTAGTAAGCCTACTTTTTGACTATTTAGAATGGCATCCTTATGCATTAAAATATCTCATGTAATTATATATTGCAGCATCCTATGACTTCACAAGGTTGTATATTGTACACTTATTCAATACAGATTAGTGTTATGCTCCAATTTCAGTCTCCTTTGATGGTAATTTTGCATGTTTGACTAGCAATTTTGTGATTTTAATTGTTCTATCACTTGGGTTCAATTTCCACAGTTAAAATGTCTCTTACAAAATGTGCAAAGATTATAAATCCTTCAAAAGAACTTTGGCATCATATCACCAAAAATTCAATGCATCTTCCAATAATCCTCCCATGCATTTTCATGGAAAATTACAATTGTTTATATAGCCCAAAAATCCATACCTTATCCCCAAATTGAGTGGGATTTATGAATATTTGATCCCAAAATTTAATGGGATAAAGATCCATTAAAAATGGATAAAAATATGACAAATATCCACAAAAAAATACATTTTCTTTTTAAAAACAAATAACAATTTTGAAAATATGTATATATGGTTTAAAAAACATATGAAAATCGAATTTGTTTTTAAAAATAGGCCAAAAAGGAGGTGCACTGACATTGGGATAAAATCCGACCCAAAACAACTTAAAATATATATTTTCCATATCCCATTAAATATGTTGCCTTTGGTGCTGTTATAGCTCATTTTACCACACCCGGTGAATCACACTTGTATGGCCTTCCCCTGTCCCTCTGTAGACTCTTTGGACCCCATGGACATTTTTTATACTTTTTATGTTTCCAATATCATCCCTAAAAACATGCTCAAATTTCTATACATGACTTTTAAACCCTTTCTCGCGTATATACGCGGGTTTGACCCCTAAAACCGCGTACATCGGGATGTGTACAAAAGGCCAAATTCTTTTGGAGTTTTCCTTGACATGGATCCGACTCACTTGTCTCCTGGCCTTCCATATGCCTTGAGGTCACTCAGATTCAACCCTTCATTGCCCCATTGAAGAGCTATATATGGAACCCTTTGGATACATTGAAGAATATATGAGAATCGAGAGCAAAGAAACTATAGTCCATTGTTGCCAGAACTTGTGCTTGAGTTTGCATCCCTTTGTCCCTTGGAGAACTTTGGTGTTCTTCCCAAGCTTACCTTTTTCTTGTGAGCTTGCTATCAAGAGATGGAGGATTGAGGTGGTGAAGGCCCAAGTGTAGGATTCAATTTCTTCGATTCGCAAACGTGCCGACAGAGGTTGTATTCATTGTAATCTCTGATTTTATATTAATAGAAATATATTTTCTTGTCCAATAATGTACGTTTGAATGAATGTTTTATCCATGGAAGATTTCAAATAATTTTACGTTATTGATTATATATGCTAGAGTAGATCTAACACCAATATATATAGCATGCTTGTCTTGTTTACTGATTGTTGAGGAAGTAATCTATCAATTCAAGCTGGAGTTGTAAAGCTCAATGGGGAACTACATCAACCGTCCATAATAAGGTACGAATCAAGATCCTTTAGTGTTAGATATTTGATTTCTCTTGCATATTGGAAAGGACTGATTTCTGGATTCAAGCTGCCTGTTGTGGTACCCCAAGCCATAGGAATTTCTCTCCGTAACAGAATTGGGGACTCCGCTGGGGACGTTCCTTGTTTTTGTTTGGGGTTTTGGAGCACAATGTGCTTTATATTATTGACTTGCTCTCTGTTTCTCCATGTTTCTGTGTTGCATTTTATAGTATGTTCATCCATTGACACTCCCCTTTATAGGTTTAACCCTTGGCCTGCTTTTTACCATTTCCTTCTCTGTATACGCAGGTTTTTGGCCAAAAGTCGCATACATACGCATATTTTTGGCCAAAATTCACGTATACACGCAAGTTTTTGGCCAAAAGTCACGTATATATGCAAATGTTCTTTAAACAGTCGCGTACATCCTCCCTTTTGGTGAGTTTGATGTTGTGGGAAGTTGCTGGGTGGGTTGTGAGTGTGGTTGGGTCTTCCTTGGGTCTGGTGTTGTCTGTTGGATGCTTCTTTTGTGACCAGAGACTGCTTTTTCATTGATTTTTCTTTGAAAGTAGTTTTAGTCATTTATCCTTTTTGTTTTTCCATTAGTGCATTGCTCTTTTTTGTCTCGGTGTCTTGTTGGGCTTGTCTTTTATACTTGCTACAGAGACTGAGAGTTTTAGATGACTTTTATTGCATTTTTCATTCTTTTATATTGAAAAATACAAAGTAGTTGCACTCTTAGTTGCATCTTAGATATGGATTTGAGGAGGTACTTGCATTGGATTTCTTGGATGAGAGTTGTGTTTAGGCTTTCATATAGGAAGGATTGCATTGGCATTCAGAAAGGAATATATATTTATGCATCTCATGTAGTGGCATACCCTATTTTTCATTTGACAAAGATTGCACTTAAAATTATTTGTTATGGTGTGCATATTTACTTCACTGCTGAGTCATAACTTCATTAGTTGCACGATCATTTCCCTTTGAGTAATTACAGCCAAATAAAATCAACGCTTAATTAAAATGGATTACACTATTTTCTTTTATAGGGTGCACGAACAAGATAGGTTTTAGGGTCTTGGAATAGTTCATTGTGAGTAAATTATCCAAGACCACTAAACAACAACATGTGTGTGTCTTTCCAGGTGAGAGTGTGAAATTCCTTGGTATAATTAGTGTTTCTTAGGATCCTCCTCTTACAAGGGAGTTAAGCACAAGGCAGCGTGAGCAGTTATGATTGGGATGACCCCTAGTTGTAACTGAGTAGCACCGGAGATATTTCCAGGATTGTATTCGTATATGGGGGCTCTTTCGAGAGTTTTGGGCTTTGATACCCTGCCCATACGATCAATCCCTCCTGCAACTGTCTACCTGAGCATTGATTATATTGAGGTGACCTTGGTTTCCTTACCTAGGTTGTCACAGGGGGTACTTGCAGAGGTTATTCTATAGGTGTCCCATCTAGGTAGAGGTCGGACAACACAGTCTCTTTATGCATTGAAGCTGAGGGCCACTATAATTGGTTGCGTACCTTCCCTTGTAGTGTATGGGAGTTTCAAGCCTCTCCTAGAAGAGACATACCTGCTGCATTCGGGAGCTCACATATCCTCCCCTTGGTTTGCTTGTATTTTGGCTGTAGATTTTCTTAGGAGTGTGCTCTTTGTGTGTTAGTTGGCCTTTGGGATCATGGTTACTTGAGTATATTTATGCTCTCTTGAGTTTGGGTCCTTTTATTTTTGGCATGTCTGGTGTCCTATCACCTGTCCTTGGTCCTAGTACGGACCCTGGTGTCAGACTTGGGGGCATCACAGCCCCTTACCGTGCTCATAGATTTGGGAATGGTCATATTCCATACTCTATTCCATTTGTGGAGGATTTTTATTCCCTTCGCTCGGTCTTTACACTAGTGGTCACCCTCACGGGGGTGGTAGTGGATGCATGAACGTTGGGTCTACACCTTACTTTCATTTTTATGTACCATCGTTCACCACATTGTTTCCTTTGGGTGCAGTTGTCATGATCATTCCTCCCTCTATCCTATAGTTTGGATTCTTTATTGACTATTTTGGGTTGTTTTGGACTAATATGGCTGTCATGTAGGGTCCAGTTTTTGTACACTCTCTCCGAGGTTTTGAACCGTTCGTTCCTATCATGGGTATTATGTCTGAACTGGCATATAGGTTAGGATTTCACATCTGCTTGCACTTATGCATTGCCTTATGACCATTCCATCTTAACCTTAGGTATGAACCCATTCCATGGTCTCACAGAACCTTCATGCTGCTGTTAGAAGTGGTACTATGTGAATGGTAGAGCTTTCCTATACATGGGTACCCTAGTTAGCTCCCTTTTGCATTTGGTACCCATGCTGTGAGTCCTCTCTTAGGTTCGAGAGTCCCTTCTAGTCCTGCCATGTCCTTGAGCAAGAGCCTCATACTCCTCTTGAACTTTATGCTAGCATTTCCCCGGGACTCCCTTATATATGTCAAGTTGTAATTGCATTATCATGAGCTTTGCCTGCATTATTGAGCCTTATGCCGGCTTCCCTGACTTCGAGTATCATCCATATATCCCGAGCTTGTCTCATGTCTAGCCATGCAGAGCCATTTTATATATCTTTTTGCAGCTTGATTCCCCATTTTTACCGGGAGGGGACCTTCCCCCAAGTGTCATTATCCTACACATGTGTCCTTGCATTGAGCATAGGTATGTTCCACTAATTGTAACTAGTTTGTTTGTTCATATGACACTCGTCTCCTCCTAGTCTGTAACTATAAATCAATTTTATTCTTTTTCAAGCTTTTCAAATATTTGAAAAAGTCCAAAAAAAAAAAAAAAAAAACCAAAAAGTCGGACAAGGAAAGATGTTATCTTTGATAGCAGTCGAGTCGTGTTTCCTTCGAATAGAGCACTGTATATCACATCCGTTGGTTGGGTTAATAGTTTGACTTTAGGAGTTGTACTCATTTATTTGAGTTTATCTCCACCGACTTGTTAAGCTTCTAGTCCCTGTGGAGCCTCTATCGATGCCTCTTGTGTCGCAGAGATGTCCCAGTTTGGTATATTGAGTCTATGCTACCTACATTCAGTCACCATTCATCGTTATTCTCTTGTTCGAAGAAAGTTGAAACCTGATTCAGCCATTCCTCAGTTATCTTGACTTTGCATGTCGGCCATTCCTGGTACAGTTACTGGTTCGTGCACCTTATGATCGAGTCCTTCCACATTATACAGCTTTGTTGAGTAGCTCGTGTTAGATGATGGGAGATTCCTTAATGCCCTCCTTCTAGCAGATTGCATCCCATCGACATCAGATCATTTATTCTGGGATTGGAATCTAGAGTCATTTTTGAGTGCCTTGAGACTTGCAGTCATCAGTGGCAGGTTCTCTCGCCATTAGCAAATTCTGGGAATACATCAATGTCCCCTGATCGATGGATTCTCTCAAGTGTTCGACCTCAAAAAATTTATTCACACTTGTTAGTTTGCACTCTAGTACCTTGATTCCCATTATCATTATCGGTGGGTGATCTCACGTCTGTTAACGGTATACATCAATGACCGATAATCAGATGATGGACTACTATGTTTGACCTCGACACCTCTATTCACATAGTAGGACTTGTACTCGTAGCGGTTTGTGTAGAAGACCTTCCATATTGGTGGCATCTCTTATATGCTACCTCCTTGATCATGCCAGTGTTCATGAGATTTCAGCTCTCATGACTTGATTCCAATATATGTCAGACATTTCCAGCCATTATGGAGATCTTGATCCATTGTATATCTTCAGCCATTATGTAGATCTTGATCCTTTGTATATCTTCATCATGGAGATTCTAATCTATGTATATTGTATGTGGCGATGACCACTTAT
The DNA here is from genome assembly GCA_001517045.1 of Pseudotsuga menziesii. NCBI lineage: Eukaryota > Viridiplantae > Streptophyta > Pinopsida > Pinales > Pinaceae > Pseudotsuga > Pseudotsuga menziesii. Next base: position 71,389 of record LPNX010293572.1, read on the forward strand.
GTCATATTTTGTATCATACCTATTCATGGCCATTGTACTCTAATGTATCTGGGACTGCTATATGTATTTGCAGTTATATGCAGAGTTGTATCATTGTACTATGTTGATTGGGTGGCTAGTCTTCCACTAGGTTCTTCATCACTCCACTTCTAGGATGGACTTATAATGTATTTCAGCCATCGTATGACCCATCTGACCTCACACATTAGGGGGCATCTATTATAGCTGATTTTACCACACCTGGTGAGTCACACTTGTATGGCCTTCCCCTGTCCCTCTGCAGACTCTTTGGACCCCATGGACCTTTTTTATACTTTTGATGTTTCCAAGATCATCCCTAAAAACATGCTTAAATTGCTATATGCGACTTTTAAACCCTTTCTCGCGTATATACGTGGGTTTGAACCCTAAAACCGTGTACATCGGGATGTGTGCAAAAGGCCAAATTATTTTGGAGTTTACCTTGACATGGATTCAACTCACTTGTCTCCTAGCCTTACATATGCCTTGAGATCGCTTGGATTCGACCCTTCATTGCCCCATTGAAGAGCTATATAAGGAACCCTTTGGATATATTGAAGAATATATGAGAATTGAGAGCAAAGAAATGATAGTCCATTGTTGCCGGAACTTGTGTTTGAGTCTGCATCCCTTTGTCCCTTGGAGCACTTTGGTGTTCTTCCCAAGCTTTCCTTTTGCTTGTGAGCTTGTTATTGAGAGATGGAGGATTGAGGTGGTGGAGGCCCAAGTGGGGGATTCAGTTTCTCCAATTCGCAAACGTGCCGACAGAGGTTGTATTCATTGTAATCTTTGATTTTATATTAATAGAAATATCTTTTCCTGTCCAATAATCTATGTTTGAATGAATGTTTTATCCAAGGAATATTTCAACTACTTTTACGTGATTGATTAGATATGCTAGAGTATATCTAACACCAATATATATAGCATGCTTGTCTTTTTTACTGATTGTTGAGGAAGTAATCTATCAATTCAAGCTGGAGTTGGAAAGCTCAACGAGGATCTACATCAACCATCTGGAATAAGGTACGAATCGAGATCCTTTAGTGTTAGATATTTGATTTCTCTTTCATATTGGAAAGGATTGATTTCTGGAGTCAAGCTGTCTGTTGTGGTACACCAAGCCATAGGAATTTCTCTTCGTAACAGGTGCAATGGTGAGGGCATTTGGCAAAGGGAGAGGAAGTCCTGGTTTCAAACCAGCGGACATCTCCCCATATCACAAGTTTTGTTGGCATAATATTATATATGGTTTGGATATGTGTTGACATTCGTATGGAGCATTTTTTATTGCACAAAATACATAGCAAAAGACATAGTGTATAGTTTGGAGTTGACACTAACCCCTCAACCCACCTCTTTTTCAAAAATAGATACAATTCAATTTTAAATACAACTTGACACCCATATGGTTATGGAACAAATGGCGGAGGTGATGGCTAGGCATGTTCTGTGGAGACTTTAGTGGAGTGGAGGTCGAGGGTTCAATCCTCCCTAACTCCAAAATTTTGGTACATGGTGCAACCACTTTCCAACAAGGATGCCACATGGTAGTCCTTGACTGTCCCACCTAGCTACAAACCTTTCCCACATGGATTCCACGTGTCAATGAGATACCTCATCTTCCAACTCAACCTACCACATCAGCTTCCAACAGGACTACCACTTCATCTGCCACTAGACCTGACTTGCCATGTGGCACATTGTGGTGGTTCCACATCAGTGTCGTATAGACCACGTGTCACCCTTGCAGTGGTGCCACATGGCACCTTTGTTTTTTCCAAATTTACTTGTTTTGCCGAAAGTTCAGAACTGAATAACTTTCATGTCTAGTGTTCATTTTGCACGAAACAAACCTTGTCAGAAACATCTCACCAATATTTACACAGCTAGAAGATTCTATTCTCAACTTGAAGACTTTAATTTTGATCAATATCATAGATCCTCCTGGATCAAACCTCCCCATTCGAGAAGCTTTTGGACCACCAAAATCTTGAATTATTCAGAGTTCTAGTGAGGACATGTTTGTCTCGCCTGTCGTGTGTCATTTGTCCATCCTTCTTAAATCCTATACATCTGGATCATCATAATAACAATCAACACTACACTGACATTGTTAAGTACATTAATCCATTTTTCAGCCAAATCTTCATTCAATATTGTCAGAATCAACCATATACTGCTGAACAATAGAAAACTATATATAAAAATTAACATTTGAATGAGATTGTACCCATATCATGCTTATGTTTTACCATATGAACACTATCAACCATAATAGGTGCATTGTAGTGAAATTACACTTCCATTCTATGGTTAGGATTCTTTTCTTCCTTACATTGCATAGACATAAGTGCCAAATTCCAACTTGCATTAACAACCCTTTTTAGTTTTTGTGTATTGCCCAATGATCTGTCATTTTTAAATGAATGTGAATGTACTATATACTTAATTTCTTCTTTAAAAAAATTATATTGATTATGTTCTCTATAGAATATTGCATTTCGATCATATAAATATGGACTACCCAACACAATTCCAGAGATATCTAATGGAACCACATCAAATTCAACTTCATCTACAAACTTGGATGTTATTGAAAAAATTAGATCACATTGTTGTGTTACTTGTAATATTTTATCTTTGCATACCCAACCTAATGGATAATGTTTCCTGTGTGGTTTTGTTGTTAATACAAACTTCTTAACTAATTATTCTGAAATGAGATTAGCTTGGGATCCACTATCTATGAGTGTGTCAATCTTAGTTTGTTTTGTAATTACCCTTATATGAAACAATGCATTCCTTTCTCTATCCTTAAAACTGACATGATATTTAGAAGTAGAATCACATGAAGAGCCAATGTTAGAATCATTAACAACAATATATTTACCTTTCATACCTATGATCGTTATCTTTGTTTCATCCTCATAATCTGATCCGAAGTCCTCAACGATAGCCATGGCCTTTTGCTTCGCTTTCTGTTATTTAAACCACTTTGGTTTCCATTCTAGATGTACTACCAAACAATTTGCCTCTTCGTGCCCTTGATTTTGAAAATGTGAGCAGGTAGGCCTCTCATTACCTTTCCTCACTGTATCTACATCCTTTCTTTTCCCTTATTCCTTGCCTTCTTTTGACTGGCTGGATTCAGCTGAAGAAAAGTTATCATGAGAACTCTTCCCTTTGGATACAATGTGCGTAGATTGTACACATACCTCATCAAGGTTAGTGGGATTAAACATACATATTGTATGACACAAATAACTATGTAACCCTTTAATAAACTTGGGAATATTTTCTTGAGTGTAAATAGGTGTACCCAAAATTAAAGCTCTCTTTCTTAATTCCTAAGTGTATTCTTGTACATTCTGACCTTTACCTTGCCTTAAGTTTTTCCAATCCATCATGGCTTGTTGTATATAGCCTAATGGGTAGAATTTCTTCTTTAACGCAACAATAAGTTCATACCAGGAAGAAATAATTTTACCTTTTGTAAGGATGTCTTCCTATGTCTTACTCTCCCACCAGATGAGTTCAGTGCCTCCAAGACGAAAAGTAGCCAACTGGATATTTTCTTTATCATCCGCAAGCTTCCGGATCTTGTAATAGACCTCAATATGACTTATCTAATCATCTATATTTTCTACACTAATTTCACCATTATATGTAGGCAAATCAAAATTAATATCAAGTTTCAAATAAGGTAAATCGGACTTAGCCTTATCAGTTTGTTTTTTTGGATTTGAAGAAACAGTACTAGAGTTTTTAGAAGAAGAAGAAGGTTCAGAAGGGTCTCCTCCTTTACCCAAATAATTATTCTCTGCTTTCTCCTTCTTTGTTTTCTTCTTTTCCAACCTCTCTTGATAATCTACAATCAATTTTTCTACTCGATCTGCCATCCGATAGAAATCCTTGTGGAAGGTATTCTCATCTTCTTCTCGGTATTCTTCGTCTGCCATTTTCTTTCTTCGATGTGCATGTCCAATCTCTTGATTGAATTCCTCAAGTTGTACTTCACCTCACTTTTGCCTTGATGTTGTTAAAATTCACAAACTGACAATGTAATGGTTAAGCTGCTCTGATACCAAACTTGATCCAAAAATTCCAGGATCTTTATAACTATTGTTTGCATGTGGAAATTTTTATGCGTAAAATATCATAAAAAGGATTTAAATGGAAAAATTAGAGATCACAAATGAAACACAAAAATGCATAAAAGAGATAAAAACCATGGAATTTGTAGACAATAGATGATAATAGAGTTCACCCCTCCTGAGCTACGTCTCCCGGTCCAGCTCCAATGAGGACTGATCTTATCTGTCTTAAAAAAAATGCTTGAACATGGACAAATTACTCCTTCACAACTTCTACAAAGAGACTTAGGCTTCAACAATGAAGTCATCTCACTCTCCACACTCTCCCAAGAGTGTCTAAAAATCCTCTTACAAAATGAACAAAGCGTACAAACCTTCAAAGTCACTTTGGCATCACATCATCAAAGCTTCAATGCATGATTCTAATAATCCTCCCATGCCTTTTCATGGAAAATTACAATGGTTTATATAGCCCACAAATCCATATCTTATCCACAAATTGAGTGGGATTTACAAATATTTGATCCCCAAATTTAATGAGATAAATATCTATTAAAAATGGATAAAAATATGGCAAATCACCACAAAATAATACATTTTTATTTTTAAAAACAAATAACAAATCCAAAAATATGTATATATGGTTAAAAAAAATCATATAAAAAATATGATTTGCTTTTAAAAATAGGCCAAAAAGGAGGTGCGCTCATATTGGAATAAAATACGACCCAAAGCAACTTAAAATATATTTTGCATATCCCATTAAATAGGGCTCCTTTGGTGCAATGGTGAGGTTGTTTGGAAAAGGGGGAGGAGGTCATAGGTTTAGACCCACCGACCTTTCCCAGTATCACGAGTTTTGTTGGCATAATATTATATATGGTTTGGTTATGTGTTGGAAAATATATGTTGGAATGGTGGTCATATGGAGGGTTTGTTATTGCACAAAAGACATAGCATATAGTTCAGATTTGACACATGGGGCCGAGGGCTTAATCCTCGACCCACCCCTTTTTCGAAAATAGATACAATTCAAGTTTAAAATGGTGAATTGAAGTCAATTGCTTGAAACAGGTTCACTGCAAAACATTAAAAGGTCAATTGGCAGAGTTTGACAAATGATGCTGATGAATCAGATGGAAATGGAAAGAGAATATTTGTTTGATAGATGACGTTGATGAATCAAATCGAAATGGAAAGAGAATATTTGTTGAGCTAGAACGATTGTTGATTCATAATAATATACCTTACCCTGTTTATTTTGCATTTTAGGAAGAGAAGCTGAATGCAATACTAGCTTATATCAAGCAGAATGATGCTACTGGTCAAGTTTCAACTGCAACAACTGGAGGCTACAATTTTGTGTTGGAAGTTCAGGATTTGAGAAGTCTAGCATCTGCTAGTCTCACAAACATTCAGGTTGAATTTTTGGCCTTGTATTCCATTGTTGTATACTCAATAATCCATTGTAATTAACACATTAGGATTTTCTTTATGTTCTACTCTCAAGCTTTAATGAATTGTTTGTGTACATGCTTGTGTATGTCTCCTGTATTCAGAGTTGAACTTTTTCAAATAATTTTGATCAAGATGGATTGCTTACATGTATTGCAGATATTTTGAACTGTTGTCTAAAAGGTATTGATCTGTGCCCTTCAAGCTGAAACCTGGACATTATATTTAATTCTAGTAGAGATGGTACTAATGAACTGCTGAAACATTTGAATGGAAGTGCATCCTAGATATATCATTTGATGGAATCATGATATTTTCTCAACCTTTGGAGCATCAAATCCTTATACTTTGGCTATAATGACCATCTATCCATCTCTAGCACATTAAAGTTTGATGTTGTATTTCATTTTGCTATGATGTTCTCAACTATGTGTATTTTAAATCAAGTTTCATTGATATCAAGGGAATATTTCTATGTTGTCTGGTTGTGGTTTTGTGAATGCCTTTCATAATGCCATACACGTAACTCAAAATCTGTTTCTTTTTTCAAAGTGAACACTAACAAGAAAAATGACGCTAGTGTAGAAAACAAAATTATCTGAAAGATTTATATGTTTGCTCATCTTGTTTTGCTATAAAATATTTTTTCCATGTGCCCAATGCCCATACGTTTCCTAGGATTATGTTGGCATATGCTAACTAATAATAAAAATCCAAAGGTATATGAGACCGGTCTAATCATCATTTCTGATACTTGCATAGGGAACCCTATCCTCTAACCACAAATAACCTAGATTCTCCCACTATGTCCTTCTTGGCTGCCATGGAAGTCATCCCCCATACCTCAAGCAACAATTTTTGGGAAACACCAACAAAAATATGCAACAACTTCCTGTGCCACCATCTATCAAATATGAATATGAAGAATGAGGCAAATAATAAGATCTAGAAAAAAAAATTCAGCTCATAGCCTAGGGCTTGAAGCCCTAATCGAGGAGGCTAAGATGTCTGCAATAAATCACAGATTGGAAAACATTACTATCCCAAAAATATTACAACCCCAAAACACATCCTCTCACTGATTTTCCATAGACAAAATGGGCAAGAGAAGAAGCCTTTATTGACCAGAAAGTTTCTGCACTTTTTACATCATGAAAATGTTCTTTATGGCGTAATAAATATGCCTCATTGATGGGTGCAACTGCATATGGTTGTCCATTAACCAAGGAAAATACTTCACATACCTCAGCTATGTTTATTTTTCCAAGAGACATTAAATCAACAGTTTCACTTTTCAAACTTTCACTCTCAGTCTTTTAGATGGGATCCTCTTGGAAATGCCTACAATTCCCATTCCATCTACGCAATCCAATCTGAAAAGAGTCAATATTTTCATAGTCTTTACTGCCATGGTATTCTTCACACTAGGGAGAGGGCGAACCTAAAAACTCTTCACCCTCCAAGGGTTTCTCTACAAAATTTTCTCCTTTCAAATAATCAAAAGATTCATCATTACATTCAGAAACTTGAAATGGAATATGGCATACCAAATCCTTATTCAAGAGAAGTTGAATTAAATGTTTAATCCTCTTCACAATATTTTTCACCGTCCATATCATCACCAATATCTTCTTTAGGAGGGGTTGTAATAAGGTCTTCTTGCAGTTCTTCATTAGTTTGATTAGGTTCCTCTGGCTCTTCTTCTTGATACGTACTGGGGTCTTCAAATTATTCAATTTGTAGATATGTGCATAGTTCTTCTTTCTGACATGCATCCAAGTCTTGAAGGCCTTCATCCCTCTTCTTATCAAGACATACTACATATTCATCCTTTTGAGGTGCAACTGAGTCTTCAAAAGCCTCACCATTACATTCCAGATCTGCAATATCAAGGTTTAGTATTTCATGTGATAAAACGATGGGCTACTCCCTTATTGAAGAATTATTCCAAGGTTCATTATCATGCTTCACATGTGTGGATTTTCAGTTAAACCGTTTTTCTTTGCAAACATCAACCAAGGAGTTGGGTGCTTCATATCCTTTACTTTTGCTGCCATAAGATATGAAGGTTTATTATGGTAGGAAATTATCAACTCATCTACTTCTCTTCTCTTTTTCTCATAAACCTCAAGCATGGAATATGTATTTTGTAACTCTTTACATGGATAAAAAGAGTAAGTAGAATGCAACCTTTCATTCTTTATGGAGGAGTTAGTTTCTCTTATAAAACAAGCACATGTTTCCTCTCGATGATGAGATTCACATTCACTACATGAAAGGATTCCTCTGGAACAATTAATTTGAAACATTCAAGCAACTTAGGATTAAATTCTTCTACAAAAGCTACCATTCCATTATTAAGATTGAGAAGAATTTTTTCAATCTCATTAGCAGTGTAGTATGTTGTCTTCATATCTTCAATGCATTAATATACATCTTTTAGAGACAAAACGTATTTACCCTTGATGATGAGTGGATCGCTTGGTATGACTCCATGAAACCGATACAAAATTGCCAATGAGGTTCTTGTTCTTTCTTTGTGACATAAAGGAATTTTTACCGTAAGGACTTAAAATTTCCTTTGTATCTCACCATTGAATAATTTTCTTTATGAGCATGTCCTTCTAACTTTTGTGGAGTCACCAGATGAGGAAAAGAAGAATGCCCCATCATGTCAATGTAGCCAATCTACAAGTTCCGGGACTTTATCCATGGAAACAACACCATTTTTGTTTCATCCCGGATCAGCACACAATATAAGTCCAATTGTCCAAAGTACAAAATCTATGGGAACTCTTGAAATTCTACCCATTGTCACCACAATAGAACCTCCCTTCACTTAAGGCTGCCTTTCCTGTGGCACAAGGGGGGAATATCGAAGATCAAATCACTAATTTGTCTATTAGCACAGATCTGAAAATCAGTTTAGTGATTTGTGCATTTATTGATCTTCTTAAATAGAGATTGAGAACACAAGTAAGACTAAGATCCTTTTCCTTTAGTCAAATGGAGTCAAAATAATTACTCAATGAAGAATTTTATAATGAAAAGGAGAAAACAATAAGTTATGTTATATACAAAAATCACCAACAAAATTCTACAAAAGAGTATTCAAAATCAGAATATCATCAGTGTAATTTCCTCCTTTTGGAATTTTATTAAAATGCCCAATTTTCCAATTTTTTCACAATTTTGGCTCTTGACTAGTTTTGATGTCTAGACCTCCAAATTGACCCAAATGCTTCCAAATTTTCTATGAAGGCACATGAATGATAATATAACTTAAATATCATGATCATGTCTGTTTTTTGACCTCCCAATTACTTCTGCAAACTTGTTTAATGTTCTATTCAAAGTAAGAGTCTTTACTAGCAAATTGGGGCTCCAATTCCCCCTGGGTAATTGCCCGAAATGGCTTCACAAATGATCCCAAAGTTACTTTAAATTATGAAAAGAGGATGGGTATGTGTAATTTACCTTATAAAATTCTCATATGCATCATGTTTCAGTTTATACAGGCTTTTATGACGCTTTCCAAAACAACTCCCAAGTCACAATTTCGACCCTTGGGGAAAATGCACCAAATCTTCTCCCAATGCAATAAAAATGAGTAAAAAGGATTCCAATGATTAAGTACTGAAAATTAGACTTGAAATAAACATTTATTACAGTCCATACATCATACATGTATCAGATATACATTCCTCCATTCGAAATAATAAGCATTACCATGGCATATATCAAAATAGAGTGGGAATGGTCATTGTTTGCTCCTTAAAAGTAATTTTGGCATACAAATATTGGGAATTTATACTTGAAACTTTATGAGAATGAATAAAATATAATATAGAACTGATTAAAATCATAAATGGACAATTAAAGGATCTCCCAATTCGAAATCATCAGCATTGCAATGGTTCACAACAAGATAGTGGGGAAATGACACTATTTCTTCATTGTTCAACATTTTTACATGAATTATTTTGGGTATTTCAACCTGAGAGTATTATAAACATGAAATACATATCATATATATCATAACATAATATAATTTGCATTATAATCTTCCCCAAAGAGATCAATAGCTCACCCAACGCGCAATCCCTCCATTTGCATGAATATGGTGTGAAAACTGGAAATAGTTGAGAGAGAGTGTTGCAATAGAAGAATCCACATGATTTCCTGTAGCTTAAAACTGCAAATAATACTCCATTAAATCTCCATGAATTACCTAAGTGGCCTTTCCAAACACCAACTAGGATGGGAATCTTTCACCCTCGAAATTGGCTTAAGCAAGAAAACTAGTCATCCACTAGCTCTCACAATTCACAAATGACAATTTCACAAATGAGTAGAAGCTTATTCTCATGGCTGATCCATGTATTTTATAAAAATTATTAATCTTCTAAGGTTCCAAATCCATCCATAAAACAAATCCAAGTCGAATTGGTGTGGTTGCTCATGCTTTGCCATGTGGCCTCTCTCTTTACCTTCCCTCTTCTCCCAAATTTGAGTAGGAGCCTCTTAGGCTTATCCAACTCCCAAATTCGACCTCTAAGATGCTCTATTCAGTCTTTACATGTAAATATGTCAGTATGTCAGCCTTCATATCTGACTTGTGTCATAACTGTCATAGAATCTCCATCATTGGTGTCATATATGTCATAAATGTAAGGGGAATCTAGCCAAGTGTCCATGAAACTCCCATTTGGCTCTTCCTCTCCCATGTAAGTTAAAAATAATCCCAAATTATACCTATGAAGTATATGGACAAGTATATTAACATTATAGTCCATAAAAAAACATTATACTTCCCATATATTCAAATTTGCAAGAGAAAGATACCATTTAACATATGAATTCTAGCTAGTGTGGGCCCCATAGTCTCCATGTGTCTTCATGCTCCATTGTCACTTCCATTTTCTATTGTATTTATTTAATAATATACATTATTAAATATTTATCCCCTTCTAATTTCTAAACATCATTGATTATCCCCCTTATTCCAAATCTCAAAGCTTCCACCCCCAAGCTAGGAAACTAGTGATTTTCCACCTTGGGAATTATTTGACTTTTAGCATCCCTTTGACAACTTGAATGAATATGGAAAATGTGATTTTTCCATTATGACCTAATGTAAAATTTGGGACATTACAAATCCTCCCTTCCCAATATTGCTTGTCCTCAAGCAATTTCAAACATGGTTGTTGAAGAACCTACTTTCTGTATGATTCTTTGAAGTTGCCACTAAGCTGCCCACCTTGAGTCTTTTAGATTGCATGAATATTTTAGAGAGGAACCACCATGATTGCTGCTGCACTACTCTGATTAACATCACCTTATTAAATGGGGAATTCATCTCCCATACTGCTTGTTTCCCAAATAATTTGAAATCAATGGGACTAAAAACTATCCCAGGGTCACATTGCTTGCACTGCACTCCAACAATTAAGAGTGCTCTCCAACCCATACCATTTGGAAAGAGAATTCCTGGATCCCATTTTCTTATATGCATTCTTCCAAACATCATGAGTGCATAATATATATCATCAAAGTATATAACAACATAATAACAATCTACCTCAAAGAGGTTCCTCACCAAGAAATCATGAAAGTGCTTATACCTCCCAGTGAGTAGACTACCATTTGCCAAGTACATAAATACTTCAAGTGACCAATCAAATCTGTTCCAATGACATAGGTGAGTATCCCATGTCCTATAATGCTTCTCCAAAAGGAAGTGATATGCATCAAAATATTCAGCCATGTATTCTTTCATCCAAGAAGTGAATGAAGAATCTCCACTCAAATTTGAACCAAATAGTGAGCAACAGAAACAAGGAGACTTCAAATGACTCAAGGAGAGCTACTTCCTTGAAGGATCCACTTATGTCTAGACCTCCAAATTGACCCAAATGCTTCCAAATTTTCTCTGAAGGTACATGACTGATAATATAACTTAAATATCATGTTCCTTTATGTTTTTTGACCTCCCAATTACTTCTACAAACTTGTTTAATGTTCTGTTCAAAGTAGGATTCTTTACTAGCAAATTGGGGCTCCAATTCCCCCTGGGTAATTGCTAGAAATGGCTTCACAAATGATCCCAAAGTCACTTGAATTTCTGAACAGAGGCTGGGTATGTGTAAGGGACCTTTTCAAAGTCTCATATGCATCATGGTTCAGTTTATACCGGTCGTTATGACTCTTTCCAAAACAACTCCCAAGTCACAATTTCGACCCTCATTAGAGGAAATTTCAACTCAAAATGGGCCTTTTAACTTTAAATCAAATTCCATGTCATCATGTGTTATCCAATGAAATTTCTTTAAATTTGAAATACTGTATAGGTCTTAAACACTTTTTTAATATAAATTTGGGGATAGGTACGATAAAAAAAAAACTACTTTTTTTTGTTTGTATTTTCGACATATCTCCCCGTGTTTTTACTCAAATTTCGATTGGGAGAGCTCATTGGATGTAGAATTAAATTCCACATCCAACGAGTACCCACTTGGCATACTTTTGACGGACCCTGCTACCCACAAAACAAGAAATACCTGAAAAAATGTGATGATGATGTCATCATCATGTTTTTTCAGGTATTTCTTGTTTTTGGGGTAGAGGGGTCCATCAAAAGTATGTTGAGTGGGTACTCGTTGGATGCAGAATTTAATTCCGCATCCAACGAGCTCTTCTGATCGAAATTTGAGTAAAAACACGTGGAGATATGTCGAAAATACAAACAAAAAAGTAGTTTTTTTCTTTTCTTCCTCCAAAATTAATAAATATTATTTTATTATTTTAACTATTATTTTATTAATTTTTTTTAGGAGGCCCATTTTGAGTTGAAATTTCCTCTAATGTAGGGAAAATGCACCAAATCTTCTTCTCCCAATGCAATAAAAATGAGTAAAATGGATTCCAATGATTAAGTACTGAACATGAGACTTGAAATAAACATTAATTACATCCCATCCATCATACATTTATCAGAGACACATTCCTCCATTCGAACTAATAAGCATTACCATGGCATATATCAAAATGGAGTGGAAATTGTCATTGTTTGCTCATTAAAAGTCATTTTGACATACAACTCTTGGGAATTTCAACTTGAAAATTTCTAATAATGAAGAACAGAGAATATTGAACTAATTACAATCATAAATGGACAATTAAATTCTCTCCCAATTCGAAATCATCATCATTACAATTGTTCACAACAAGATAGTGGGAAAATGACACTATTTCTTCATTGTTCAACATTTTTACATGAATTCTTTTGGGTATTTAGACCTCAGAGTCTCCTGAACATGAAATACAGAGCATATACATCAGCACATAATATAATTGGCATTATAATCTTCCCCAAAGAGATCAATAGCTCACCCAAAGCGCAATCCCTCCATTGGCATGAATATGGTGTGAAAACTGGAAATAGTTGAGAGAGAGTGCTGCCATAGAAAAATCCACATGCTTTCCTGTAGCTTACACCTGAAAATAAGAATCCATTAAAGCTCCATGAAAGACCTGAGTGTCCTTTCCAAACACCAACTAGGATGGGAATCTTTCACCCTCGAAATTGGCTTAAGCAAGAAAACTAGTCATCCACTAGCTCTCACAATTCACAAATGAGCAAAATCTTCTTCTCATGGCTGATCCCTATATTTTATAAACATTATTAATCTTATAAGGTTCCAAATCCATCCATAAACCAAAGCCAAGTCGAACTGGTGTGGTTGCTCATGCTTTGCCATGCGGCCTCTCTCTTCACCTTCCCTCTTCTCCCAAATTTGAGTAGGAGCCTCTTGGCCTTCTCCAACTCCCAAATTCGACCTCTAAGATGCTCTATTCAGTCCTGACATGTCACTATGTCAGCCTTCATATCTAAATTGTGTCATAATTGTCATAGAATCTCCATCATTGGTGTCATATATGTCATAAATGTAAGGGGAATCTAGCCAAGTGTCCATGAAACTCCCATTTGGCTCTTTCTCTCCCATGTAAGTTACAATTCATCCCAAATTAAACCTATGAATTATATGGAAAAGTATATTAACATTATAATCCATACAAAAACATTAGACTTCCCATATATTCAAATTTGCAAGAGAAAGATACCATTTAACATAGGAATTCTAGCTAGTGTGGGCCCCATAGTCTCCATGTGTCTTCATGCTCCATTGTCACTTCCATTTTATCTTGTATTTATTTAATAAGATACATTATTAAATATTTATCCCCTTCTAATGTCTAAACATCATTGATTATCCCTCTTATTCCAAATCTCAAAGCTTCCACCCCCAAGCTAGGAAACTAGTGATTTTCCACCTTGGCAATTATTTGAATTTTAGCATCCCTTTGACAACTTGAATGAATATGGAAAATGTGATTTGGCCATTGTGACCAAATGTAAAATTTGGGACATTACAATTAGTATCCTTCTGGTGTTGAAAGTTTAGGGATATATTTATAGGCTTCCACTTCAAAAAGAAAAGTGGGATTTTCCATTTTTCAAAGTTGATAAAGTCCACTGGTGTAAATATGAATGAGCTTTCTATTATGTCAATTGGGTGCATAAACCAAGGTAAAATTGTTTATTCAGGACCCAGGTTATTGTCTTAGTGAGCAGCAGATAATTTATTCTTGAGAGTTGTGACTAGAGTTGTTTTGAATTTGATGAACATTATGATAGTCTTCAAACTGTCAAAGTCCCCAGTTGGTGTATATAAGGCTGGATGAATTTCATTTAACTATAAAATTTAAATCTACTACCCTTTATTTCCTTCCATGAAAAGGGGATGCTCTTTCTTTGTTGATTTGGGAAATCCTTTCTCTTTCTGTTTCAGGGGTGGGATTCTTAAGTTCTTTATCTTTAATAACCATTGATTATGCCAGATCCTTGCGGTACATTACATGTTCCCTTTGCATGTGGTTGTTCTACATGTTTTGCAATACATGCACCCTCTACACCTCATATGACATTGTTGTATTCTACTCCTTCCATAATAATAGAATTTTTTTGTGTGTTTTAGATATTCCCCATTCTCATTTATGATAGTAGTCATAACCATTCCTCTATTGTTTTCAATTTCCTTTCCTCCCTCAATGAATTTTGTAGAAATGAAAGCATTAAAATACTAATATGTTAAGCATTCACTGCTATTTGTCCTTGAAATACAATGGGTAACGACAAAAGTAAAATGGAGACAAGAAAATTAAAGTCTTATGAGTTTCCCTTTTAGTATGAAAGGTCCTACCGATATGGGGGAAGAGAGGTACCAAGGTCATGGATCTCATTGACATGCACTTGGAAATGGGATCAACCATGGATGAAGTAGAAAGAGTCGCAACTAGGGTGGTTTATTTGTAGTCATATGGATGACCTATTAGGTAGTGGTGCAAACCTAGAAGTGACTTATTACCAATGACCACTCAATCAAATATAATGGAAATAATGATGATGTTGATCTTCTACATTGAACACTAAGGTAATAACTAAAGTCACCAACAATATGACCACCACCTATATATATATGTTTTCCCATATTCTAAATTATAAGCTTGAGGAATTATTAATTTAATTCTTGTTTATGTATAAATAATTTTTGTTATGATTCTCATCTTCTTCTATATAGTTATTTGGTTGGTTGATTTAGCGCAAACATTTGATTTTTCTGTGCTTCTTAGAAGTCTGGATTATGAGGTGAAAAAATAATTAGAAGCACACTTTGCATAAATGTGCCATTAATGAACCTCCTACTCTTGGAGATGTGCAACATGTCCACATGGAGCTTACTGTTCACAAATGTTTAGGATATTTTCTCTTGCAACTTACTATTATATTTAAGTTTGTATTAGAGTTTTTTTTTTCCTTTGGAAAAATTATATATTCTATTAATAAAATGAAGAGAAATATATTCTTATAGATTCCATATTAATTGGATGATATATTAATGAGATGATTCTGAAATGAGCATTCCTAAAAATATTCCTATAGCCTTTATTAAAAGGATCTCAAAACTAAGGAATTTATTCCTCCTATATAGGCCAAAAATAAAACAGTCCTTTTAATAAATTGTCAAATATACAAAATGGTAGGTCTGTCCAATGTACATCCATGAATATTCAAATAAAAGTCCAGCACTAGACATGCATGCAACAGATCAAACTAAATAGAGGATCAAAGCCTTTGAAGGTAGTGGAGACCCTAAACAGCAATATCATAAACATAAAATGATCTGAAAACATATTGGAGGCCTGAAAATAAAATCTTCCCCTCAATCAACAATAGAAATGATGAATACCAAAACAGAAGGAAAACTGTCACTTGACTCATGGCATATTCCTAAACTAACTACTAGGTAAGCCCTTCCTTTGAAATAGATACAATGTCATATTAAGTTATTTGTATACATGAGCAAAGGAAATTGAGTTAAAGATGTAAAAATAGCTTTTTACATCTTCATAGTCTCATATATAAGTGGAAAAAAAATCTGAATCGAAATCATATTAGAAGTTGCTTTAGTTGTGGTAAAGCAATACATATTGAACAAGAGTGCATAAATATTTCATAGGAAGTTTAAAAGGAATTCAAAGTTCCAACCATTTTGCTGATGACAATCCAGCAACAAAAGAGATGTGGAGAAGTTGGTTGTGGCTTCAAAAGATGGCAGGAATAAGTCCAAGGATTCTTGATATTTGGACTCACGTGACTCACAACAAAGAGTGGTTCCCACATATTAATGCAAATAGTTGCAAAGAATAAATTGTGGTACTTGTGGATGATAGTACACATGAGGTGCAAGGATTTGGCTTGGTCCCAATAAAAATTCCAAATGGTAAGATGCAAAGTACTAGTAATGTTTTATATGTTTCTGATATAAAGAGAAGCTTGCTTTCTGTATGTCAAATAAATAAGAAAAATTTGAAAGTGGAGTTCAATTCCAATGGGTGTGTTGTTATTAGAGACCAACAAAAGTTTTATGTGTTACATTAGAGTCAATATTGTAAGGTAGTCATTTCAGGGATTGAACACCTAGGATGGCCTCACTTTCTCCCACTTGTCTGCATAAACAAATTTGGTATTGTAATTCCTATCCCAACATATGGGTCATGAAAATGGAGAAGTTCTTGATGCTACTTCACATTCAATGAAAATGGGAAGATTCAATGAAGTAAGTCACTGCATTGGAAAAATGTGCCAATATCATAACGACCATATTCAATGAGTGGGAATCCTTGTCCTTTGATACCCTATGTGTACTTTGCTCCATTGGCTATTGGGTTCAATCTTCCTCAACCTCAAACATAAAATAATGTACACTGGTTTGAATTACAGAATCCCAAGTGAGTTGGCGGTGTTATCTCTACCTTTCCAATTGGTTGAAAAAAACTCCAATGCTCAATAAATATGGATTGGAGGATGGCTTACTTACTGTAGGAAAACATAATATGAAGTAATCCTTTTAGAGAGAAGAATTTGCAGAGGGAGAAAAGGTGTTCATGTTACCCTTTCTATTCAATGAGAAAAAATACATACCCTTTTTATTAAATTCTTACACCTATATCAATAAGTTTATTTCTTAATGCACAACACAATTGGTCTCACCCTTCTATATTGATAAGTTAAAATAAACCATGCTTTTCATTTTTACCTAATATCATTGCTTATCCCTATATTAAGAAGTGTTAAAGTGTGCTATTTTTTTAAATACTTTATTCACATATATGTAAAACTTGATCCAACAATCATTAATAGTTGAAATATAGTATATTGAAATATATGTGTATTGTTTAATTTTAGAATATAATTTTAAATCAAGTATTGTATTCTTGTATTGTATGTGTATTGTATTGAAATATTTGGTATTGTATGTGTATTGTAATTTTTTTTTAAATAGACAATCCCATCGCTATAACGACGAACATACCTATCAATCTTCAATGAAATTGCTATACTAGCGATGGACATTTTCGTTGCTAGTATAGCAAGTTCGTCGAAACTTGCTAGGTATTTGCGTCGCTATAGCGACGAGATTTCATCGCTACACCAACGCCTTTTCGTAGAAACATTGTTGTTCATTTTTTTAAAATATTTCCCTCCTTCGCTATAGCGACGAAAGCTTCATCGCTACACCAATGAAGCTTCATCGCTACACCAACGCCTTTACGTTGCAACACCATTGTTCATTTTTTTTAAATATTTCCCTCCGTCGCTATAGTGACAAAAGCTTTGTCGCTACACCAACTCATTTTCATCACAACATAATTGTTCATTTTTTTAAAATATTTCCCTCTGTCGCTATAGCGATGAACTCTCCGTCGTTACACCAACGAAGCTTCGTCACTACACCGTCGCTATTGCGACGAAAATTGATGTTTTGAAAAAAACAACTTCTATGTCTTTTATGTCGCTATTGTGACGAACTGTGGCAAGTGTTGCTACAACAACGAAAATTTTCCCATGAAAATAAGGGGTCATGTTCGTCGCTATAGAAACATAACAGTGTTGCAATAGCAACGATTTTCCATGGGAAAAATGTCCACATGTACTAGTGTCCTGTGATTTATTGACTTCTCTCAGCTCTCTGGTATGCTTGCTTGCATCTTATTGCTTTAGTAGTAGTTCGAGCTTGTCACTTTTTCCAACTTTTTGATCTACTTGTATTTTAAGGTTAGTAGTTCAGTCCAAGTAGGGTTTTAGGTCAGCTTTGCAGTGCTTTTTAAAGTTGTGATTATAAGATCGGAATACTCTTTCTTGCATCTATACATATTCATATTTTCTAGCTTGCTTAGTTGTATTAATTTTCATTAGCTTTTGACTTTTGAAAAGAAAAATAAAACAAAGCATTTGTAGTTTCATTGAAGTCTCATATAGGCTCTCTATATGCTTGTTTTTCAAGTATTTTTCAAAAAGAAAAAGTATAAAAAAAGTCTTGTGTTTTCCAAAGTTCTCAAGCAATTTCATTTGTTTCGAAAAGAAAAAATATGTTGAATATCATTTGTTTTTGAAATTTTTTTACATCATCTTTTCTTTCAGTTGAGTCAAAACACCATGAGTTGCACTTCTTCTAACTTTGAGTAATATTAATCTTAAAAAGAACACTATAAATTAAAATTTATTAGTAACACTTTCTTTCTAGGGTCATACTTAGGCTAAGATCTTGGACTAGAATATAGTTAACTATCCAAGATCATTTGAACTCAGACTTAGTGGCTTATCATTAGGTAATTCCAACTTTGCAAGAGATCAACCGGAAATATACTATAACACGGGAGTTAAGCACGAGGTCGTGTGAGGACTTGGTTGCAGAGATAACCCTCCAATAATTCGTTATATCATAAACCAAGTTTTTTGTGCAGATGAGGGTTCTTTTAGTACCACCTTTGGGCCCCGTGAGGTGTCTATGATATCATAATTTTGGTCTTAGCTACCCTTCCCATGCACACCAATCATACCTATGAATGTTCCATCAAAATATTGTTGTAAGCTTGGTAGCCATAGTATCCAAACTATAGGATTCTTTCACAGGTGATGGTGGAAGGACATTTCCATTGTGCCTAGGGCAGACATGGGAGGAAACCCAAGATAATGATTTGGGAGGGAGGTTTGGTGATTCAAATGCTTGCACCCATAAAAATTATCAAGTGACCCTTGGTAACTTCTCTCCAATATTCATTGGTTTGTTCTGGGCCCTAATCATCCCAGACTCTCCTTTGGAAGGTGTATCTTTCACCTGCCCGTGTTTGTGATACTTAGGATTTTTTTTAGTGGTGTGCTCTATGGTTTTTATATCATCTAGTCTGACCTTTAGGTGTGTGATTTAAATTTTTAGATGTGGAGGATCAACCTCTCTATAGGTCTCGAAGTTTTCAAAACCTTCCTCCACTCTCCACAGTGGAGCCTCCATCACCACCTCAAAGGCGAAGACTAGATACAAATGGTTCTTTTGAATCGAATGGAGTCATTCAAAGTCTAGGGGAACATGAACTTCATTATACTTAGATCGACCACTTTCCTATGGAAGTTGAATACTTGCAAGCTCAATAGTTTTTCAACAAATTATAATCCACCTATAACTGATTTAAGTGGTCCTATTTTAGTACAATTTCTCCCTTTTGGTTGACCTGGTGTTTCTGTTCCCTTGAGTACCATTATATCTAGCTCAGGAGAAGGTCTGGGGGATGTGTCTACCCCCACTTCATCCATGATGGTCAGTGCAATCTCTCCTTCATCGATGAGCTCTCCTAGACCAAGTATCCCTACTGTGCATGTAGTGTCATTAAAATTTAATTCATCGACTCTGGTGTCTCCAAGTTCCTGAGTGGTTAATCCATCAGCACCCTTAAAATTTGTTGGTACTTATGGTGTGATGGTTACTGGGACACCACGTGTACCTTTCACTTCTTCTTTGTTAGTTTAGAGTCCTCAAAGTGGTCCTAGCTGTGGTTCCATGTCATTCGTCCAAGGCTTTCTGTGGCATGGAGGACACATCCCTCCATACACTCCTTGTGTAATTCCATCTCCTACTTATACTGGTGTGTCATCTAGAGGTTTGAACCCCTTTTCAGGTTTTAATTTCCAGAATTCTAATCAAGTGTTGGTTGCTCCTTTTGGGAGCTCTCCTTTCTCACTTTTAACTGGGGGAATTTCAGCTCTCGTCTCTGTAACTCGAGCTTCGACTAGAACCGATTGAACACAATATCACACACCACAAGTTGGTAACTCTCTGGCCTTTGGGTGGAACCCTTTTCAAAACATTGCTAGTTCTTCAAAACTGGTGGTTGGGGGAAACCCCAATCTCACTTTCGGAAGCCCCAATTTGGGCACTTCCTCGCCTCAGACTCCTAGTAGCAATCTTTGGCTCATCCCTATTTACCCTTTCTGGAAACTTTAAACTTTCTATACTTGTCGAAACTAATGATTGACCCTATGCTCCACAATCTGACTTGGCTACTATTCCCAATTAAATTACCTTCAGACATTCCTAAGTTTGAAGGGAAAATAGGTGAGGATACAGGTGACCATGTCACGATGTTCCATTTGTGGTGCTATTCCAACTCACTAAATGATGATTCTATTTGGTTGAGGCTCTTTCAATGAACACTGATCAATGTAGTGGCAAATTGGTACATTGAACTCTTGTCGGTCACATACGACAATTTTCTTGATTTGGCAACCATTTTCTTGAATAACTTTCAACTTCTTGTCCGGTATGATGCCGCTACAAACCTTCTGTCAACTTTTTTGCAGACAAAGGCCACTCATATATCTGATCACATTCAGGAGTGGAGAAGGAGAGAGAGTTTTATCAAAGCCAATATTCCTCTCGAGTTCGTACTGGAATGGTTTTTGAAATCATTATTTCCATATAATTCAAAACACGTTTCCACATTGGGAGTGACTACAAAGGAAGAGGCCATTCTCAAGGCCCAGCAACTGGATTTGATATATTCCCAGTCTGGGATTCTATATGAAATCATCCCTGAGGCACCAAGTTCTAACACATACTTTGTCAAACCCAATCCAGGACCACATGACAATGGCATGGTAGGTTCAGTCGACACACCGACTGTAGAGTCACTAGATAAACATATCTGTGAAACGTCAGTGAAGCAATCTGTAGTGGAGGAAGTCAAGGTTTCCACCCCCTCACCCCAAATGTGAATTTCTATTCAACGCAATATACCAAGAAGGGAACTTAGCATTCCAGTGAGAAAACAATAAGGGGAAGAAGGGAGAGGAAAATAAAAACATGCAGAAGCCCACACGTAATGCTGAGGGGGGTAAAAAAGAGAAGAAGAAGGTCCAATTTCCTTGCAAGTTGTGCCAAGAAGACCATTCAACCTACCAATGCCCCTTAATAGATCAAGCACAAAAGTTTCTAAAACAACAACAACCAGTTGTCCTGAAGGATCTGTTTCCCCAAGGATAGAATTCAACTTGTAGTTCAAAAGACAGTGGGGGCACACCAAGTGTTCCTGCCACTAATCAACCTTATATCAATATGGTTTGATCCCATACTTTGCTACAAAACATAGCTAAGAATTATGAATCAGAGGCTCAACAAAAAGATAAGCAAACTGCTGAGACATTAGCCCCACTCTCAATTGAAAAATCGGCTGATACTATTCTTAAGATACCAAAAATTTGTCTTTAAAAAGACATTTCATAAACCTAACATGAGGGTTTCTTCAAACTACTCAATTGTAGAATATTTAGCCCGAACTCCTTATGTAATGTCAGCCTTGAAATTACTCCATATTTGTCCTTCACAATGAGATGCACTCTTGGTGGCTATAGGTAGTTTGGACTCCGTGAGCCTAATGGATAAATTTAATCTTTCTGAGGTTAAACCACGCCTACCATACCATGTGGAATTTTCTATTGATGTTTTTCATGGCAGAAAAACCATTGGATGAACAGTGATTGATGAAGGTGCGTCCACATGTGTGATGTTGATTTCATGCTGGAAATATTTGGGATCCCCAAAGATGGTCCCATCAAATAATTTGTTGACTGATTTCGACGGAAGATCTTTCCATACACATGGTATCCTTCCATATTTCGAAATACAACTAGCATGGAAAGCAGTCTCCATGGAAATCAAAGTAGTTGATGCTCCTTTGCACTGCAATTTAATTTTGGGGAGAAGTTGTACATATGCGATGTGCACTATTCCATCGTATGTTTTTCAAGTCCTTGTGTTCCCACACGAAGGAAAGTTGGTTACTTTTGACCAGTTGACATATACTCAGAATGGACGTTTGGAGACCACTGAGTCTACCATACCCTTGATTGATCAGTTGTGCCCGACAAATGAAAGTTTGGGAGCTAGGATGTATACATAATTGATGGAAAATTTCGATATACCCACTCCCATAAATTACTTAGGCTCGATGAGTGTTGGGAAGAATCTCTCTATGGTTGTAGATAGAACTTACATGTGGGCCCACCCTTCATGAGAAGAAGCTCAAGTTCCCTTATCAGCATCAAAGGTAGATTACCAAGCTATATTTGATGCTATTGTTGATTCCATCACGACTCCTCTAGTATCAGAAGAGTCGAATGATACTACTTTCCTGCATCGACAGAGAACTCTACATATTCTTACGATTTCTTAGACATGGTTTTTCCATTTGACGAAGCCATTCTAGAAGCCATGGTTGGACCTGAATTTTTTTTTAAGATATCCATCACATGTCCTACTTTATTCTGGAACTAAGCAGGATAAAAAATTCAGAGTTCCATGTGAGACTAGCGGAAGGTATTGATATGACTATCAATCCTTTGCCTGAGGAAGGGATATTTTCCAAGGGGAACATGGAAATCATTTCCTCCACTATCCTGATCAATGTCTTAGTGAAACAAGATGTCGTGGAAAATGTACATATTGGTGCAAATTGTTCTCCTGAAGAGATTATCAGCTCCACTTCCTTATTTAAGGAATTTTGCGATGTCTTCACCTGGTCATATGAGGAGATGTCAGACATCGATCCGTCAATTGTGGAACATGAAATCCGAGCTTACCCTAATGGAAAAGGCTGAAGTAGAAAATTTGTTGAAATCCGGTTTCATCTACCCGATCTCTCTGACAGAATGGGTATCCAATCTCGTTCTGATAGATAAGAAACAAGGGACTATACATGTCTATACAGATTTATGAGATTTAAACAAGGTTTTTCCCAAGGAAAATATCCCCATGCCATTCATTAATCAAATCATTGATGCCTGTGTGGGTATCAATGTGTTTTCATTTATGGATGGTTTTTCTTGCTACAACCATATTCAGATAAAACCAGAAGACCAACAAAAACGTCCTTCATTTGTCCTCGGGGTACATTTGCGTAAAAAAAGATGCCTTTTGGCTTAAAAATGTCGGAGAAACCTTTCAACGTGCAACAAAATTTTCCTTCCATGATATTAAGCATATTGTTGAACCATATTTAGACAATTTTTCTTCCCATTCTCAAAAGAGGAAGGACCATCTAGATCATATTCGCTTAGTTTTTGAACAATGTATACACTACAAGATCTGCTTAAATCCCCATAAGTGTGTCTTAGGCGTCGAGTCAGGGAAATTACTTAGTTCATAGTTTCCAATATGGGTATAAGGGTCAATCCTTTAAAATTTGAGGCGGTTGTCAATCTACCTCCTCCTTGATCCATCAAACAATTGCAAAGTCTACAGGTAAAGTATAACTTTATTCGATGATTTATTGTAAACTATGCCAAGATTACCAAGGTTTTCACATGATTTAGAGGGATGAAGACATAGAACAATATTTCAAGGCATCAAAAAAATAACTACTAGCAACTCCTCTCTTGCCATCTGCGAGACTAAACAAAGGACTTTATATTGTATTTGGTTGCATCCGATTCTACGATAGGTGTAGTGTTGGTTCAGAAATATGACAAACCCCAAGAGCATGTTATCTATTAGCTCAGTCATGATCTGGCTGGTCTTGAACTGAGATATTCACATGTCAAGAAACTAGCTCTAGAAACAGTTTATGACTTCCAGAGGTTGAGACACTACGTTCTACTAAGGACAACCATGATGGTTCTGGATGTAAATACATTTCAATATGTATTATTCTGACGAATAATCGGGGGAAATTTTAACAAATTGATTATCATTCTCCAAGATTTTGACCTCAATTTTTAGGTCGCTAAATCTAATAAGTGCCTAGTATTCGTGGAACTGATTTTAGAGTTCCTGACCGAAGAAAGCGTAGTGATAGAAGATGAACCATTTCCGGATGAGTAAATTTTATTTATTTAAACCTTCGATTCTTGGTACAAGGATGTCCTAGTGTATCTCCACACTTTAAAATGTCGTGCGACCTTCTCAAGGGAAGATCGACGTAAGATAAGCGTAAATGTGAAAAATTGCCTCATAATAGGCAATACTTTATATAGACAAGGGGTAGACTCCATCTTATGTCGATGCCTCACCCATGAGGAGGCTGATCTTGTCCTAAATGATTCTCACAATGGAGCGTGTGGGGGTCATTTATATGGGTTAGCAACAACCCAAAAAATCTTGTGCGCTAGTTATTTCTGGCCCACCATCTTCAAAGATTGTGTGGAAGCAGTGAAACGCTGTCATTCATGCCAAATTTACACCAGAAATATCTGGTCACACCCTGCTCCTCTTTTTCCCATCATCACGGTAGGGCCATTAACCAAGTGGGGGTTTGATTTCATGACATGCAACCTAGTGTCTACTTGGGGGCACAAGTATATCATTGTCATTTTTTACTACTTCAAAAAGTGGGCAGAGGAAATGCCTACCTTTAAAGTCGATGGTGAGACGACGATGTATTTCACATTCAATCAAATAATTGCTAGGTTAGGTATTCCAAAGCACATTATCATCGACCATGGAAGTCACTTCCAGAATAGGATGATGACAGAATTGATCACTATGTTAAGTTTTAGGCAAGACCACTCATCTTCCTTTTACCTACAAGCAAATGGACAAGTAGAAGCAGTCAATAAAACTTTGAAAACCATTCTCAAGCGAAATATCAATGTTAGTAGGTCAAACTGGCACATCATTTTGTATCCAGTGCTTTGGGCATACCGAACCAATGTTAAGACTTCCATAGGGTTTTCACCTTTCCAGCTCGTTCACGGTATGGAAGCAGTCACGCTAGTTGAATGCGAGATACCATCCTTAGAAATTTCCATTCATGTACTTCTCAAAACTACTGATATTGAGGAACATTTGCTACATTTAGAGAATCTAGATGATAAGTGCAAAGATGTGCTCACTGCAAATGAAGAACATAAAAACTGGGTGAAAAAACAATATGACAAAGTCATAAAACCTAGGGTTTTCTTTGAGGGAGAGATTTTTTTTGTCTAGGACCAGGACAAGGAACCCCTGGGGACAGGAAAATTTAAATCCATGTGGTTAGGCCCGTACGTTGTGTCAAAATTTTTGAATAAGGGAGTGTGCAAGTTAATTGATTATGATGGTAATAAGCTGTTGGAGCCCTGAAACGACCTCTTCCTAAAAATGTATTACGCCTAGGCACTATGATTTTTCTTGTATTAGTATTGTATAATTCTGTAATGACCGTTAGTGGTTAGTGTTTCTTATGTATTCTAGTGTTGTTTCAGATGTATTTGGAGTGCTTCATAGGGTTCGATGATGGCGCTAGCCATCACACTTTCAATCTGGCTTCAGTTTCTTGGGTCATTTATGCACCCACAAGACAACTGGTTGCCTCAGGAGGTGCTTACTTGAGTCTTGCAACTAACAATGTAGTTGAGTATAGTGATGTCATTGAGCTTATTTGGGATGCTATTTCACATGGTATCACCTTCCTGGAAGTCAGGCTTGACTCCCATTTAGTGGTATTTCAGTCAATGGGGTTTACCAAGTGAGACACCCTACTCTATTACGTCAGTTTTTAAGAATTAGGTTACTTGAGAGAAATTTTGAACACATTATATATCAACACATTTCAAAGAATAAAAATACTTGCATCGATGCATTTTCAAACTACATATTATATTGGCATTTGTCACACACTTTCTAAAATTAAAATACAGAGATACATTTGAGACACATGTAAATAACCAATATATATATGTGTAGAAAATATGTCCATATACATCGAGTTTATGGTCCGAAGATATAATCAATAAGTACATACAAAATACAAAATAGGATCAAAATCCATCATATCCTAAGCTATGGATGCCCCTCAGCCTCATCGGATACAGCTGCCTCTACAACCTCCCGATAACAAAAAACAACCCGGGTCACCCTTCGAAGAAGGCATAACCAAGATGGAGGAACTCTACGACATGCTCCTAAATGGCCATCAGAATTCTCTATCTTCAGTGTTGGTACAACATGTGTCAACCTAGCCAGCTTTCCCTCTACAATATGAAGCATAGCTTCATCTCCAACACCGTCCATTGGTCTCATGAAGGTCCTCAGATGTCCATCTGGTTAGACATGTCCAATATCTACATTTTATTTAAAAACGTATCGGACTCGAATACATATGCATATACAACTTTATGAACAAAAAATCATAAAAATTAAAATATCCAAAAAGTAAAAAACTTACCCATATCTCCCCATGCCTCCCTAAGAGGGAGAGATAGCTCTGGATCGCCATGGAATTCTAAGCATACATAGGGAAACTGCTCCAGTGGGGGCACTTGTTGACTCCACCATGAGTAGAAGTCATCATCATAATGTCCCTGGACCTCACCACCACCCTGGAGGAGAAATGCATATCCCCACTGCATAAGTCTAGGCTCGCGGGAGGGGGGTGGAAGTGTAACAACGGGGCTCAGGGAAGGAACCCTCTCGAAGAAGAATGCCACTAGAATAATCGCGTACCCAAATTTTTTCTTCTTCCCTATCCTACTGTCGGATAGTTACCTCTTCATGATCAGGACTAATCCTAAACACGAGTCATACATCACACACCATAGGAAATCCACTACTATGCGCATGTGGGTCTGTGTATCCAAGTGTAAAGCAGATGACCCCGCCACTCTAACAATAGTGATCACAAGTACTTTCAGTGCGAAATGAGTGATTTGTGAGATCAAGATTTGAGTTCTCGATTTTTTAGTCCCAGGTACACAATAGGTGTTGACATAATATTGTACACTGAGGGGATCACCCCCTCAGCCAGTATCGCCTGCGATAATAGGTGCCCCCTGATGAGACAAACCCATGATAAAGTAGATATCCTTTGCGGTAAGATCCAAGGTCTCTCCTTGGAGGTCAAACATGCCAAGTCTGTGGTCCCACAAATGCACCAATGCCTCTAAAAGCTGAACTTGTGCCATCATGTTCAATGTGTGGTAAAATTTGAGAAAAAGAACCTTCGTAGAGCATGTAATGTCATGGGATCCCCCGTATAAAGTTGATCCATGTCTTCATGTTCCCTTTCATAGCACTCAAGGACCATTTTCACCTTCCCAATCAACATTTTTATCATTAGAATTGGAATTTTAACCTCTGCGCAGAACTCACGACTATCCAGTTAGGACAATGAGAGACACTCGTGGGTTTCCCACATTCAACCCATGATTATATTGTGAAAACATGAATTTATAAAGGGATACCCGTGATTACTGCGCAGTTCCCTTAGGGTGGGATAAAAACTCAAAATAACCACGAATTTTAATAATGAAAGGTATTAAAATGTAGAGAAGGGAGATGTGGATTACCTGCACTTTGCAGAATGAATATTCGTCCACTAGATTGATTGCACTGATCGTTTCAAGTTGAGAGGTCAAATTGCCCAAATATGGTAAATTTCTTCTATTTATAGTAAAAAAAATCATTTTTACCCACTTTTGTATAGTTGAAATCATTTTTTGTCATATGAACTAATACTACATGTTTTTTTCACCTAAGTTTTACAGGTCACAGATGAATCGAAGCATATTTCCTTTGCATATAGGTTAGGATTTGGTCCTCTTTGCATGTTTTTCACTTATACCTTATCCTCCGATGAACTTTAGGATCTCTTTGATATCCATGGATTGAGATGTATGATCTAGTTCTTACCTCTCAAACATTGTTGTTCTTTCATGTTTAGGACCTACCTCACATGGGTGCCCTAGTTAGAACATCTTCTTTTCATTTCTAGTACCCATGCCGCATTTGTGCCAGGTTGCGAAGCCTTTGTAGTTTTTTTCACACCAAAATGAGCCTCATTTTGCATCTTTTACGTAACTACCTTCTAGTATAAGGCTCTCGCCCTATGTATTTATCTTTAAGCCCTCATTTGACTCATTAAAATTAACTAGATGGCCGAGTTCCGTGTTCTTTCAGACTCGTTAAAGGAATTGAAGGATGACTCCATAGTGGTACAAGTTTAACCCTTTTCCAGACCCTATGTATTACTTATGAAAAAGGAATACTTTATCTTCTTCCCAATTTAGAAGAGTATCTTCAGGTATAGATTTATCTCTTTTCCGGGCCTAGAGGACTAAACTTACAGAGAAGGAACATGTTCGAGCTTACTTTTTTTTTTGTGCTCTGGACCTAAACATGAAAAATATTCTGAGCATTCTTTATGCCAATGTCATGCTCATTAAACCTCAGAACAAAGCATCGAGTTTATTATTGTCAGTACCATTCTCGTAAATAAATGGAACTTTGTGAGTTATCTTGCCTTCCTTCACACTCGTTAAACTAAGGCTACATGCTTTTTTTTGAAGGAGCATCGGTTGGGTGATAGTTTACCCCTTTTTCATATCTTGCCAACTATGTATGAAAAATGTATATCTTAGTTATTCAGAAGCTAAGAGAGTTCTCCTTTGGATTGTTTTACACTTTTTTGGACCCAAGAGACTAAATTTATGAAAAAACACCCCCCTAGAGTCTTCTTTGGAGTTTGTAGACTCTCAAAACTATGAAAGCACTGACAATCATTTACTAATTTGAGCTCATAAAATCCTTGGATCAATGACAAAGAAAGCAATATTCTCTCTTTTCTTCAAACTTTTAAAAAATGAAGAAAGACTCGAGTTGACTTTCTTGGACTCATTAAAACTTAACAAGAAAGGAAATCAAGAAATTCAATCTTTGGGTTATAAGTTTTTTAGCAGCATGTCATCCTTGAACAAAGCACTAGTTTGAACCTCCCGGTACTCATGTTCCAGTTTTTTCACTTCTCAGTTCAACTATCACTTCGATTCATTACTCCTCCACTTGTCCTGAATACAAGGGGAATCTACTCATCTTTCCTTCATGACAGATAAGTCTAGTTGTACCAATTGAAAGTCTAAATATGCATTGGGTCATCTCTGTGTCATGCTCACTGTTCAAGGATATTTAATCCCCTGTCTTCATATCCCGATCCCTATCATCTTCATCTATGAGATTATCTTATGTATACCTTCCCTTGTCCAATCTACCAGTTACTAATGTGACCTATTGAAGGATTCAGTGCCTTCTTCCCCACACAACTGCTTCCAATCAATACCTCCTATAGAAGAAGAACTACAGTTTCAAAGATAGTACCTTAGGATCCACTACCCATATTGGTGGACTCCTCTGCATCGGTTGTCAACATATCTCTCTCACTGACACTGTGATGGTATCCTTCCACGTTTGACTTTAACTCATATATTCACATGGTAGGATTCGTACTGGTAGGCTATGGATTTGGATGAATAACTTAGGTTACAACCTATATGAACTAAGTTGCACAAGATTGTGCTATGATACTGCAACACTATTTCCAACTATTGCAGACTTATCATTTTACTATTATGGCTTTGATCCACCATTGTAAAGCATACGTGGGCTTGTTTCCCATACTATATGATGTAAATGAATCTTGTAAAGGAGCTAGTGTTCCACATTATTGAACATGGCATCCTCAGTTATGATTTTGTAAATGACCTTGATTTATCTGTTTTAGGTACTTCTCTGTGACCTTGATACTGAGTCTCTCCATGATAAAATATTTGTAATGTATTTCTTCCATCGCTTCCCTTTGAACTCATACATTAGGGGGAATCTGGTATACTATGAAATGACACTTCTCCGTCCGAGTACTGACACCAAATGTGTCGGTACAAAAAAAGACAATGTGGATTTAAGTTTCCCAAACATTATAGATGAAGTGGATCCTCAATACATATTCCTTCCTTCATCCTTTCCCATGTTTATAAAGGAGTTTTTCTTGCACTCATGACTCTTCTTATGAAAATTCATGTGTCACTCACGAGTATTCCCATATACAACCCACGATTCAACTATTAAATATTCTAATCACAACTTTCCTTCATAGAAGTCGAGAGTCACTTATGAGTTACCTATGTATGCACCCACAAGTCCCTTAAGACAAAATTTAAAAATAAAGCATAATTAGTCTAGGGGTAGTTGGGTTAGAAATCATAACTTCCCCAACTCCCCTAACCATCTTAGACCTTGAAACTTCTCCTCATTAACAAGTATAAATAGAGGGGAGGGGTAGAGGATAGGGAAATAAATTTGGAAGAGCAAGGTTATCCTGGAGGAATCCATTAAAAACAAAAGCAAGAGAACTCATTTTCTTGGTCAACAGAGAGGCTTGTCTCAGAAAGGGGTGTAATGTTCCCTACAACTTTTGATTAAAGAGTGAATTTCTTCCATATTGTCTTTGTAGATGCTCTTATTGTTATGAATTATGAAATGTATTGCTATTAGTTNTCAGAAAGGGTTGTAATGTTCCCTACAACTTTTGATTAAAGAGTGAATTTCTTCCATATTGTCTTTGTAGATGCTCTTATTGTTATGAATTATGAAATGTATTGCTATTAGTTCTTATTTGCAATTGTAATATTTTAATCTTTCCTTATATAACAATCAATATTTCCATGGAGAAACATCAATCTCTTTTGCAAGTACAGAAGGTCAGGATCTTGAAGAGAATTGGAGAAAGAAGGATAAAGCTTGGATCAACCACCGGAATAAAGTACACATCTCATTCATCCCATTTATCTAATTTATGTTTATGTAGTCCTTTATGTCTGCAAGTCAAAACCTAGTATGTTGGTGACCCTAGGACCCCAAGTCATAAGGTAGATATCCCTCACAACAATGTAAATTCCATTTGGGATATTGAAGATGAAGATAGGAATCTGGTATTGAGTTTTCATGATATCCCCAGTGTTGGTGTCAAGCATGGACAATTTTAGGAGTAATCTTATCCCATGGTATAAATTTAGGGGTTTTATATTTTTAATTGGATATTTTTTATTAAAAACCCGTTATGTATGATTAGCCCACATTTTATTTATTTATTTATTAATAAATTGAAGGTTAGCCCCATCGAATTTAAAGGGAGGATGCAAGATAAAACGACGTCAATCCTCTAAAATGTTCAAGTACATAGGATACTTCCAAAATACCTAATACCTAGAAAATCCACTCACACAAACAAATCACAAATCAACACACTGATGTTTTCATGTGGTTTAAACCCTTGAAAGGGAAACACTCCATGGACCCATACAAATAGATACTTGAGGGAGTTTATTATGCAAAAGAAAGAAAGTTACAAATGAGCTTATCATAATCGACCAACTAGCCAACGACCCTACATTCTCTTTAAATAGATATCATGGACCAATTAGGTGTTAATATATGGATCAAAGTTAGTTATGATCTAAGAAAGGATGAACCATCAAATCACTCTATTTTTAGTACATATCGTGACTATTGAATTAGATATTTACAAATTCATACTAAAGAAAAACAATTTTCCTAACGTATATATTATAACAAGTTGATCTTAACTAACTTCTAAGTGTCTAAATATACTAACATGCCCCCTTAAGAACAACTTGGGATAGGATTGAGGATTTAGAAAAGTTATACTGTTAGGGCAAGGAAGGAGGCATCAGATCTTATCTCCCCTTAATGGAAATTTCATAAAATCCTAACATAGATCGAAGTTTAGAAAAAATCTCTTTTGTAAGAGACTTAGTGAAGATGTCTAGTGACTTGATCATCTATAGGGTAGAAGAGCACTTCAATAATGCAACCATAAACAAGATTTTTGATTAAGTTCATATGTATCTCAAAGTGTTTGTTGTGTTGATGTTGAACTGGATCTTTGGCGAGCTTGATGGCACTTTCATTGTCACACCAAAGTGGAGTATTTTTTTGCTGCTCGAATCCAAACTTTGAAAGGATATGTTGATTCCATAAAGCTTCCTGACTGGAAATTAACTGCAGCTTGATATTTTGCTTCTACTGAAGA
This sequence comes from Pseudotsuga menziesii, assembly GCA_001517045.1. NCBI lineage: Eukaryota > Viridiplantae > Streptophyta > Pinopsida > Pinales > Pinaceae > Pseudotsuga > Pseudotsuga menziesii. The sequence continues at coordinate 103,716 of LPNX010293572.1, forward strand.
AAGAGAAAAAGATTGTTATTTCTTACAAGCCCAAGTGACAGGTCTAGATCCCACACTGAAAACATAACCTACAGTAGACTTATGATCATTAGGATCGCCGACCCAATATGAATTAGTGAAATGAATCAATAAAGGAGTCCCCCTTGTACTGTAATGAATCCCAAACTGAATTGTACCCCAAATATATGAAAGTATTATTTTTGCTTCTTTCTAGTGATGTTCATGGTGTGTTTGCATACAGTGGGAAACATGAACAATGACAAAAGAAATATCATTATGGGAATGATTCAAGTATAAGAGACTACTAACAAGCTGACAATACAAGGTAGCATCTACTTTGGGTGAAGTCCAAGTGGCAAAAAGTTTGAATCTAGACTGGAAGGGAGAAGGGTTTGGTTTACAATATTCCATGTGAAAGTGATGAACAATGTCACAAGCATACTTAGACTGAGAAAAAAGAGATTCATTCTTTGGTTTCCAAGACTTGGAGACCAAGAAAAAAATGCAAATGTCCTAACTCTATAATTTCAAAAAAAATCTTAAGACTGGATTTTACATGAGTTAAAATCTTAGAGTCACTACCAGTAAGAATAAGATCATCAACATAAAGAACAAGGATGATGAGATTGTTTCATACTTTCATGGTATAGACATTAGGATTAGAATAAAATCTAGAAAAACTAGTGTCATGGATAAAAATATACATTTTGGCATACCAAACTCGAGGAACTTACTTAAGGACATATAAGGATTTCTTAAGGTGACATACAAAGTTAGAGTTAGTCTGACCATATCCAAGATGTTGTTCCATGTAAATTTCCTCCTGCAAATCACCATGTAATAATACAGACTTAACATCCATTTGATGGATCTCCCATTTATGTAAGGTTGCAAGGGAAATAACAAGGATGCCCTGGAGTTCATTTTTGCGATAGTACCAAAGGTTTCATTGTATTCAATTCCTTCAACTTAGGAAAAACATAACTTGGAAACTAACCTTTCCTTAATCCTTTCAACACTTTTGTCTGATGCATACTTAGTTCTGTAGACCCATTTACATCTTACAAGTTTTCTTCTTTTTGGAAGAGGTACACGATCCCAAGTATCGTTTTCCATTAAAGAATGATATTCTTCATCCATAGTTGCATTCAAATCTAGATTCCCTTAAGATTCTAAAAAATTTTATGGATCATGATTCTCTGAAACTTGATCCAAAAGAGAAGAGGCTTGTTGGAACTGAGAATGTGTTCTACGTAAATATCTAGGATCACCAGCAAGATCACCAACTGCTTCACATGTTGAACGAACCCATCAAGGAAGAGGTTGTGTTGGTGCCACTGAAGGAAAATGAGCAGGTGGAGGTGGATTTTCATCCTCGTTGTCATCATCAAAATCTATATTTGGAAATCTGTCAAGGAAGTTGGAAGTAGAAGAAGTCATGAGCGCTGAATTAGGCTCGCAGGACATAGATGGCACAAATTCCAAGTTATGCTCCCAGACCAAGATATTTTCATCAAATTTAACATCTCTTCTAATAATTATATTATGAGAATGTGACTGAAGAAGTCTATAACATTTTACATCTTCAAAATATCCAACAAATATGCACTTTTCACTTTTAGGATGCAATGCTTTCTGTTTTTCATCAGCAATGTGAGCCCATGCTTCACTACCAAATACACGAAAGTGACTTACATCTAGTTTAATTTTACTCCATGCTTTTTTTGGTGTGATACGTTGAAAATTTTTAGTGGGGGTGTGATTAATTATGTAATTTGCACAATTTATGACTTCATCCCAAAATTGAAGACTTAGTCTATTAGTTTGAAGCATACAATTAACCATTTCTTTTAAAGTTCGATTTTTTCGTTCAACTACACCATTTTGTTGTGGTGTAAACGGAATAATGTGTTGTTGTTGGATTCCATGTTCTGTGCATAAAGTAGTGAACTTGTTGTTAACATATATTCCCTCATTATCAGATATTAACTTAAGAATTTGATGGCCATTTTTTTTTCAACAAGGGCCTTATAGACCAAGAACATGTTAAATACTTCGCTCTTAAGTTATAGGAAATAAACCCAAGTGTGTATAGAGTAATTATCAATGAAGTTTAATAAATATTTGAAACATGGAAACGAAGCAGATGGAAGAGGACCACACAAGTCATTATGCACAAGCTCCAAAGGGGTTGAGGCGTTCCAAGAGGCACGTTTGTTAAAACTTTCTTGGTGATGTTTTCTGAGTACACAACTAAAACAAACACCATCCCTACAAGATACCATCAGAATACCTGTCACCATATTTTATTTGCATAGTTGTTGCAATGAGCGATAATTTAAATCTCCAAATCACTCATGTCAAATTTTTCTCAAGTCGTCACTATGAGAAACAAAAACTGAAGCAAAAGGTGATGACCCAAAGTTGTTAAATTTGTACAACTCAGTAATATCCCCAACAATTATGGTAGCTAGGACATGCTTAGGATCTTTAAAATCCTTGATTACAACTTGGTGAGGTCTAAATGTTACAGTTTTACCTTCACCAGAATGAGTGATTTGATAGACTGGAAACAAATTACAAGAAATTCATGGAACACATAGTACATCACTAAAATGACTATTATCTATTGGAACTGTTCCATATCCTACAACACTTAGTGATCTATCATCCCCAATAAATATTTGCATGGTGTTACATTCATGCATAGTAGAAAATATGGCTTGATCCTTATCCATATGATAAGATTCTTTAGAATCAATGAGCCACTCATTTGAAGTAGAAGAAGAAGATGCAGTATAGGAAAAAACAGAAGTGCAAACCGCATTTCCATGAGATGTAGATTCTAAAGGCGAATCAAGGATGATGTGGCGCTTCTTCACTTTTGCTTCCAAGGCTTCCATTTTCTTGAAACATTTAGATTCATCATTATTATGTTTCCCACAATAGTTGCAATGACGTTCAGTCATTTTACCTTTTGTCTTGGTTCCTGTCATTTTTTAAAGAATGAGCTAACTAAGAGGGTGTTAGCACTAGAAATGAACCCAAGGTTGTGAAAGGCTCATTCCCAGGTAACAACAGAACCAATTTTGAAGAGAGAACTAGCTTTCTGCTCTTCCGAGAGGGATCTCTCACCAGATATTAACAATGCCAGATATGTACAAGTGAAAATATGAATTGTTTGTAAGATTGGTTGAAATAGAACATAGTACCATTGGGAAATGGATTCAAGATGTGCAATGGAGATAAAAGAACTTATGCAAGTGATTTTAACACAAAGGCAAGATAGCTATTCGGTCACAGTCAAATTATAATTGTCTGGTGGAAAAAGAAGAACAAGAGCAAAACATCAACACGGAGCATTAAAGAATGAATTCAGTATTAACTTTAGAAGAAAGCTTCAATGGATATCTGAAACAACAGATGGAGCATAGCATGTATGAATTTCAAACTGTTATATACTTATTTAAGACATGAAGGAAAACATAATGGGGGAGATAAACTAGAAAACATTCACATGAGAAAGAAAGTAACAAACTGTAACATGAAACAACACATGAATACTTGTGAAAAACCAAATCCATCTCTACAACTTTATTAGAAAACTCTTGAAAGCATACAACAAAAAATTACATTGGTTCCAACCCTTTCTCCTCCCTCAGGAGGTACATTTATAGTGTTTCGGACATCCAAAACCGACATCAGAAACCAAATTTGTTACAAATTGAAGAACCTCCCCTAACAAACTCGAACTTGGCATATATGCCACGATTTACATAAATAGAAAAATAAAATGCGAACTGCTGGAAGAAAACATGCGTAAAAGCCTTTTTTTGTATTTTTCGGCTGGTGGCACCTGTACAAAGTCTGGCAGAGGTGACTTTCCAAATAGACATGTCTTGGAGAAGAACTTTGGTGTTGTCATCCATGTTGTCTTTATAGTTGTGTCCTAAAATTTCTCGACCCGTATTGTTGAATTGACCTCCATTGATCAAGAACAGGAAAGGTCGCAACGACCATGTCATGCGCTTGTACCTTAAGCTCCATAATTTTTGTGTATGAGATGTCAGGCACTGCGTCAAAGGAGGCTTTAAAATTGAATAGTAATTCGAATTCTTCGGCCAATTTATCAAAGACTATCGTGCCTGGCAAGGATTGTTGCATGTCTCGAAACTTGTTGTTGTCTGATATGCAACTAACCAATTGCTCCAAATAATCTTTCTGAGACAATAAAGGTCCCTTTTATTCCTAGAAGAAAGGGACTCCTCTGTCTACCAATGGCTTAAACAACTTAATCACCTCCCCGACTTTGTGGTCTACAATTTCAATTTTGACCAGTATAGTGTTTAGCATCCAATGTTTAGCAATCACTTTTCTCACTCCAAAAATAATAGCAACTCTGTTTTGGATACCATACTTGTTGACTAGATCATCTGACAAGGAGCTTAGAAATTCAACAGCATTTTTAGCCACCTCTGTTGGTATTTTATTCACTTCTCCCTGTATGTCGAAACCTTTTTCTTAGCCTCTGTCAAAGCATTCTCTTGACTTGAGATGAAATCTAAAAAAGGTTTGAACTTGTTGGCTTCTGTAATGATTTGGTCCCAAATCAAATGTCTGGCACCCTGCAGGGCCATATTATTGACCACATGCTTGCCTAATTTTGCATTTTGATGTGTCAATTATTGACATTTCTTATCTATGTCTTTCTTCCCTTGTTCCTCTTTTTCTTTTTCCTCCTCTAGCTCCTTGATCTGTTGTTTCATCTTTGTAAGCTCAGTATCTTTCAGGCCTATTTGGGACATTTCTTTAGAGAGAGAACTGGTATATACCTCTCCAGCTACATTTAGTGATTGAATTGTAGCCTCTGTGTATTTTTCTTCAAGCTCTCTTTCCGTTGTTTCCGACTTAGCCTTTAATTCCTTTTCTCCTTCCTTCAGAAGCTTAACATCCACTTCCCATTGCTTTTCTTTCTCCTCGAGCTTCAACAACTTGGGCTTGCAATGTATAAGCTTAGTGTTTAATGTTTCTCTCTCTTTCTCAAATTCACCCAACTCAGCTGTTTGAATGAGCTGGGTGGAAGGGATTTTCAATTTCTTTTTAAGTACCTGGATCTCTTTTTCTTTCTCATCCAGCAATCTTTGAGCTAAGGATCTCTTATCTTCCTATCCATCTATCTATACTGATTCATTCTGTAAATTGTTAATTTGTACCTTAAGGGCCTTCTTTTCATCTCTTACCTTCCTCAAGAGGTCTTGATTTTTTTCTTTGTTTGACTCTAACTTGGATATCTGTAATGTGTCCTTCGGCAATCTAGTATTCAAAATTTCATTGTTCTCTCTATTAAAATGTATTATCTCAGTAGTGGGAACCTTTTGAGGTTCACATTAACCTCTGACACTTTTCTTTCTATTGTCACGGCCAGGCTGAGGGTGTTCGTAGCATGATCCCTCATAGTCTTCAATGCTATGTTTGGTTAGGGAAAATGTACTACTTCATCATACAACTTCAATGTCTCATTAAAAGTTCTATTATCCCTTTCTTTGTAAGTTTCTAGAAACCCTTCTTTAGAGGCATGCCTGTTTGGATTGTGTCCATCAAACACATACTCATGGATCTCTAACTTGGTTGTTTTGGGCTCTTCTTGTTTTTGTTTGTCTTTCACATTTTCCTTCTTCATTTTTCCCTTCATATTGCTTCTCTTAATCCATACCAGCTTCTTCTCTTGTTCAACTTTCTACTTTTTGGGGATGTTGGTAGTATCTACCTCATCAGTCTCCATGGGTTTCGAAGGTCCTTTTTTCATTAAAATTCCCAAATAGCTGACCAACGATGAAATATTCACAGCCATTGCAACTAATTTGGATAGGTCCATTTGAGGAAAATTCCCCCCTAGAAGGGGTGAGAGAGAGTCTTGTCCTATGATGATATCCATTGTGGTAGGGTTAGGGAAATCATCCCAATCAGCTGCTTCTCTAAGCCCAGTTATTTCAGTGTACTCAAAAGGATTACTCTTGTGATATTTTCTCCTTTTGGAAATTACTTGATGTGGTTCTTAGTTTATAGCATGTTCCAGAGAGAATCCCATGCCTTTGAGTAAGTACATAACTAGTGTCAGGGTATCCCTACTCTTGACTGTGTATGGCCCTACCTCCCAGGGGAAAATAATTCTTGAGCCCTTCTTAGAATTAAAAAAATGTTCTTCTTCAACAGTGAGTCTTTGTCTGATTAATTCCAAGGAGAAAACCCGAGCAGTCAGAAATGTTGGCAGGACATAAGGCTGATGCACAAAACCATATAGCCTTATGACTGTTTCAAATTCTTCCAGGAACCAGTATCCTATCATCTTACTAGGAGATAGCTGCAGTATTTACCTCATCTCAGGAAATACCTTGGGAAACTTTTCTTGAAAGAAAAGGTTATATATTTCTTCCATCAAAGAGTTCATAAATTTATAATAGTCCTTGGTCATGTCATATGTGATCTCTAGCTCAAGCACCTCTAAATCATCTTCGTTATAAGATAAGAACATTCTCAACAAAAAAGATTGGAATCTAAACACTTTGGTATCATGGAAATTAGCTAACTGAGAATGGATGTTCTCATCTAGAAATTCATCAAATTTAAGGCAACAGGACTGAAAGGATTGTCCTGGAAGTTCAGGTTCAACAGGACAGGTACTCAAAACAAATAGTAGACTTAACAATGACTCTGTGATATAACCATTAGTATCTAGACCTAGAAACTGACTGGCTAGGGTTATGCACCATTGGGTTTCTTCATTAAATTGGTTTAGGTCAATGGGGTAAGACAAATTGATAACTTCAACATTAGGTTTTGAACAAGATTTTAGGAAAGCATCTCTATTTTCGACAGTAGACTCTCGGAAGAAATGTAAGATACCCTCCTCTAGGTATTTTTGGGATATGTGGACAAACTCATCTGGGAAGTGGAGGGTTTTACGGATGACATGAGCTTGAACAGAGTAGAGGATTTTGGACTTGGACCTATTCATGATGACCCCTTCGGTGGAAGAAAAATTATATGCACACCACTCAACAAACTCAAGGCAATGGGGGGTCTGGTTAACAGAGAAAAAATGAAAAAAAGATTTAAAAACACCACAGGTATCGCTACCCTGGTCCTTAGGTACTGTTATCTCCATATTTGTCCCACAAATTTGGATTTCGAAAAGCATGAATGTAAAGTCTATTAGCCTTTTTTCCCAGGTCATGAATATCCCAGTCAGCCTAGTCAGTCCTCCTTATTGTCTCAACTTCCATCTTGGTCAATTTGTACATTGTGTCTTTCGCCTTGTTTTCTAGTTTTGCCCATTATCTTATGTGCCATTTTGTTTTAAATAGTTCTTTTTAAGAGAAGTTATCACATAAAAAATGGATCTTTTGTCTTCTTCCCAAGGCGAATTCCATCTCCATAGTCATCAACCATTGAAGTATGGATGCCTAAGTTGAAGTGTCAAACACAGGAGTCTGTCGAGATTGTTTAAAAGTATTGGCAGGTAGCATTTAACTCTGGAAAGGGTATAAATGCTTATTTACATGATCAAATTTTCGAGAAACGTGAAATTTTAGGAAATAAATATCCTATAAAGAAGGTGCAAGTTCTACCGATCATCTCGGGCCGATGGTTTCAGTCTGGAAGGTCAAAGCAAGCCATTAAAAACAGGCTTCTCAGTTGTTGTTCTGGACTATCAAAGTCGACATCTGGATCTGGTATATTGTAAGATTTCCAGCATAAAATGATAGATTGAAGAATTTATACTTGGGGCCACTGTACTGCTCTGGAGTTTCAAGAAAAGTATTAAAGGAAGACAAGTATGAGTTGAGCAAAGATGGATATAATGCAGATGGATCGGAGAACCTTGACATTGCTTGGGTCAGGATTCTACACAATGCTGACCATGCATTTTACGGTTCAGCCACTATCCCAGCACTTGTTCTATTGGAAGAATCCCAAGGAACAAAAGGCCATTATCATAAATCATATTAATGGCTCCAATATATTGTATTGATGCATTTGTTGGCTTGGTAGATATTGACGGAAGCAAAATCTACTTCATGTTCTTGGATTCAATTAAAGAGTGTTATGAGGGCCTGGTGATTGCGGGGTTTTATCTAACATATGGGGTTTTATCTTGAGTTCAAGTTCAAACGAAAGCAGGTCAAAGCTTCAAATCTTGTAACATTGGTATATACAAGTGGAACAACTGGGAATTGGTTCATATTCTCAAGAGACGAGGTCACGGCAATTTGACAATTTGTTAGCTGCCTTCAACAACTGCAAGGAGCTGAGAATCTTATCAAGTTTCTGGGATGTGGCACCTGTGTATCTTCCTGTCATTTATCCAGTCTGCTCAAAGCTAAAGTTCTTGAACTTTAGCTATGCAACTATTCGGAGCTCAGATTTAGGGAGGGTTATCATTAATTGCCCTCATCTGCAACGACTTTGGGTTCTGGATAATGTAGAAGATGCAGGACTGGAAATTGCTTCTTCAAGTTGTAAGGATTTGTGAGAGCTGCGAGTTTACCCAGTGGATCATTCAGGCCAAGGTCAAGGTTATGTTACAGAGAAGGGCATCGTTGCAATTTCAAAAGGTTGTCCTAATCTTAACTATGTTCTATATTTCTGCAAGCAAATGACAAATGCTGCAATTGTCACTTTAGCTCAGAACTGCCCCAAGTTAACCCATTTCTGCCTTTGCATTATGACTCCCCATCAACCAGACCACTCGACTAATGAGCCTATGGATGAAGCTTTTGGAGCCGTTGTAAGGAATTTGACAGGTGCATGCAATATCTTCTACAAGGTTGTTCAAAGCTTTGCAAACTTGAGATAAGGGATAGCCCATTTGGGGACACTGTTTTTCTATCAGGGATGGCCCATTATGAATCAATGTGCTCATTATGGATGTCAGCATGCTCACACTGAATGGTTGCAAAACTCTTGCACAAGAGATGCCCAGACTTAATGTTGAAATAATGAAGGAAGGCGGCAATGCCAATACCTAGGTGGAAAAATTATATGTTTATCGGACAGTTTCTTGGTCAAGAATGGATCCACCATAGTTCAGAGGATTATGACCCAGCCCATTAATCTCATTTTTCGCTTTCTGCAAAGCAAAGCTAGCATTCAGATTTGGCTATTTGAACAGAAGGATTTGAGGATCGAAGGTCGCATCATTGGATTCGATGAGTACATGAACCTTGTACTGGAAGATGCAGAAGAAATTTCAGTCAAGAGAAAGACGCATAAACCGTTAGGACGGATTCTTTTGAAAAGAGATAATATCACGTTAATGATGAGCACTGGGAAATAAATTGCGTGTGCAAAATATTCAAGCAACATATGAGCAATCATTTCCATATTTTCAGGCATACTGTTAGTAGTGGTCAATGGGTCAGTTTTATATTACAAGTCTTGAAGACAGCCAATGCACAAGTGGCAGAGTGTTCAACAGATTTGAAGGAAGACAGTTTAAATTTATTTTATTTTTAGATTGTTGATCGACTTCATTTCCTAAAAATCTGTTATTGTTTATGTTATGTAAAATTCTATATATTTCATCATTTGTTAGTGAGAGAAGGGGTCCCAGCCAGAGGCTCGAGAGCAGAGAAGGGAGAGTTCTTCCTTTCAGGAAGAAGCAGGGGGCTGTGGGTTGGCAGTTTTTGGAGAAATGTTGGAACTTTTGTAAATACATCCTGTATATCATGAATCCTTGCAGCTTCAATAACAGGTTTTAGTTTTGAATAAGCTTGCTGTGGATTTATTCCTGTACTGTATGAATTGTCTCTTTGATAAATCTTTTGTGTACTTGGTCATTCACATTCCAATACATAATTCTTATTATAAGTTGACAATTACCTTTCATTTTGATAAACAGTAATAGTTTCACTTCATGACTTAGGATCATAAGACCTGGATGTTGGACTTTGTCATTGTTTTCATGTTATACAGTGTTTATTTGATTTTCCTACAGCTCTAACTCATACCAGCCTTTATCTTAATGCTTTGATATCCTGCTTAATACCTGTATGTATTTATCTGTGACATATACCAGTTACATATATTGTAAATTGTGTGATATCTTGATCTCATACCTAAAACTGTGCAAACTGTATAAACAAATGATGTTAGCCTAGTACCTTTCTAGTACTGTAAGTTTATATTAGCCCTGGTTTGATACCAGCTTCTATTTTTTATTTATTTTCATTTGATTTGATCATTTTCAAACTAAGATTTCCTTAAGCTTGGATCCCGTAGTCTAGGTCCAAATTTAGGGATAACATCTTCTGGCGCCGTTGCCGGGGACGGACATAGGAAAAAATATCTTCCCCGGGAAAGAATGACAGAGATCAGATCCAGCTCTTGACGGTGGACAGGAGCAGGGCATTAGTTGGACTACAGATTTATTCACCGGGCGACTCCATGTTTGAAGAATCCAGAGGCGATTTTACAAGAGTTCAAAGCTTAGATGATGATTTCATTTGAATGATGAGGACTTCTGATCCAGCTTCTATTGTTTCAAGGTATGCATGTCTAGATTTTGCAGACCTTCCCGGTTTTCCGAATCGTCTTCCTTCAGATGAATATTTATTGAGCAATGGTCCTAAATTCAATGGAGAAGATCTGCGTTTAGCTATGGACCACATATCTAATTTTCGTGACTTTGCAAAGTTACTCAGAGTTAAACATGAAGATGTCTTCATTAGATTATTCTATGATTCATTACAAGGGAAGTGTAAAAGTTGGGTTGAAAATTTGCCTGTTGAGTCAATTAGATCGTTACCGGGTTTTTGGCTTATATTTCTAAAGAGATGGATGGGAAAGACAAAGTCTAGGGCAGATTCTCTTTCCATTAAAGATTTTAAGGAATGGAGTGATATGTATACTGATGAGGAAAAATATGAACGTTTTTCTTCCATTTTGTCTTATTATCTAAAGTCAACCTCATGTAACTCAGAATCTAAAGTCATATTTTTAAAAGAACTTGTTGTACACATTGAGAAAGAGATTGAAGCTGTAGAGGTCAAAATACAGGATTTTTCATTTCAAAGCCCTTTTCAGCTGTCTTTCGGTATCAGAATTGAGAATAAGGACGATATTGATAACCCAAAACTGAGAAAATGGTATGACCCGGTAGCTGAATACATCAAGGAATTTATCGAGTCAAGGTTTCAGTATACATTCTATGATAAATCTGAAAATCAAAATTTCAGATAATTGATGATCGTTGTTCCTGTTTTCATTTTGCTAATCCACAGATCAAGACTTTCATTAAGCATTCAGATACTTGTATGGCTTCACTGGAAACATGATTTTACTTTATCAAAAGAAAGTAGTTTTGATTAGTGTAGGAGCTGTGAATAAATAAGCTTGATGCTTCAAGCATTTCTTTAAAGTTTGTACAGTGTGATCAGATTGTTGTGAGAAGAGTGTGATCAGATTGTTGTGAGAAGATTATTTCAGTTTGCAGAATAGTTCAAAGATTCAGTCATTGGTTGGTTAAGTAGCAGAGATTTGTGATGAAAGACTCCAGCCCAATGGAAGCAAGGCACAGGTCTACTTGTTCTTGGCGGCTCGCAGGGAGCATGCCATCCCCAAACAGAGCCAGATGTTATCTCCATATTTGTCCCACAAATTTGGATTCCGACAAGCATGAATGTAAATTCTATTAGCCTTTTTGCCCAGGTCATGAATATCCCAGTCATCCTAGTCAATCCTCCTTATTGTCTCAACTTCCATCTTGGTCAATTTGTACATTGTGTCTTTCACCTTGTTTTCTAGTTTTGCCCATTATCTTATGTGCCATTTTGTTTTAAATAGTTCTTTTTAAGAGAAGTTATCACATAAAAAATGGATCTTTTGTCTTCTTCCCAAGGCAAATTCCATCTCCATAGTCATCAATCATTGAAGTATGGATGCCTAAGTTGAAGTGTCAAACCCAGGAGTCTGTCGAGATTGTTTAAAAGTATTGGCAGGTAGCGTTTAACTCTGGAAAGGGTATAAATGCTTATTTACATGATCAAATTTTCAAGAAACGTGAAATTGCAGGAAATAAATATCCTATAAAGAAGGTGCGAGTTCTACCGATCATCTCGGGCCGATGGTTTCAGTCTAGAAGGTCAAAGCAATCCATTAAAAATAGGCTTCTCAGTTGTTGTTCTGGACTATCAAAGTCGACATCTGGATCTGGTATATTGTAAGATTTCCAGCATAAAATGATAGATTGAAGAATTTATACTTGGGGCCACTGTACTGCTCTGGAGTTTCAAGAAAAGTATTAAAGGAAGACAAGTATGAGTTGAGCAAAGATGGATATAATGCAGATGGATCGAAGAACCTTGACATTGCTTGGGTCAGGATTCTGCACAATGCTGACCATGCATTTTACGGTTCAGCTGCTATCCCAACACTTGTTCTATTGGAAGAATCCCAAGGAACAAAAGGCCATTATCATAAATCATATTAATGGCTCCAATATATTGTATTGATGCATTTGCTGGCTTGGTAGATATTGACGGAAGCAAAATCTACTTCATGTTCTTGGATTCAATTAAAGAGTGTTATGAGGGCCTGGTGATTGCAGGGTTTTATCTAACATATGGGGTTTTATCTTGAGTTCAAGTTCAAATGAAAGCAGGTCAAAGCTTCAAATCTTGTAACATCGGTATATACAAGTGGAACAACTGGGAATTGGTTCATATTCTCAAGAGACGAGGTCATGGCAATTTGACAATTTGTTAGCTGCCTTCAACAACTGCAAGGAGCTGAGAATCTTATCAGGTTTCTGGGATGTGGCACCTGTGTATCTTCCTGTCATTTATCCAGTCTGCTCAAAGCTAAAGTTCTTGAACTTTAGCTATGCAACTATTCGGAGCTCAGATTTAGGGAGGGTTATCATTAATTGCCCTCATCTGCAACGACTTTGGGTTTTGGATAATGTAGAAGATGCAGGACTGGAAATTGCTTCTTCAAGTTGTAAGGATTTGTGAGAGCTGCGATTTTACCCAGTGGATCATTCAAGCCAAGGTCAAGGTTATGTTACAGAGAAGGGCATCGTTGCAATTTCAAAAGGTTGTCCTAATCTTAACTATGTTCTATATTTCTGCAAGCAAATGACAAATGCTGCAATTGTCACTTTAGCTCAGAACTGCCCCAAGTTAACCCATTTCTGCCTTTGCATTATGGCTTCCCATCAACCAGACCACTCGACTAATGAGCCTATGGATGAAGCTTTTGGAGCCGTTGTAAGGAATTTGACAGGTGCATGCAATATCTGCTACAAGGTTGTTCAAAGCTTTGCAAACTTGAGATAAGGGATAGCCCATTTGGGGACGCTATTTTTCTATCAGGGATGGCCCATTATGAATCAATGTGCTCATTATGGATGTCAGCATGCACTATCACACTGAATGGTTGCAAAACTCTTGCACAAGAGATGCCCAGACTTAATGTTGAAATAATGAAGGAAGGCGGCAATGCCAATACCTAGGTGGAAAAATTATATGTTTATCGGACAGTTTCTTGGTCAAGAATGGATCCACCATAGTTCAGAGGATTATGACCCAGCCTATTAATCTCATTTTTCGCTTTCTGCAAAGCAAAGCTCGCATTCAGATTTGGCTGTTTGAACAGAAGGATTTGAGGATCGAAGGTCGCATCATTGGATTCGATGAGTACATGAACCTTGTACTGGAAAATGCAGAAGAAATTTCAGTCAAGAGAAAGACGCATAAACCGTTAGGACAGATTCTTTTGAAAAGAGATAATATCACGTTAATGATGAGCACTGGGAAATAAATTGCGTGTGCAAAATATTCAAGCAACATATGAGCAATCATTTCCAGATTTTCAGGCATACTGTTAGTAGTGGTCAATGGGTCAGTTTTATATTACAAGTCTTGAATACAGCCAATGCACAAGTGGCAGAGTGTTCAACAGATTTGAAGGAAGACAGTTTAAATTTATTTTATTTTTAGATTGATGATCGACTTCGTTTCCTAAAAATCTGTTATTGTTTATGTTATGTAAAATTCTATATATTTCATCATTTGTTAGTGAGAGAAGGGGTCCCAGCTAGAGGCTCGAGAGCAGAGAAGGGAGATTTCTTCCTTTCAGGAAGAAGCAAGGGGCTGTGGGTTGGCATTTTTTGGAGAAATGTTGGAACTTTTGTAAATACATCTTGTATATCATGAATCCTTGCAGCTTCAATAACAGGTTTTAGTTTTGAATAAGCTTGCTGTGGATTTATTCCTGTACTGTATGAATTGTCTCTTTGATAAATATTTTGTGTACTTGGTCATTCACATTCCAATACATAATTCTTATTATAAGTTGACAATTACCTTTCATTTTGATAAACAGTAATAGTTTCACTTCATGACTTAGGATCATAAGACCTGGATGTTGGACTTTGTCATTGTTTTCATGTTATACAGTGTTTATTTGATTTTCCTACAGCTCTAACTCATACCAGCCTTTATCTTAATGCTTTGATATCCTGCTTAATACCTGTATGTATTTATCTGTGACATATACCAGTTACATATATTGTAAATTGTGTGATATCTTGATCTCATACCTAAAACTATGCAAACTGTATAAACAAATGATGTTAGCCTAGTACCTTTCTAGTACTGTAAGTTTATATTAGCCCTGGTTTGATACCAACTTCTATTTTTGATTTATTTTCATTTGATTTGATCATTTTCAAACTAAGATTTCCTTAAGCTTGGATCCTGTAGTCTAGGTCCAACTTTAGGGATAACAGGTACTTCCAATTTACCCTTAGTAGTTTTAGTTGTTTCGCCCAACATAATGGTATCAAATATCTCAGCATTTTCATCCACTAGAATTTCTTCTTCCCTTTGACCTATAACCCTTGATTCTACATTATCCCCTACATCCACCACTTCTATTTCTCCTACTTTTTCCATTTTCAACAGCACTGAGGGAGTATCAGGGTGCCTATCTTGTTTCCTTAGCACATTGTTCTGATCTGTCTACATTGGCACTCTGTATGCAGTCGAGGCATTTTTCAATCTCGAGGCTCTAGAAAATACAAACCTTTTCAACTCCACGTAGACCTGTTTATAACTTTCTATACTGCATAATCTATCTGCTTCTCCATACAATCTGCACCGTAGATCCTTTCTCTTTGCGATCTGATCCTTTAATATGCAACGTCTTTGTGTCGAAGCTTCCATACTACTAGTATGTGCAGCTTAACTGGGAGAATCGAACTCTGCCGTCGATCTCCAAATTACCTTCATCGAGACCATCCACACCTGAGATTTTTAACATTCCACCAACTCTTCCTCCCTTGATCGAGTATGTAACTCCCGATCATGGAATGTTTCTTATCCGTCGATCACGCACTCTCTCTTTGCAAACGTCAATCTTGGTGGGCTCTACAACTTTTCATGGATTTAAATCCCGACACCTTCCGTGCTATTTCAGATCGTGAAATGTACCACGAACACAGATCTATCTTTTCTTTCATCTCAGCCCTCTGATTCTTTCTTCCTTTAGCATATTTCGCAATTTGGAAAAGCTTCTGCGGCCGAGCATATCCGCTATGCGGAATGCTTTGGCATCATTGATCTATCCTTAGATTAATCTCAACCTCCCATTATGGATCCCATTTAACATAGTTCGCAAATCCAATGACCGTGTTTTTCCTAGCATCTCTAACCCATGAAATGACCTTTCATCATTGATATTTATCCCTTTGAATCGGAGCCGTCAATCCACGTCGTTCTATACCTCATTCCTGCAACTGCTTGTTCCAAAGATAGAATGCTCTGCCACAAATGCATTCATCACTCCTGTTAACTCTAAGGGTTCCTTCCCAATATTTTTCGATAAGGTCTCTTCCCCAAAAACCTTCTATAATCCAAATTTTTAAATATGGTGCTAACAACCAGCTCCACAAGGGAAGCTATCCTCCCAACGAAGTAGAAAAGAACCCCTTAGAATAGTTGTCGAATCCATTGACAACCTCTTCCTTTTAATTTTACTTTATTTTTTTGAAAGAAAATAGAACTGAAAAATGGTCACCTCTTCTGATCTTAGGGCCTTCTTTGCGGGCTTCAAATATTCTGATTCACCATCTGTGTTGACCGAAAAAGTACAAATATTTACACTATAATACATGGAACTCTATCCCCTTACTCAAAGTAATGCTTCAGGAATCTCCCATTCACTGGGCCTCCTTCATAATGTGACCCATCTTGATACTACAGAATGAAAGCATTGTTACCCCTGAGTGCTGCAATGAGGTATGGGCCTACCCACAAGTGATCAAATTTGCCATGTTTGCCTTTGTCTTCATGCAGGGCATCCCAGTTTAACACCGGGTCATCAACCTGAAAAACATCCTCCTTTATTCTTCTGTCAAAGGTATTATTCATCTTCTCCTGACATATATGTACCTTATCATAGGCCTTATCCCTTAGTTCATTCAGTTCAATAATCTAGTTGATCCTTCTTTGCATCAGATTAGGTTCGTCTTGCTGGTCTTGCAACAATTTCATAACTGGGACTCCCAGGGAGGCCAAAAAAATTACTTCAGATCCATACACCAATTGAAATGGTGACATACCAATAGCCCTCTTTGTGCTGATCCTGTCCACCCATATGGCATATTTCAACTTCATATTCCAAGCTCTTTTGTTTTCCTCCAACAGCTTCTTAATGATCCTAACTAGACTCTTGTTAGAGGATTATGCCAGTCCGTTACCCTGTGTGTAATAAGTAGTGGAATGATTCAAGCCTATGTGATACTTGTGGCAGAAATTAATCATCTTTTTGGACTTAAAGGCAGGTGCATTATCTATCACAATTCTTTTAGGACAACCAAATCTTGCCAAAATATTATTTTCCAGGAAATCCATTATCACTTCTTCTGTAGCTCTCCTAGTGGGCATCACTTAAATCTACTTTGTAAAATAATCAGTAGTTGTTAAAATCCACTTATGTTTTCCTGAGGAATTTGGATTTATCTCCCCAATGAAATCCAACCCACACTGCTGGAAAGGTGCTTCTACTGATATAGGGTTGAGGGGGAGTGAAACCACCTTCCTTTTTCCTTCAAAAATATGGCACTAATGGAATTTGGTGGTTTCTTTATACACATCTGAAAACAAAGAGGGCCAATAAACTCCCACTCTCATAATTTTATTTGCGGTTACCTTCCAGGAATGGTGCCTCCCACAATCTCCCTCATGGAACTCTTTTTCTATCTGTTGAGCTTCATTCTCCATAAGACAGTTCAAAAGTATTCCAGAAAGGGTCCTTCCAATAAAGATATTGATCTATGATACAAAATTTTGCAGCATTCAGTTTCACAAACCTCGCTCTGGTTTTGCTTAACCCTGCAGGAGGTTTTAAATTCTGCAATACATAAACAATATCAGCATACCAAGGAGAGACAGAAAAATCAAGACCCACCTACACTTCTATATCTAGCTGGTTTGACTGGCTAGCTAAAAAATTTAGCTGTAGAGAGTCACAATGGGAATCCATCATCATTTTAGCCAATCCTTTCCCTTTAATCAATTTTGTGGGCTTAATTTCTATGTCATACTCCAGAAGCACTGCAATCCATTTAGCTCTTCTCCCCTCCGGATCTGGCTATGTAAGTATACTCTTCACCATGTTGCTTAGAACATATGCAATTATATGTGAATGGAGAATATAAATTCTGAAATCTTTCAAGGCCTTAACCAAATCATAAGATTTTTTTTCCATTATATCATATTTTAATTCTCCATCTCTTAATATCTTGCTGAAAAATGTTATAGGATGTTCTTCACCTTGGTCATTTTTCTGTAACAAGACTGCCGCCACAATATGCTTTGAAGCATGTGAGAATACTAAAAATTCTTTCTCAAAATCCAGACTTACCAGCACAGGGGCTTCTGAAATGGCTTGTTTTATATCCTTAAAATATTTCTTGGCTTTCACTATCCATTTTATTTCATGATCCTTTCTCAACATACTAGTAATGTTCATCAAGATTTCAGCAAAACTAGGAATGAATATTCTCATGAAATTTACCTGTCCAATGAAAGACTATATTTCCTTCTTACTCCTTGGCTCCTCCACCTTCAAGATGCCATTCACTATGTCTAGATCAATACTTATGCCTTCCTTGGAATAATATGCCCCAACAGTTTATCTTCTTCTAGAGCAAAATTGGACTTTCTCGGATTCAAGGAAATGCCATACTTTCTACATTTAATGAAAACCCTTTCCAAAAGTCTGATATGATCCTTGTCAGACCTAGAATACACAGTAATATCATCCATGTAAATCACCACAAACTTTTCCCTTTCGTCTGCAAAAGAAATATCCATGGCACACTGGAAAGTGGCTCCTGCGTTCATTAATCCGAATGTCATCTTTGCATACATGAAGGTAGCCCAGGGTGTAGTGAAAGCGGTCTTCTCCTGTTCTTCAAGTAACACTTTTACCGGGTACTAACCTGAGAACCTATCCATAGTAGATATTCTCTCTGAGCCCACCACCCTTTGCAGAATCTAGTCCATCTTTGGTAAAGGGTAATTATCCTTCAAAGAGACTTTATTCAAATTTCTGAAATCCACACACAGTCTTATCTCTCCATTCTTCTTCCTAACTGGCAACAAATTGGCAACCCATTTTGAAAACCTAAGCGTTACAATTATTTTTGCATCAAACATCTTTTTAATCTCCCTTTCAATTTTAGGCACTAGCTTTGGATTGATTCTTCTGAGTTTCTACCTAAATGGTTTCTCTCCAGGTTTGATTGGAATCATGTGTTGTATAATGGATGTGTCATACTCTTTGAGGTCATCGTAACTCCATGCAAATACATCTATGTATTTCTTCATCGGGTTCACATATTCCTATTTTTATTTAGCATGTAATTTCTTGGATAACCTTACAAATTTAGGATCATCTTTGGCGCCAATGTTTTTGTCTTCCACAATGTTTTCAGCAAGTTTGACCTTAAGATCTCTGGCAACATTGTTTTGGTCAAAAAGTGTCTCCAGGGGAATCAAACGTCTAGGGATGTGATTAATATTCAATTGGAATATATATTTTCCCCCCAAAGAGACTTTCAACTTCTTTGTTCCAACAATCTCTTCTTCATCTCCATCAACATCTAAGACATTTTTGGAGTCGGAAATTTCTTCATCTATGTGGGTATTCACAAACTCACCATACAGTTCCAAAAACCTTTTGATTTGCATATCATCTTCAAAAACCTGCCAGTATTTGGTTTTTTCAGGTATGGAGGTCCTATTCATAATGTTCACTTTGTATTTTCTCTTACCCATGGTAGGAGTTTCAAATTTCCCAACAGCGGTTTACAGAGAATCGACCACGATATTCTCATATCTAGGAATAACTTGGATGTTGTGTTCAGGGAAATAATTCCCAAACATATCCCATACTTCATTCTAGGATGCCTAGTCTAGTAGCTTTCATTCACCTAATTAACCACAAGTTCTGAATCTCCAAATATTTGGACCCTTTTAGCTCCCAAATCCTTCAAGGCATGCAAACCTACCAACAAAGCCTCATATTCCGCTACATTATTAGTACATTCAAAAACCAACTTGTAAGGATAAGCTTTAGTATCTCTAATGGGAGAAATTATGTATACACCGGCCCTAACACCTATTTTAGCCACTGAGCCATCAAATTACATCTTCCACAATCCTTTGTCTTTCTGTTTTCTTTCTAGAGCTTCCTGTTCACTTGCCTCTTTTTTATCCTTTTTACATTTACTTGGCACAACAATTTTTGAGTTACAAGGAGATATATCATTGAAAAAAATAGACGACCCTAATTCTGTATCAACAACATAAAGATGATGAATTTCAGGCTGAGCCTGACTACTCACAACATAAGGTAATATTTTCTCGCTGTGCAGTCTCTTGTTTTCATTACAAACAAGAATTGTTGCATAAGACATATCCATTTGTAAGCTCCCATTTAGCTTGGAAGTCCCATTTTTTATCTCTTTATATACAACAGGTTCTTCTTGTTTTTCATTTCTTTTTTCTGTGTTGGCCTGACTACTGGAAGGCTGATTTGGACTTAACCCTCCTTTGTTTATAACAACATCTCTACCCCTCAATTTTATTTTTCTAACATCATCTATGGCATGCATATACCCCTTATGGTATTGTTCCAAGTCCCCTTTTAAACTATTGTCATCTTTTGGTGCAAACATGTTGTGTTCCTCTTCAGTCAAATAGATTTCAGAATCTAGATTACCAAAGTGATGAATATGGTCTTCTATAGACTATGTACCATCATTATCATCCACATAACTTTCAGGGAACGGTGGTATTATTGGTCGTTCCTCTTGGTTCCTTGGATTCCTCGTGTCTCTTGGTCTATTATGTTGGAGTGGGGGAGGGATTATCCTTCTAAAATTGGGATTTTGGATCTGAGGTTCATTTTGTTCTCGATTTACTGGCTTAGCTTCCATAGTTAACCGGTCCATTAATTTTTCCATTGTTTTTAGCATCATTTCGAATTTTACATCACTAGAAGAAGAAGAAGAAGAGGTGGGGTGTATTTCTTCTCTACCTTTCCTCCTCTCAACCTTTGCTCTCTGTTTTATCTTCCCACATGCCATCATATTGGCCTCTACTTATAGGGCATCTATGAACATGGTAGGGAGAGTAGCTGACTTTCTTTCTCTTAATAATAATGCAAAATCGTTATCAAAGGATTCAAAATAATGAAGCTTAGCAGCACCAGGTGAAGGCTTAATGTCAGTAGGTATCAAATTATAGGCTCTCATGAATATGCTAGAAAAATCATGGACTAACTCAAAACCTCCCTTCTTGATATTGTTGTACTGGAATAGGACTTGTAATGGGCTTTGCTTATCATCCCATCTTTCCAGGAATGCAGTTTGGAAACCGACAAAATTAGGAATAGACCTAGGTGGTAATTCTTTGTACCATTTCTTGGCTTCCCCAGACAAACTGTATGCAAACAACCTCATCTTGAAATATTCATGATCCACTTCCTCTAAATCTATGAAATCATCAAATTTACTTACATGGTATTTTGCAGAAACATTCCCCTCCCCATCATATAGTGAAATTCTTTAGGCATAGTTTAAGGGAAGGTCGTGCAAAACGGCAAGTAGGGCCAATGGGGAAAACCTGGAAGCTTCCATTGGTTTAGGTTGATTAGGAGAAAGTGGGGGTTGGGAAACTAGACATTCTGAAAAACAGGGACTGCCTTTTTAGATTTCATTGAGGTCTCAAGGTTTTTCCACAAATAGTCAAGAAGATAGGATTCCGATCTACTATGGCTAATCTCAACTTTCTTTAGGCCGGACTCAGACTTTGATTTAGTCAGTGATCTTTCAACACTAGTTCCCCATTTAGATTCTGTTATATTATGCAAATCTTGAGATGATGATGTATTAAACAGAGAAATATTCACGTTTTGTTTATTTCTATTCCTAAGTATTATTTCTAGATTTTCGACACTTTGAAAAGTTTCAGTATTAGGATTACCACCCGTATGTACTCTTCTGAAAGCTAAGATGTATGGTGTAATACTGCTCAAAATGAGTGTGAAGTCACTGGGGAAAATGTACAACCTTCTTGTGAATGCAGAAACCTTTGTTTTCCCACAGAAATATCTTTCTTGAAACTTTGCAATCCTTGTCATTCTTCCAGGGATGATATTCAACCTTGTCCCCGGCAACGGCGCCAATTTGTTAGCACTAGAAATGAACCCAAGGTTGTCAAAGGCTCGTTCCCAGGTAAAAGCAGAACCACTTTTGAAGAGTGAACTGTCTTTTTGCTCTTCCGAGAGGGATCTCTCACCAGATAGTAACAATGCTAGATATGTACAAGTGAAAATATGAATTGTTTGTAAGATTGGTTGAAACAGAACATAGGACCATTGGGCGATGGAGTCAAGATGTTCAATGGAGATAACAGAACTTATGCAAGTGATTTTAACACAGAGGCAAGATAGCTATTTGGTCACAGTCAAATTATAATTGTCTAGTGGAAAAATAAGAACAAGAACAAACCATCAACACAGAGCATTAAAGAATGAATTTAGTATTAAATTTAGAAGAAAGCTTCAGTGGATATCTAAAACAATAGATGGTGCATAGCATGTATGAATTCCAAACTGTTATACACTTATTTTAGACATGAAGGAAAACAAAATGGGGAAGATAAACTAGAAAACATTCACATGAGAAAGAAAGTAACAGACTGTAACTTGAAACAACACATGAATCCCTGTGAAAACACCAACTTTGGCTCTGCAACTTTATTAGAAAACTCTTAAAAGCATACAACCAAAAATTACATTGGTTCCAACCCTTTCTCCTCCCTCGGGAGGTACATTTATAGTGTTTTGGACCTCCAAAACCGACTTCAGAAACAAAATTTGTTACAAACCGAAGAACCTCTCCTAACAAAATCGAACGTGGAAAATCTGCCACGATTTACATAAACAGAAAAATAAAATGCAGACTGCTGGAAGAAAATATGCGTAAAATCCTTTTTTTGTATTTTTCGGCTGGTGGCACCTGTACAAAGTCTAGCAGAGGCGACTTTCCAAATGGGAATTTCTTAGAGAAGAACTCTCGTGTCGTCATCCATGTTTTCTTTATGGTTGTGTCCTAAACTTGCTCGACCCATATTGTTGAATTGACCTCCATTGATCAGGACCAAGAAAGGTCACAACGACCATGTCATGTGCTCGTACCTTCAACTCCATAATTTCTGTGTATGAGACGTCAAGAACTGCGGCAAAGGAGGCTTTAAAATAGAACAATAATTCAAATTCTCCTGCCAATTTATCAAATACTATTGTACCTGACAAGGATTGGTGCATGTCTCAAAACTTGTTGTTGTCTAATCTACAACTAACCAATTGCTACAAATAATCCTTCTGAGACAATAAAGGTCCCTTTTATTCCCAGAAGAAAGGGACTCCTCTGTCTACCAGTTACTTAAACAACTTAATCACCTCCTGGACTTTGTGGTCTATAATGTCAATTTTGGCCAGTATAGTGTCCAGCATCCTGTGTTTAGCCATCACTTTTCTAGCCCTAGAAATAATAGCAACTCTGTTTTGGATACCATACTTGCTGACTAGATAATCTGACAAGGAGCTTAGAAATTCAACAGCATTTTTAGCCACCTATGCTGGTATTTTATTCACTTGTCCCTGTACTGTCGAAACCTTTTTCTTAGCCTCTGTCAAAGCATTCTCGTGACTTGAGATGAAATATAAAAAGGTCTGAACTTGTTGGCTTCTGCAATGACCAGGTCCCAAATCAAATGTCTGGCACCCTGCAGTGCCATATTACTAACCACCTACTTTCCTAATTTGGAATTTTACTATGTCAATTCTTGACATTTCTTATCTATCTCTTTCTTCCCTTGTTCGTCTTTTTCTTTTTCCTCCTCTAAATCCTTGATCTGCTATTTCATCTTTGTAAGCTCGATAGCTTTCAGGCTTATTTGGGACACTGCTTTAGAAAGAGAACTGGTATCTACCTCTCTAGCTACATTTACTAATTGAATTGTAGCCTCTGTGCATTTTTCTTGAAGCTCTCTTTCCTTTATTGCCAGCTTAGCCTTTAATTCTTTTTCGCCTTCCTTCAGAAGCTTGACATCCACTTCCCATTGATTTTCTTTCTCCTCAAGCTTCAACAGCTTGGCCTTGCAATATGTAAGCTCAGTGTTTAATGTTTCTCTCTCTTTCTCAAATTCGGCCAACTCAGCTTTTTGAATGAGCTGGGTGGAAGGGATTTTCAATTTCTTTTTTAGTACCTGGATCTCTTTTTCTTTCTCATCCAACAATATTTGAGCTAAGGCTCTCTTATCTTCCTGTCCATCTATTTGTATTGATTCATTCTGCAAATTGTTAATTTGGACCTTAAGGGCCTTGTCTTCAACTCTTACCTTCCTCAAGAGCTCTTGAGTTTTTGCTCTGTTTGACTCTAACTTGGATATCTGTAATGTGTCCTTCAACAATATACTATTCAAGATGTCACTGGTCTCTCTGATAAGATATATTATATCAGTAGTGGGAACCTTTTTGAGGTTCACATTAACCTTTGACACTTTGTTTCCCACTATCAAGGCCAGGCTGAGGGTGTCTATAGCATGATCCCTCAAAGTCTTCAATGCCATGTTTGGGTAGGAAAACTGTACTACTTCATCATACATTTTTGATGTCTCATTAAAAGTTCTATTAGCCCTTTCTCTGTAAGATTCTAGCCACTCTTCTTTAGAGGCATGCCTGTTTGGAGTCTGTCCATCAAACACATACTCCTAGATCTCTAACTTGGTTGTTTTGGGCTCTTCTTTTTTTTGTTTGTCTTTCACATTTTCCTTCTTCATTTTTCCCTTCATACTGCTTCTCTTAATCCGTACCAACTTCTTCTCTTGTTCAACTTTATGCTTTTTGGGCATGCTGATAGTATCTACCTCATTAGTCTCCATGGGTTCCAAAGGTCCTCTTTTCATTGAAATTCCTGAATAACTGACCAACGATGAAATATTCCTAGCCATTGCAACTACTTTGGATAGGTCCATTTGAGGAGAATTTTCCCCTTGCAGGGGTGAGACAGAGTCTCATCCTATGATGATATCCATTGTGGTAGAGTTAGGGAAATCATCCCAATTGGTTGCTTCTCTAAGCTTGGTTATTTCAGTGTACTCAAAAGGCTTACTCTTGTGATATTTTCTCCTTTTGTGAGATTTTCTTCTTTTCTCTTTTTAAGTACCTAGATCTCTTTTTCTTTCTCATCCAGCAATCTTTGAGCTAAGGCTCTCTTATTTGCCTGTCCATCTATCTGTATTGATTCATTCTGCAAATTGTTAATTTGGACCTTAAGGGCCTTGTTTTCAACTCTTACCTTCCTCAAGAGGTCTTGAGTTTTTTCTTTGTTTCACTCTAACTTGGATATCTGTAATGTGTTCTTCAGCAATATAGTATTCAAGATGTCACTGGTCTCTCTGTTAAGATGTATTATATCAGTAGTGGGAACCTTTTCGAGGTTCACATTAACCTCTGACACTTTGTTTCCTACTGTCAAGGCCAGGCTGAGGGTGTCTGTAGCATGATCCCTCAAAGTATTCAATGCCACATTTGGGTAGGAAAACTGTACTACTTCATCATACAGCTTCACTATCTCATTAAAATTTCTATTAGCCCTTTCTCTGTAAGAGTCTAGCCACTCTTCTTTAGAGGCATGACTGTTTGGAGTCTGTCCATCAAACACATACTCCTCAATCTCTAGCATGGTTGTTTTGGGATCTTCTTGTTTCTGTTTGTCCTACACATTTTCCTATTGGAGACATTTACCACCATACACACTAATTTTGGTAAATTTGGCCTAGTTAAACCACTATCCTTAGTTTTATTGACTTAATTGACATCAGAGGAGCACTGTATGACATCATCATGAGCACACCCATGCCTACCTTCAATCAAGGAGGCTAACTAAGCCTTCTCCTTCATTCGGGGAGGCTAACTGGAGCACTCCGGGGGTGATCTGAGTGTCATAAATGCACTTAATTGATAGTTGATTGTTACAATCAATTAAACAGAGTAGTGAAGGTACCTCCTTTTATTAAATTGATTATTTAATTAATATTTATGAACTGGAGTCAATGGGAGCGCCTCCAACCACTTTTGATGGTCAGTTACACTTCAGTTAACCTTATCAGGGTTCATTGGAGTCATTGATGCGCTACCACTTGTTGGTTGGCTTGTAGTGACATGTGTCTGAGCTACTTTTAGTTAGACTCAGTCATGTATTGCACTCCGAATTCATTTAGGAATCAGTTGAGTCAATTAGGGTTTTGATTAGTGGTTAACTAGAGTGTTTATTGTGGCTTACATTCAGTTAAGCTAGACTCACTCATTCAATTCGAATGACCTCCTTGGGAATTCAAATTGTCTTGGAATTCATGCATTTGGCATGATCATTGTATTGAATCATCATTCTTTCATTTGATTATACTGAGCTGCTACTTCCATTGCAGCACCATTTTGCCAATTTTATGCATATTTGTCTATATTCTTTGTGAGACTGTGTTTTTATTTCCTAGACCACTGTGACAAATTAATATGGTATTAGAGATCACGGCAAGAGGAAGCTCATATCTCTCAAAAACAAGGTTTTTGACAGATCTTGCATGAAAAATTGAGCAAAGCTCAAAAATTCCAACACTACACCAGAAGCCAAGGCTTACCACTTAATACCCCAAGTAAGGAAATTGTTGGTCAAGATTTCTTGATCAACTATGTTGGGTGTGATGAAAGCCTAAGATGTGCAGGCTGTCCAACCTTACGGTGCCCCTTTTGTTGTGCTTTGTAGGTTTTTAATAGGTTAAAGCATTCGCTCCAACAGTTTCAGATGGCTTCTTCCGTAGAACTCTTGACTCCATTCAATTTCCACTCATAGAAAGGAGACATGGAGATCCAGCTACATGCCAAAGGGCTCTATAGGGTCACTATGGACACTGAAGAAGAGCCTGCTTCTATGACAGACAAAGCTATATTCTTGAACAAGAAAGATAAATCATTTGGATTCTTGTGCCTCTCTGTTTCCCAGGATCTTCTTTTCCATCTCTCGGGATTGAAGAATACAAAGGAAATCTAGGACAAATTGGAAACCCTGTTTGGAAAATAGGATGATTTGAGAGTATACCAGCTTGAGAATGAGTTGATGTCTCTACATCCTTCCAATTTCAAGACCTTGAATGAAGTTTTCACAAAGTTCAAGCACATCATCTTACTGTTGAAGCAATGTAAAATGGAGAAGGAGGATGATCAGCTCATCCTCACCATACTCTCCAAACTTGGAGCATATTATTCGATTTTTGTCTCTACATTCCGTGTGGGGAAGCTCACAACCCCTGGATGGAATATGCCTTCAATGAGTCCATAACAAGTGAACATGATAAGCTTGTCCAGATGGGGATCATCATATCCTCCGGTGATCAAGCCCTCCATGTCTCGGGGCCCAAAGATCTGAAGGGTAAAGGAAAGCAGCAGAAGAACCCAAAAACCAAATTCGAAGCTCCTAAGCCTAAAGTTGAAAACTAGTAGCATGAAGAGTCTTCCGACTCAAAGAAGAACAAAGGAAAAGGGCATCATGGAAAGGAAAAAGTCAAGTGTTCATACTGCGGGAAGGGATTCCACCCTGAACATGCCTGCATGAAAAAGAAACTTGATGAAGCTACCTCTCTCCTTGAGAGAAATCACATCAATCTTCCGGAAAGCTTTTAGAGGAGAGATCAGCAAGATCGGGAACCACAACATGAAAGAGGTCATGCCCTCATGGAAATCACTCCGAAGTCCAAAGAACTCTTGATAGATTCTAGAGCTTTGAAACACATGATGGCTGAAAGAGACTCCTTCTCATCTTTGGAGAGCAGCAAATCCATTCCCATCCACATGGGAGATAACTCCACCATCATTTCCGAAGGACAAGGTACTGTTGATCTTGAAGATGGCTACTTTTCAAATGTTTTGTACGTACCATCTCTGGAATCAAACCTCCTTAGTTTCTATCAAATGACACATATGGGAGTGCCCAAGAAAGTATCCTTCAGCCCAGATGATGTAGAGATCACATAACTTGCATTCGGGAAACTTGTAGCAAAAGACCTTGCAAACCATCATGCAAAAGCCTATGAGTTCTCCCATTTTGTGGAGGATGCAAAGCCCACCGCTTTACTAATTCATGGAAATGAAGTTAGTAGACTGTGGCATGAGAGGTTCAGCCATATTGACTTCAAATAATTGCAGAAATTACAAAAAAATTATATGGTTGAAGGCCTCCCAGTCATCAAGGCAACCATTGGAATTTGCAAGGGTTGTGTTGTTGGAAAGCACCCTAAGCATAAGTTCAATCGGGGGAAGGCAAGCCGAGCATCATGCATCTTGGTACTGATACACTCTGATATCAGTGGTCCCATGCCTATCACATCCATGAATGGATCAAGGTATCTTCTGACTTTCATTGATGATTTTTCTAGGTACACATGGGTCTTCTTTATCAAAAAGAAGTTTGAAGTCTGTGAAAACTTCACTGAATTGAAGGCCTTGATTGAGAATGCACCTAGCCAAAAGATCAAGATATTGAGATCTGATAATGTTGGGGATTATGTCAGTAACGAGTTTCTGTGCATATTTTCCCAAAGTGGTATTCAGGTCCAGCATTCAGTTCCCTACACTCCCCAGCAGAACGATGTAGCAGAGAAGAAGAATTGGTCTCTCAAGGAGATTACCACCTATATGTTGGAATCAAAGAAGTTGAATGCAAATTTGTGGGATGAAGCCATGAATGCTGTAGCATATATTCAGAATAGAGTGCCACACTCATCCGTGAAATGGAATGCCCCTTTCGAAGCATACTTCGAACACAAGTAGGATGTGTCAAATCTGTGGGTGTTTGGGTCCATTACATGGGCCCGAATTCCACTTGATAAAAGGAGGGATTTGCAACCGCAAAGCATAGAATGTCTATTTATTGGGTATCCTAATGAATCAAAAGTTTTCAAGCTGCTGGATATCAAAACAAAATAGATCATCATCAAAAAGAGTGTCAAGTTCGATGAGCCTCTTCAGGAGCTGGAACTAGTGAAGGAGAAAACTGCTGAATTTCCTTCCTATTCTACTAAATATTTGGATGATGAAATTGGGGGTGATGACCCTAATTTGTATCCTATGATTTATAATATCAGTGTACAGAAAACATCAGATGCTGAATCAAAACCTGAAGTACAAAATAATCTCCCAACTTGGGCCCTACAGACACTCTCCTCTGCAAGAGATAACATTGGAAATCCGAATGATCCAAGGAGAACCCGGTCTGATTTCCAAAGAGCATGTATTGTGCTCTCTTGTCCTGATTATTTGTTGTCCAAGTCTTGTTATTTGATGATAATTTTAGAACCTAAGTATTACTACCATGCTCGGAAGGATCCGAGATGGCAAGTTTCCATGGATGAAGAGATGAATTCTCTTCAGGAAAACACTTCTTGGGAGCTAGTTTCTCTTCCTTCGGGAAGGAAATTGATTCAATGCAAGTGGGTGTTTTGGACTAATATAGATGTAGATAGAAGCACCTGCAAATATAAGGCAAGTCTATTGGCAAAAATTTTCTTCCATGTACAAGGTGTGGACTACCATGAGACTTTTGCACCGGTTGCAAAAATGGACTCCATCCGCCTAGTTTTGGCAATTTCAGCATCTAAGCACTAGAAAGTGCATCATATGGATGTTAAGTCAGCCTTTTTACATGGAGATATTAATGAGGAGATATATATACATGAATCATCCTAAGGGCTACATTTCTAATCCATATTTGGTTTGCAAGATAAAGAAGTCACTATGCGGGTTAAAACAGGCCCCAAGAGAGTGGTATTCCAAGATGGATGCCTTCCTTCTCTCGCAAAAACTCCAAAGGTCTAGATCAGATCCAAATGTGTATATACAGAATTTTTATGGTCATTTGATTATTATTTTTTATATTTTGATGACTTAATTATCATAGGTAGCACAGTTGCTTCTATTTCAGTCATCAAAACTGCTCTCCACAATGCATTTGAAATGAGCAATTTGGGGCTCTTAAAACAATTTTTGGGGCTCGAAATTGAGGAAAATTCTGATGGGATAATGGTCACTCATTCCAAATATGTATTAGAACTATTAGTAAATTTTAACATGGCTGAATGTAGAGCTGCTCCATTCCCTTTCCTTTCAGGGATCAGCCTTGAAGAAGGAAAAAGCACACCTCCCATGGATTGCACTATTTATCGATAGTTGATTGGTATCTTGTTGTACTTGACTCATTCTCGGCCTGATATCTATTATGTCATGAATGCTGTATCAAGATACATGCAGCAGCCCCATGATATTCATTAGAAAGTATCCAAGAGGATCCTCCATTACATTCAGGGAACCAAGACCTACAACATTCACTGTGCTACAGACTCCGAGCTAGAGCTGGTTGGATACATAGATTCCGATTGGGCGGGTGATTCTATTGATTGGAATTCTACTTCTGGATATGTCTTCATGTTTGGTGGTGGCCCTATTTTCTGTTCTAGCAAAAAGCAGGTTGTCATAGCATTGTCTTCAACAGAGTCCGAGTATCGAGGAGCAGTGAATGCTTGCATCCAAGCTGTTTGGTTGTAAGGAATTCTTTCAGAGTTTGATATTAGTAGTACTTTATCCATTGTCCTCTTTTGTGACAATCAAAGTGCTATTAAGATATCCATAGATCCAGTTACCAAGCCAAGGAACAAGCATGTAGAGATACACATGCACTATATCAGGGAGCTTGTGCATGACAGTACCATCATTCTGCAATACTACCCAACTGATGAGCAGATTGCAGACATCTTCACCAAGAGATTTTTGGAAAATAAGTTCACTTACCTCCGTTCACTGTTGGGGGTGAGTTCATCAGGGTGATCCAACTACTTTCACTGTTCAACTTGAAGGGGGGTTTTCCCACTGGGTTTTCCCTCTTTTCCTCACCTAGTTTGTTTTGAGCATTGTTTGAGTTTCAATATTGTACAGGGTGACCTATGGCCTTTGTTTTCGGGGCCCTAGCATTCTTATGCACTTTATTTTTTCTACTTCTCCTGAGTATAGCTTAAGGGGGGGTGTTGGAGACATTTACCACCATACACACTCATTTTCGTAAATTTGGCCTAGCTAAACCACTATCCTAAGTTTTATTGAATTAATTGACATCATAGGAGCACTGTATGACATCAGCATGAGCACATCCATGCCTACCTTTAGTTAAGTAGGCTAACTAATCCTTCTCCTTCATTCGGGGAGGCTAAATGGAGCACTCCGAGGGTGATCTGAGTGTCATAAATGCACTTAATTGATAACTGATGGTTACAATCAGTTCAACAGAGTAGTGAAGGTGCCTCCTTTCATTAAATTGATTATTTAATTAATATTTAATGAACTGGAGTCAACAGGGGCACCTCCAACCACTTCTGATGATTATTTACACTTCAGTTAACCTCATCAGGGTTAATTGGAGTCATTGATGCGCTACCACTTGTTGGTTGGCTTGTAGTGACATGTGTCTAAGCTACTTTCAGTTAGACTGAGTCATTTATTGCACTCCAACTTCAGTTAGGACTCAGTTGAGTCAATTAGGGTTTTGATCAGTGGTTAACTAGAGTGTTTACTGTGGCTTACATTTCGTTAAGCTAGACTCACTCATTCAATTCGAATGACCTCCTTGGGAATTTGAATTGTCTTGGAATTCATGCATCTAACATGATCATTGTATTGTATCATCATTCTTTCATTTGATTATATACTAAGGTGCTCCTTCCATTGCAGCACCATTTTGCCAATTTTATGCATTTTTTTCTATATTCTTTGTGAGACTGTGTTTTCAATTCCTAGACCACTGTGACAATTTAATATTGTCTTCTTCATTTGTCCCTTCATACTGCTTCTCTTAATCTATACCAACTGCTTCTCTTGTTCAACTTTCTGCTTTTTGGGCATGCTCGAAGTATCTACCTCATCAGTCTCCATGGGTTCTGAAGGTCCTCTTTTCATTGAACTTCCTGAATAACTGACCAATGATGAAATATTCCCAGTCATCACAACTACTTTGGACATGTCCATTTGAGGAGAATTTCCCCCTGGCAGGGGTGAGACAGAGTATTTTCCTATGCTAATATCCATTATGGTAGAGTTAGGGAAGTCATCCCAATTGGATGCTTCTCTAAGCCCGGTTATTTTGGTCTGCTCAAAAGGCTTACTCTTGTGAGATTTTCTCCTTTTGGAAATTATTTGATGTGGGTTGTAGTTTATATCCTGTTCCAGAGAGAATCCCATGCCTTTGAGTAAGTTACTAACCAATGGCAGGGAAGCCCTACTCTTGACTGTGTATGTCCATACCTCATAGGGGAAAGTAATGCTTGAGCCCTTCTTCGAATTCAAAAAAAATTCTTCTTCAACAGTGATTCTTTTCCTGAATAATTCCAAGGATAAAACCCGAGTAGTTAGAAAGGTTGGTCGGACATAAGGTTGATGCACAAAACCATATAGCCTTATGACTGTTTCAAATTCTGCGAGGAACTAGTCTCCTATCATCTTACTAGGAGATAACTACATTATTTTCCTCATCTCACGCAATACCCTAGGCAAATTTTCTTGAAAGAAAAGGTTATATATTTATTCCATCAAAGAGTTCATAAATTTACAATAGTCCTTGGTCATGTCATCTGTGATCTCCAGCTCAGGCACCCATAAATCATCTTCGTTATACGATAAGAACATTCTCAACAAAAAATATTGGAATCTGAACACTTTGGTATCGTGGAAATTAGCTAACTGAGAATGAATGTTCTCAGCTATAAATTCATCAAATTTAAGGCAACATGACTGAAAGCTATCCTAGAAGTTCAGGTTTGACAGAACAAGTACTCAAAACAAACAGTAGACTTAACAATGACTATGGTATATAACCATTAGTATCTAGACCTAGAAACTGACTGACTAGGGTTATGCACCACTAGGTTTCTTCAATAAATTGGTTTAGGTCAATGGGGAAAGACAGACTCATAAATTCATCATGAGGTTTTGAACAATATTTCAGGAAAACATCTCTATTTTTGACAGTAGACTCTCAGAAGAAATGCACGATACTCTCCTCTCGGTATTTTTGGGATATGTGGACAAACTCGTCTAGGACGTGGAGGGTTTTACATATGACATGAGCCTAAACAGAGCATAGGATTTTGGAATTGGACCTATTCATGATGACCCCTTCGGTGGAAGAAAAATTGTATGCACACCACTCAACAAAATCAGGCCAATGGGGGGTCTGGTTAACAGAGAAAAAAAGAAAAAAAGATTTAAAAACACCAGAGGTATAGCTACCCTGTTCCTTAAGGACTTCCAATTCACCCTTAGAAGTTTCAATTGTTTCTCCCAACATAATGGTATCAAAGATCTCAGCATTTTCATCCACCAAACTTTCTTCTTCCCTCCGACCTATAACCCCTGATTCTGCATTATCCCCTACATCTACCACTTCTATTTCTCCTACTTTTTCAATTTTCAACAGCATTGAGGGAGTATCAGGGTGCCTACCTTGTTTCCTTAGCAAAGTGTTATGATCTGTCTACATTGGCACTCTGTATGCAGTCGAGGCATTCGTCAATCTCGAGGCTCTGGAAAAGACGAACCTTTTTAACTCCATGTAGACCTGTTTATAACTTTCTATACTGCATAATCTCTGTGCTTCTCCATACAATATGCACTGTAGATCCTTTATCTTTTCCTTCTGAGCCTTTGATATGCAAGGTCTAAGTGTTGAAGCTTCCATACTACCAGTATGTGTAGCTTAACTGGGGAGAATCGAGCTTTACTGCCGATCTCCAAATTACCTTCCTCGGGACCGTCCACACCTGAGAGTTTTAACATTCCACCAAATCTTCCTCCCTTGATCAAGTATGCAACTCCCGATCGTAGAATATATCTTATCCATCAATCAAGATCACTCTCTCTTCACAATCGTCGATCTCGGTGGGCTCTAAACATTTTCGTGGATTGAAATCCCAACCCCTTCCGCGCTAGTTCAGATCGCAAAATGTACCATGATCACATATCTATCTTTGCTTTCATCTCAGCCCTCTGATTCTTTCTCCCTCTGGAATATTTCACAATTTGGAAAATCTTCTGTGGCCAAGCATATCTGCTAAGCAGAGTAATCTAGCGTCGATGATCTATCCTTAGAATAATCTCAACCTTCCATTATGGATCCCATTTAACACACTGCGAAAAATCCAACGATCATGTTTTTCCTCGCATCTTTGACCTACGAAATTCCCTTTCACCGTTGATCTTTATCCCTTTGAATCGGAGCCATTGATCCACGTCGTTCTATACCTCATTCCTACGGCTGCTTGTTCCAAAGACAGAATTCTCCACCAGAAATGCATTCAGCACTCTTGTTAACTCTAAGGGTGCCTTCCCAATATTTTCCGGTAAGGTCTCTTCCCCCAAAACCTTCTATAATCCAAATTTTTAAATAGGGTGCTAACAGATGGTTTGAGACCCTTGTTTGGCTTATTATTGCGAGGATGTTGCTTCTTGGGATGCTTGGGATTTTCTTTCTATTGTGCCAATAAGGATTTCCTAGATGTATCTACATTGCTAATCATTACAATATTTATGATATTATCTTGTTCTCTAGTCAACGAATCACAAAATGATTCAAGATTGGGCTCTTTATATCTAGTTGGATCCAAGGATTCTTTCATGGAATAAAATGTAGATACAAAAACAAAATATACAAGTCAAAGTTTTGAAAGAATATGATAAATGCATTGCTTGTATTTTCTTTTAATTTTTCATTCTTCACATAAGAGTCTAATATTTTTGTACTTAGATAAATAATCTTGAATGCAAAAAAATCACTTGGATTTAAGGAAATCAACTCATTTTCGAGCGAATGACCTCGAATTTCAATGTGTTTACAAAACACAACTTCCATTTTTTCCCAAGCTTTATCTAGTTCATCAATTCCAGATAGGTGGAATCGCAAATCAATAGATATTGACATCCCAATCAATCCACAAGCTTCATCACATTTATTTCCCATTTTATTTTCTTATCAGCATCAATGGGTTCTGTTTCTTTCCCTAAGGTAATTCGATAAATTCCTCTAAGTGTCTAACTATCCTAATATAAAAATCAATTTAAACCTCTTTTCACCCATGAAAAATTGTTATCTAGCTTCCATTCGCCCCCGATTTCCATTACTGGTAGTTTCTAGGGGCTCTTTCACCTTCTATCAATAATGGAAATAAAAGTCGGAGTTACAATAGTCCAAATTTTATGGCTTGAATCTCATTTTTGCAAGTTGCTTAATGTCCACATGAGAAGGGAAATTGATATGTATTATCAGGTCTTATAGAGACCCCTTTGCATCTAGGATATTTCTAGATCCCATTGCCTCATATCCAAAGTTTCCCCAAGAAACATGAGGATTCTAAAGCTAGCTATCAACAATGTGACAATAATATTTCTGTGGGTGTTTGGGGTATCATTCCTAGGGGTTGGGACTTCATTCATAGCCGTGTATTTGGGTGTGCATGGGGCATGATGTTGCTTATAACCATTTCCATTTTGTTTCTGCTTCTGTTTTTGTTCTCCTTTATGGGATAAACCATGGATGGAGCAACCTTGAATCACATTGTCTTTGTCGCTTCTTTTTCTTTGGGCATTGTTAGGCATTTTGACATGTCTCTTCTTTTGTATATTGAATTTTATGGTTCTCCAAGTATTTTTGTAGGGTTGACATTGTATTTTGTGGTTGGTTATCCTATTGTTGCAGCGTGAATGTTGATCCTTCAGTAATGAGGAATGCATTAAATATGGACTTACATAGCTACAAAATATTTATATGTAAATCATTAGACTCTTCTCTTATATATTATTTATCCACACTTCCCTTACCTTATTATGAAAGATCACTTTGTAATAGGGTGTGTGCAAGAAGTTGAGGGACCTTTTAGATGCAATGGTGGAGTGAAGTCAATCACTCTTGATCCAAAAAAAAGAAATCATCCCAAGCAATCCCAAACCTTCCAAGCCTAGTCCCAAGGCTGCCAATAGGCATGCCAATTAGGATAGTAAACCAAATCATGCCTCTATTTTATTTAAGCAAATCACACCTCCATTTTATTCAAGAAAACTGTGCCTCCGTTTTGAGTGAACAAAATCGCGCGCAAGTTTTGGAAAGCCTGTTTTTTTTAAATAGGCTGAGCGTGTCTTTTTTTTCCACATTGCATGGCTATTGGAGTTCTTTGGAGCAAACCGTGATGGGGCGAACACTTTTTTGGGTGTGCCAAAGCCTTCCATCTCCACCTTTGGATCAACCTCCTATTTGTGAGGTATTTTCCTCATTTCTTTTCATATTTTTTTTCTTTTTGTTCATCAATTTATTTTCCCTAAATTGAAAAATTAAACCAAAATAAATTAAATTATGGCCAATGGAAACAAAAACCCCAATTTAATTGGCCAATGGAAACCAAATCCCCAATTTAATCATAAAAAATAAATAATTTTGATTATTTACCAAAATTCCCATGCCCAATGGAAACCAAAACCCCATTTAACTCAAAAAACAAATGAATTTCACTATTTCCATATGCATATTCACAAGCATCCTTGTGAATCCATGCCAGAATTCACAAATATGCAAAGTTTGTCAATCACATTGCAATTTTGCATAAGTAATTTATATG
Organism: Pseudotsuga menziesii; assembly: GCA_001517045.1. Classification (NCBI taxonomy): domain Eukaryota; kingdom Viridiplantae; phylum Streptophyta; class Pinopsida; order Pinales; family Pinaceae; genus Pseudotsuga; species Pseudotsuga menziesii. The sequence continues at coordinate 140,054 of LPNX010293572.1, forward strand.
CCCAATGTAAACCAAAACCCCAATTAACTCATAAAAAACAAACGAACTTCACTATTTGCATATATGTATATTCGCAAGGATCATTGTGAATCCAATACAAAATTAACAAATAGGCAAAGTTTGTCAATTATGTTGCAAGCTTGCATACAACTAAAAAAAATCAAGTAGAATTCATATATTCCCCTAAAATACATAAAAAAAACATGGTAAATCCCTTGCCTCTATCCGAAATATCGAAGTTGGTCTTCCAAGAACATCAATAAACACCTTATAGTTTTGATGAAACTTCATAATCCAAGTGTTAAAATAAGGTATAGAAACTTCCCATGATTTTAACAAATATTTCATCTTGAACGAAGGGTACTTTTTGGTTAAGGTCAAGACAACAAAGTTCAACAATAGACTCTATGAATGTGAAGATACATAGGTAGGTTGACGTGTTTGATTAAACATGCCAATCACATACTATCATACATGATATAATCTAGTGGAACCCTTGCAACCATAAAATCCATAAAGATCTTCTAAATAGACTTTGGAGTCCAAAAAACATCACGCTATAACAAATAATTACATATCTAACAAAATCGTTGCCTATACTGGGATTTGATTCAACAACACCACATTATGCCGCCTATTCTAGGGTCTAATTGTTGCCTCTACCCACAATTTGGGAGCTGGTCCTGCAAAGTAAATAGTCAGCACCTCACAATTTCGACGAAACTTCATAATCCAGGCCTTAAAATAACCTAGAGGAGCTTCAATCAACATATGCACTCAAGACACTTTATGTACACATGCATACTTAAAAATTGGAATTAATACTTGAATTTAGGACATAAATATGAAATGAAAAAATGTTAAATGTTTATTCTTTACTGTAAAATTCAAGATCAATTTTTAAATTTACATGATAGATTTAGTTTATATTGTTATTTGTCGTACATTAGTTATATAGTTTTCAGTGCTTAGATATGTCGTTATATCATTTGTTTATATTTCTAATGATATTTTATTTGTATGTATGATTGCAGTGGATACTATGGATAACAATGCGAAGATACTGAGGGTTATTGCCCATTTGAGAGAGATTGGTTATGCTTGGAGGGGTGGAGATGAGCTCTGCCGCTCCTTGTCAGATTCTTTGTTGTCTATTGTTGATACAATCGCAAGATCGAATGATGCTTTGTATAGCATTGCATCTTATAGGGAGAGGAAAATACAACAATATGCTGATGGGTTAAGTTACAACAAGGTAAAAAAGCTCAAAATAACAAAACAACACATCTATTCATTGTTTAGAATACCTGGGACGGATGGCATTCCGGAGATCAACAGACCACATATTTCTATTGAGCGGTGCACCTTTCCACCCATCAGAGACAATTGGATGGATAGGTGGTACATGGGTTTTTAGATTCCCCCTCACAACAATAGGGAAGTACCATTGTACTTCCTCAGAAAATTGTATGCAGAGTTTGTGATGGGAAAACATGTCCACTATTTTGACATGTTGGAGTTCCAGGGGGATTCCCCAACACTGACCCAATGCTAGGAATAGAGATCCCAATCCATAGATACCTACACCCCATGCTCAGCTACTGAGGACAGACATCCCTCCTGCACATGACATGGTTTCCCAGACACAGGAGGAATTTCTTACTATAGCTGAGATGGTCTCTCGACACACGACCACTATTGACCAGAGAGCACCCCCTTCCTCTGATGGTGTACAACCACTAGCTTCTGGTGGTGGAGGGACATCTATTGGTGGGGATAGACCAACATCCCATGTGCCTCAGAGTGAGCCACATGTCTGAACATCATGTGGGGGACCCTGTTATGGTCCTAGACCAAGACATGGTACCACTACAATGACTGGTGGTTAGGTAGGGAAATTGTTTTAAAACTTTGTTATTGTTCAATTTTTAATTTTTCCATACTATATGTAACATATTAAAATATTTGTAATATATGCAATATTTACTCTTGCAGGAGATTGGTGTCTCTCACGAGAGTGGTACTGCACCTGGTGTGGTTGTACCTGAGGCCCAAACAACCACCACTGAGATAATATTTAAACATTTGTCATTTTGTTAATACATATCATTTTGTTAATGCATGTGTTAGTCTTGATTAATTTATTAAATTGTCTAATATTTACAATTTTTGAAGTTGCAGGAACCCCTCTTAGAACGTGATGCTGGAGACGTTGATATCAACAACATAGTCCAAGGTGGAATTTGCGATTACTTGAAGAATGTAAGTACATGGGTTATGACTTAATCTTGTTCGAATTATTTAAATTTCTTACTGTACACTCCTTTATAGATCGCTAATATTTATAATTTTTAAACTTGCAGATGCTATTAGGATCTGAAGAGGGGTAAGAAATTGATGGAAGAGGTCACTCCCATGGGGGAGATATGTCCCATGTAGGGGCAAGTATATTAAAACATGTTAGTTTTTCAGTACATATTATTCCATCCATTCAACTCCATGTCTAACTATGGTAACACTTTATGACTGCAAACATCATCGTCGATCCCTGCACTGCCTCTTTGGTTTGGATCTCTCCGTAGCCCAAACATAGATAAGGGGGTTGTTTACACCAAATGACCCTCTTCCTTGAACAGAGTGGTTGTGCATGAGGATCAACCTACTCATCCCACGGTAATGTACACACTTCCAATGGCAGTTGTTGGTTAGCTATGAATTCACTTCACAAGTAGTTTTTCTTAATGTTATTTTCGCAAGTTTACAGCATCAGGATGTAGAGTCATCCATGCCAGACCTTAGTGGGGTTGTTGATGCTGCGGTCAATGTTGCATCTACAATAGGGATAAGTCACAGTAAGGTACATCTACTTGAATATTTGTAATTGTACATTTCATTCGTATTGTTTATGGACATGCACGATGTCTAACTATTTTATCATTTGGTGAATATAGCCACACCCTGGTCCATTAGTGCACACAACTGAGGTTGATGTTCAACCTATGACTCCTCTTACTACTGAAGAGTCCCATCATAATCCCCTACAAATGGTTTTTTCGGTGAGATGTTCATTTTTTACATAATTGATTAGTACTTTCTCATTCATGTACATGTTGATAATTCTTGAGATAATTGGCATATTTTTTTTTATTCGCAGAGAAGCATTGCAGAGAGACTCTCCGCAAGGAGGAGGACACCAAAGGAACCTATGCCCTCGACACCAGAGGCACCTGTACCCCCAACGGATGCAGTGAGTCTTTGTTTTATTTAAAATTGAGTCATATTTTAAATTTTCAAACTTCGTTATTGCTGGACAATACTAGTTCAGTTACCTAATTAAGAAATATTGTCATTGATTTGCAGTCACCAGAGATGCACAGTGGTCGTAGTCAGAGGTGAAAAGCATCAGGGTCCAGGGAAACAAGAGAAAGTTAGATTTTTGATGTGTTATTCCAGGACAAATATGTATTTTTATGTACAATACGGAGTTAGAGTATAGGGGCACGGTCCAGGACAGATGTACTTTTGTTTGCACATGTACATCAAATATGTTTTTGATACATGTACATTGGCAGGCCATAGATGGGCCTTCTATTTTTGTATTATAACTTTCATGATATAAAAAATATTTCATATCAAGGCTCTTGAGATCTTCATGGTTCAGTCTTTTAAGTGTGATTATACATGTGTGGCCAATAATGTTTCTATGTGTAATGTTCCCAATTTTTTATAGATTTTATGATTGCATGGAGATATCCGTTATAAATTTGAGAACAATGCACAATTACAATATTACATAATGACAAAAATGTACATTTTACTTGTTTTTTACCATGTTCCAATTGCATATACAATGTTATATTAACAATGTCAAATTGTATTCACAAAGATGGAGCATACCTAATACACATAAGCACCCAACACAGCTAAGCAACTGATCCAACTTGGTGGAATACAAAAGCACCTTACCCACATAACAACCTAACAAACTTTTAAAGGATGCACAAAGTTGACACACCTAAGTGATGCACCTATCTGGTCTACATAAATAAAATTAGTGTTTGGAATGATGTCTTTCATCTAACGAATACATGGGATACACATCAAACCTAAAAGTATCTGAGTATTATACGGTTGATTCAAAATAATGGTTATGACTATATCTTGCACATTATGTATGTCATGCACATTATTTAATCATTTTGTTAATGTACATGGCATTTGATGAATGGCCTCGAGTAACAACTTTGAAAGAGATGAAAGTTATGTGTGATTTTATTATAGTTTAAATTGATTAGAGAAGTACTATTATGAATCTTGTTTTATAAATTCATGTTTATGGAGTATTATTCAAAGAATTCGTAGCGTGAAGATATATATATTTTGTAATAATGGCGTAATAGGTTGGCCACTTGTTTCTAAACATAAACATGTTCCATTACATGGTTACTGATGTAATGGCATTGTCTCCTCCTGCATTTCATCGTACAAATGGATGACCTAGCTAACTTCATATGGGAAACAACCTTCTTTCGGGTTTCTAGTCCCATGAATGATATGAGATCCTAAAATCAATTCACCTCCACATAGAGATTGACAACTCCTTTTGCCTTGCTTAAAACAAAAACAAAGAATATCTCTTGCTTGACAATGATGGGAAATAAGTCTTGATCAACACCTCACAACTTGTAAAATAATTCTCGACAGCTGCACATGGAATAATAGTTTGCAACAAGTATTTTTTCAAGAGGGGAAGATCTACAATCACCTTCAAGCTGACCTCTATGTGCAAAAATTTCACATTCACTTACTGAGCAAAACCCTAGTTTCCAAAATTGACAAAAAAAATGATCCCTTGTCCATGGACCCAGAGTAGAGGGCCGCTCTAGCACTATCCTGATGTCCTGAATCCAACGGATTCAGCGGTCCGTCGATCTGATCAACGGTCATCAATCTATGGAACATTGAATCCCACCTCCTACATGCTTTCAGGGACACCTGTTGAATCCCTAACCAGGGCATAGAATGGAAACCGTGCATCAAAAATGGCTTTTAGTGGGTCGTGCAAGCGTGTTTAGGCAAGTTCCATGTGGGAATGCTAGCCACACGTTCACGGTCGAGTAATTTGTAAAGCCAACCCCTATGTACAGAAATTGGACATTCACTTACTGAGCAAAACCCTAGTTTTGAAAATTGACCGAAAAAATGATCCCTTGGCCATGGACCCAGATTAGAGGGCCACCCTAGAACTATCTTGATGTCCTGAATCTAACAGAGACTATGGTTCATCGATCAAAGCAACAGTCATTATTCTATGGCACGTTGAATCCCACCTCCTACAGGCTTTCAGGGACACCTGTTGAATCCCTACCCAGGGCATAGAATGGAAATTGTGCATCAAAAAGGGATTTCAGTGGGTTGTGCAAGCGTGTTTAGGCATGTGTTATGTGGGAACGCTATCCACTCCTTCATGGTCAAGCAATATGCGAATTTGACCCCCATGTGCAAAAATTTCACATTCACTTACTAAGCAAAACCCTAGTTTCCAAAATTAACCAAAAAAATGGTCTCTTATCCATGGAACCAGATTAGAGGGCCACCCTAGCACTATCTCGATGTCCTAATTACAAGGGAGCCGATGGTTCATTAATCCGAGCAACGGTCATCATTCTATGGAACGTTTAATCCCACCTCCTACAGGCTTTTAGGGACATCTGCTAAATCCCTACCCGAGGTATAGAATGGAAACCTATGGTCATTCGACTAGACCATCGAGATCACCTCTGATAGAAATGGTATCCTTTAGCCTCTCGTGCTCAGAGTAAGGAAACAAGTATCGTGACTTTGATGAGTTCTTGTTTGGCATTGTTTGCAGCTGGAGGTTTGTGCCAATAACTAAGTTTGTATAATGGTATACAATTTGACCTTGTCTATAATCTTCAAATACATAACCTTTTTTCTTTTGTGCGTGGGAAACCTGTGTCAAATATTCCCCTTTGATAACCATCGACCCAATTGGAAAATCATTGCCCTCGGAGTCGCTTAATGAGACAATGAGGGTCTGCTTCCCATCCAAGCAACGTGTCAGCCAGTATTCAGTGTCCCATTCATTGTCTCTCGGGGAAACCACTGCATATATGTGCCCTGTATAAAATAAAGCGTAGACCTAGAAGTCATCTAACTAAACACAAATAGTCGTCAAACATTTCAAAGTGATCAACATAATAGTCGAACCTGGTTGTATGAGATCTGAAATGTGGTCATAGTCATGTGAAATACTTGACTAGCCCTCCTCTAACTAGGATAATTCTGAAGTTATTTGTCGACCAATGGGGAGTGATACATGATCCCAGCTGTCAACTGTAATGTCCCCGGTTTTGACCCCGTTTGCATGATGTATGTATTGTAATTAATCGTGGTGAGGAGCTCAAGGCAAAAGCCCCACCATTGATTTGGCTGTGTATGTTTCGGCAATGGGGATAATTGCCGATGGTATGTTGTGCTATCCAGCACATTTTAATATGGCATCATGTAAACACGCACATCAATCAAAATAAACCACAACCAGCTACGGCAGTGCAACGTTGAATGAAAAGGGCATGGTTCCAAAGGATAAGGGGTGGGGGATGTCAAACCTTGTTTATGGGGGAAAAACCCATGTTTTGTCACCTTGTTGATTTTCCATCTTCCCTTGTCAACCTCTTTAATGCTTCAGCTGGTGGTTGGGGGAGTTATTGCTGAAGTGGTGGTGGTTGTGGCAGGCTGTCAGCCTTACCCACTTGCCCACTCCACTCAGGTCTTCCCATTCTTCTCCCTCACGCACCCTTCCCTGGTCAGTTCACACTCTACCACGCGATTTGGTCTGTTGGCTTCTCACGCATAGGCTCTGGGCGATTTTAGTCTCACGCAGACATTTTCTGGGGCTCCACGAGTTGCTGAAGCACCCACGCACTGTAATTCGCGTCCTTGCTGTT
>LPNX010293582.1:0-50626 GCA_001517045.1 Pseudotsuga menziesii
CAAAGTATGCACTTTCAATTCAAATATCTAAAAAGGATGAAGAAATCTTACTATTGAGATGAAACACCTTGAAGCAAAATGTATTGTTAGTGGCTTATTCAAATAACCCTCCCCAAACTGAAGAGTCAACTTCAACGTACCTGCAAAAGATCAAAAGGTGATCAAAACAAGAGATGAAAAAACATAGAGGTGATCAAAGGTCTTTGTTCTTTTTCGAATTTAGTCTTGTTCTTTTTTATGGAAATGCCCCAAGCATTACAATCCACTCTAGGAAATGATAAAAACATATTAATTGACTAATATTCCCAACCTGCAAGCCTAAGCCCTATTCTACATGGTGTTTGGCCTTGGGGTAAGAAAAAAACTTAGTAATAAGTGAACTCGCCTAATAAATGAAGAACGGTCCAAGGAGAGATAAATTTGTTCAATAGTCACTCACAAGGCTCAAGTAAACCACTTTGGAAACTTCCCACATAAATGCAACAACTCTTAAATTCACTCCCTAAATCTTTGAGATCAATTTTGTATCCAAATGGTGAAGATTACATAGTTGGTAGAGCTTCCACAACTCAACAACACAATGAAATTGCAGCCATAACACTTTAAGTGACCTAAATCTCTCACATTACTGTGAATAGGTATTGTAGCTCTAATGACAGGTAACAAAGAGAAATCGGCAAGATTTTGGAAGGGAGGCATTTAATTTCACATCATAATCTTAATATGCATACTCATTTTATCATCAACATTGTAGACCTAGTCAAACTGATGTAGACAGTGTTGGAATTACTCTTACACAAGTTTTTAGCTATGTAGAAGATATGTGATGACACATCCTTTCTTAACATAACATTGGACTGGTCACCTTTTGGTAAACAAGGCACATATACTATAGAAGGCATAACATGTTTTATAAATGTTATATAATTTGAAAAAAATGAATTATCAAACTTCATGTAACGACAATTAGTATTAAATATAGTTCTGAAATTACTCTTCTTCTATTAAATAATTTAGCTATGTAGAAGATATGCTATGAAATATTCTCTGTCAACATTGGACTAGTGTGGGACTGGTCACCTTTTAGGTTCTAAGCAAAGGGCATATAATAGGATGCATAAAATTTGTTTTTAAGGTTATAATATGCCAAAAATGAATTATCAAACTTCATATAAAGACATCTAGTTCAGAGACTCTTCCAGGTAGCTACATTGAGAGGTCAGATAACCAACTTGACCACCAAGATCAAAATACCAAGGAATACATCCCATCTTCATCCTGACTTCAAAATATGTCTACAAGGGAATACATGAAGAACCCAGTCATGGCTTATCCAGGGAGGCACTTATGGACCTACCAAGAAACTGATACAACAGGCGATCAACATCTACCTCAGACATCCAAAGGATGTAAAAAATCTAAATTATGTCACTCTTGAAATAATAGACATCAAAGATGTCAAAGACTGAAATTGAAAGAGCTTCATCGATCCATTCCCCACTATTTCACCTTCACATATTTCAGTGAACTGTAAGAGGCCAGATGCCATAGAGAGTGCCTCATTGGATAAGCCATCTGCATTCTTGTTGTATTCTCTGTAGACATGAGCAAAATCAAGGGAAAGAAAGGATGATTCGAGATTCCTGATATTTTGACACCATCCATATTCCAGGCTATACTGAAGGCATTTTGACAAGCTACACCAGCTTGGATTGAATATGGAATGCCAGCACATTCTAAGGCTGCTATAGTACTTTCATAACTCTGTATTGTGAGTCAAATAACTCTCATTTCCAGATCTGAATATTTAAGTAAAAGATGAAGTTTTCCCAATAGTCATCTACAACACATTTCAGATCTCAGCCATTATAAGATTTTCTCACTGCTATCACATTGTATGGCCAAGGCTAAGCATTGATACTTGGCAACAAGAATCAGAGAACTCAATACAGTTTGACAAAATGACTCTTCCTTCCCTCAATTGAGGCAGAAGACACCGTAATCAGAGAAGAACAAAGCAAAATCAGAGAAGATTTAACAAAGCATGGACTGTTGTCCAAGTAATTCACAAATTCAGAACTAGATTTGGGAGTTTTGGAATTAGGAACTCAGGAATTCAAAGAGTTGCACTGACTTGGGAGTTAGGGAATTAGAGGTGTTCAGAAATTCCAGAATACTACCCTTGTGAGGGTGATGAGACAGCTAGATGGACTGCCCTTTATAATTTACTATGCTGTCTTGAATGTTATATGAGAAGTTTATTCAGAAGATTAATCTTGTGGCAGGACACTGAAGAAAATGGCAGAGAGCACCTACCTTCTGAAGTATGAAAATGAGGATTGCTACACTGTTACTCTGAAGTGATGTATGCACTCTACTGCATCCACATCACTGGTTTCGACTGACCATAGGCATTTTTTGTTAGATTTCAAGAAGACAGTGAATTTGATTCACATTTGATTATGGTGTCTTCTGCCTCAATTGAGGGAAGGGAGAGTCATTTTGTCAAACTGTATTAAGTTATCTAGACAATTTTTAATCTTCTCATTCATTGTTTTCATAAAAACACGATGTTCTTTTATTTTATTGCAGAGTTATTACTTTTACAAATGCTAGTTATGGTATTCAATTTCTCCCAACATCATATGACTAACAGGTGATGTTGAAAAATATACAAATAGACCAAATAAATTCACCCCTTTTTTTTGAATTTAAAGGATAGGCCGTATTCAAACGTGAAAGGCAAATTTAAATAACAGAATCCAATCTAGTTGATACTTGGCAACAAGAAACCCAGCTTGACAAGGCTAAGCAGACTCATTCTCTCTTTCTTCTTGGAACTATTGAAGGATCAGCCCAAAGGATCTTGAGCAGATTGATTTGAAGAAGTTGTCTTCTTCTTGTTTGGGGTACTCAAAACCATGCTTGGAGATTGTAGTATATGCTGGAAGACAGGGATCAACATGTGGTGTGGCTCTAGGAAAGCTGTTGGGGAAATTTAGAGTCCCTCTTTTTCTTTCACATTTAGCTTAAAAATCTACATTAAAATTAAAACAAATACCTAAGCCTATACCTACTTAATCCCACACACTTTTAGATGCGTTTTGTTGTGTAGTACCATACCGGGGATAGGCTAGATAAGGAGAGAAAGGAATCAAGTAGGTATCTGGAAGAACAAACCCCGCCTACTCTTCGTTTCCTAAATATGAAAACAAGCACAGGCATCCACTGCATCTGAGAGATCCAAGTAATGAAAAAACAATAATCAGGAAGCTTTCTCTGGCAATGTAAAAGCCAAAGTTAGCAACAAAGCTTCCCATTATTCAATTTGCAGATATCTTATGCATTCACAGTTGTTTCTCAGCTTTATGTTTATTCTCATCCTCTGCTATACGACTTGAATTCAGTTTTCAAGTGAACTTAGGTATGAGAGCTGCTAAAATGGTTTCCAGATTTTAGTAGAACAACTTAGTTGGCACACCATAAATTTGTTAACAAAAATGGGAGGTTTCCAAATTATTACAAAGAAAAGCATGAGAATACAGTTAACCTTAACATACTACGATAACGGTAAAAAGCAAGCGAGTGCAGATATTATAGAAATTGTATGCTTCTCTGTCTTTAGTGCTTTTAGAGTTTTCAGTAACATGATTTTTCTCATGCTTATTTTTAGGTTATTTTTGTTGGATATATGTGACTCAGGTGAGTGGGAGCCTGGGAACTTGGGATCCTCGGACGTGATTAAGGAAAATTGCGACAATTTGATAAATTTCTGGCCAAGAATATAAGTATATACTGCATGCTTTCATGGCGAACACTAATTCATGTTCAGGATCCAATGATGTCTCAACTCCTTTCAATCTTAAAACGGAAGCATTGGATCAGACGTCTAAGAGTGGAAATACTTCAAGGCAGTTTTCCTCTCAGTATAAAGGAGTTGTTCCTCAGCATAATGGTAAATGGGGAGCTCAGATATATGTAAGCCATCAGAGACTATGGCTTGGAACTTTTTACAGTGCACTCGAAGCTACATTAGCATATGATAGGGCTTTTCTTAAGTTCAGAAGTACTGAAGGTCCTAGAAATCTTCTCAATGGTGAACGGAGTCAGATAGAAAACAACTTTCAAGAGTTGTACACCAAAGAACAAGTGGTCCAGATGATCAAAGATCACTCTTACCCTAAGAAATTTAGATATTTCTTATCAATAAACAGTAGATTTGCAGCTGAATCTGGGGAATTTAGCATTGAAAAAATCAATAACGTTAGTTGTTATGGGCAATTGATGTCTAACCCAGAGCATCTATTTGACAAAGAAGTGACTCCTAGTGATGTTGGAAAGCTAAATAGATTGGTGGTTTCAAAACAACATGTATTCAACTGAGAATAAGACACTCAAAATGAAGAGCAAATTTGATATGAATAACACCAACCAAGATAAAATGCAAAGCTATAATTTTACTTCTACAGTATCTGGTAGTAACCTCAGCACTATTCCACTGAAGGATATGACTGATCTTGAACAAGATATTCTTCCCATGAATACTGCCTCATATGTTGTTGAGCGAGTGCAGAGAAAGCAAAATTACCATGATGAAAATGGTGGGGGAGGTCTAGATAAGATTTTGGTCAAACATGTCTCAAAACCGGAGAAGGAGATAACAGGAAGCTAATCATAATTACAAGCAATAACAGGAAGCTAATCATAGGCTTCATTTTGGGCTCTATTTGTTCTCTCTCTATGGTGGAGGCTCAATTGGGTATTTCAGAGAATGCAATCACATCCCATGATACAGTAGGAGCCCCACTGCAGTAAGGTCCCATTTTTGGTAGTTGTAGGATTTTTAGTGTGCATCACTGGAGTGATGAGGACAGGAGCGTTCTTTTTGTTTGGGGATTGCATTTAAAGCATCCTAGCTTTGTTTAAGAGGCCTATTTGGGTATTTACAGGGATTGCATTGAGAGCCCAACACTGGCCTATTTGGATACTTTGAAGGAATTGGAAGGGTGAGGAGTGGCCTGTTTCAGCAGTGCAAATAATGTATTCAAAGCTCAACAGGTCAATGGAAGTCTGAGTACAATATCAGGCCTTCTTGGGTGTTGTGGGGAATGCATTGAGAGCTCAGAAGATAACAATGGAACCTTGCTCATTTGTGAAGGTTTGGTTGGAGGGTTGGCACTGAGAACCCCAGTCTCATCGAAGCCTACCAGAACAGGTGTCCATCCTACTACTTCTCCGTGCTTTTGTGAGATCAGACTGCCTAATCTGCCCCCTCAGACTGTAGTAACCCCCCTGATTTCCCCAAGGTCATCTGACCCAGATGTTCATAACATCTCGGCCAGCTTCCATCTTGAGCAGATTGATTTGAAGAAGTTGTCTTCTTCTTGTTTGGGGTACTCAAAACCATGCTTGGAGATTGTAGTATATGCTGGAAGACAGGGATCAACCTGTGGTGTGGCTCTAGGAAAGCTGTTGGGGAAATTTAGAGTCCCTCTGGACCTTGAGGGCGCCAATAAAAAGGTCATTGTTTTCCACAGTGGATGGGTTTCAATTGGAAAATCTAAGCTGGATGGTGCACAGATGCATTTCAATGTTAGAGCTCAGCCAGAACTTGGGTATGTGTTTCAGTTTGACGGGGAAATCGGATCAAGCCCTCAAGTTTTGCAATCAGAGGAATCATTTCAGAGGGTGCAAAGAAGTCTGAATCACTATGATAGTAAGTGATGCAGGAGCATAGGCTCAGGAAAAACGAGTTCATTCGTGACTTGATCAAGGTCAAGAAAATCAGAGAAGACCTAGGGTCTCGCATAAATGTAATTTCTTTATTTTCATTAAGAGTTGAAAAATGGATAAGGATTCTAGATCCTTTCCACTTGTAAGTACTTGGATAAGGTTGTTAATGAGTCACTGATGACTTGTAGAAGTAGTTGAGCTTAAAAAGGATTATGTTCCTTAATCATAGGATCTAGAAACAGAAATTCATTGTAATTAAATACAAGTTTTGTGGGTGATTAGATAAGGGGGGACCTAGTTTTATCTAGCTTAGTTTAGACGAGGGTTAGCTCACAGAGATACGAGGAGATGGACAAGCCATGAGAGACCAGGCCATAGCAGACATAATAGATTAGGATTATGAAGCATGTACAGTTTTCATTTGTGAATGAAAGACAGATTTGCCATTTTCTGTGTTTGTATTTGTACATGAACATATTGGATTTTGGTAAATAGTTGATGAGCTCTGTGTTAAAATTAAATTCTGTATATGAATCTTGAAGTGGAGACAGAGTAAATCTGTATGTTTGTATATCAATCTGTGAAAGTACTAGGGAGAGATTCTGAGTGAATTTCCAGTTGTAGAAGTCTATCTGAGACTTAAAGAGGCACTCTGTAAATTGAGTGATTGTGTGTTCTAGAGGAAAGTATGTTTATTTACAGGTTGAATATTTGCGGTCTGGCAGAGGAGGACAACGACTAGATAAATGAACAGGGGTTATGCATTGGAAAGAACCGACAGTAAGTAGAGCAGACAAAGATCGACAATGGTGAATAGAGCGGAGTTCAAAGAGTTAAAGAATGGTGAAGGACCATATTTAGGGTAGATTCCAGTACGGAATATTCTGGAATCGAGGGTCTGCTTAGACAAAGCAAGTGATGCTTGCATCAGTAAGGATGGAGAGTTTAGGAATCAAAGATTAAACACACTACAGTGTACCTCCAATAATGATATGCAATGGCTCTCCAAAGTGCCTCCTCCAGCACCAGAGAAACCCACCACAAACACACGACCACAAAACGGTGAATAAACTCCCCCGTTTTCCAAAAAACGCTGCTACGGTGAATAAACGCCCTCTGCAACAGCTTCTTAGCTTTCGAAAGTGCACCTCGGCTTGGTGCAGGTGCACTCAAACCTCATACCACAAGCAAAGAGCTCGCAGGCACAGGCACCACAGGTGCACTCACACCTCATACCACCAGCAAAGAGCTCGTAGGCACATGCACACTCAGACCTCAGACCACCAGTAAAGAGCTCACAGGCATAGGCACCGCAGGTGCACTCAGACCTCAGACCACCAGCAAAGAGCTCGCAGGCACAGGCACCGCAGGTGCACTCAGACCTCAGACCACCAACAAAGAGCTCGCAGGCACAGGCACACTCAGACCTCAGACCACCAGCAAAGAGCTCGCAGGCACAGGCATCGCAGGCAGAGGCACCTAGCAGGCAGGACTGGTGAAGCGCTCGGGTGAAAATGTTGAATAAAAAATACCCCAGCATATTGGGTATTTATATAGTAAAAAAAAAACCCTAATTACCCCTAATATACTCCCAATATATTAATTTTTTATTTTTTAATTTTAACCCCCCCAATATGAACGGACGTGATATCATATTGGTCCCTAGGTGATGCCCCCGTGGGAGGAAAGGGTAAACGAAGTAGTAGCCAATCGTGATTTGATGGAGGCTAATAATATGAATTTAAAGGAGAAAGTGGACTTGAGTGACAAGCATCTTGTGTGTCTGAAAAATCATAAGAATAAGTTAATTAGAAGGGTTCTGAAATTACAGAGTAAGAATGATAAAAATGAAGAAAAGCTACAGGAGCTTAATGCTTAGGTTGCGCTTATGCAGTTTAAGGGTCAGTCGCCGAGTCAGTCGAGTGGTGTGAACATCCAAGTCTTCAATGTGCCTGTAAATTTGTAATGTCTTTGGGTGTGTTTGCTATCAGTTTCATATTTTGAATTTTTGATGGATTGACGATCAGGGTATCTCTGTACAGGTATTGGTTTATTTTATTTTGGTTTATTATATAGTTTTTGTCATTTCAATTTCTATATGTGTGTTAATTTTATTATTTTTATCTGGTTTATTGCAGGCGATATGGTTGTTGTTCTTGCTGCGGATTTTGATGACTGTCTGTTTTTGGATGATCCCCCACATGATCGAAAACAAAATGACTATCAGACTTCCCATGTGTTGTTTCGTTGTTGATATTTTCGATTTTTATGGATCGAATCTTACCATTTCTTGGTGTTTTTACGTATATGGAAAAATGACATGTCTTACTTGTCATTTTTAAGGGAAATTGGTTAGATGGTTCGATCTTGGCTATCTCTAGCTTTTAGGACTGTTTATTTTTGAATATTACATGTATTTAAGGATAGATAGCAGGTGGGATTAGGGGTCGATAGTTTGGGGAACAGGGATAACAAGACTGCGGTTTGATCTTTTGTAACTGGAGACAGCTTCCTGTCAGCAGATACAATCTTTAAACTGGTGATAAATTATATATATGTTTACGGTTTTATGCTTAACACATGTGTATGCTATCCTTAGTCTTGTTACTGTTTTTCTATATTATGCATGTTTGTCATAATCTCTTTTATGAAATTGTGCAAATGTATTATGTTTTGGCTATTGACTTGTGCTGATATCGATCTGTTAATGATGCCATGTTGTAAATTGGTGACTGACATCGTTATGTACATGGTTTATACTTCTATTGCATGATCTTGGTGATTTCTAAAAAAATTTCGAAGATTTTCAAGATTATTGATATTCCTGTTAGCAGATCTAATTTCAGTTTAATTTTTGCATTGCTCCTGATCAGGATAGTACGTAGATTAGGATAATTTGTTTTTATTTTCTATTTATTATATTGTTAAAAAATCTATTGGAAACAGATGTTTATATTCATGTCATATACTGGTTATTCTTTTCATTATTGATTATGTACAAATGTATATAATGTATCTTTGTTAATAATCAAGCTTGTTAATAGTTATTTTTCTATATGTATAAACTGATTTAACTTAGTTTATTAACACTGTAATTAATAACATTTATTAATTTGTATAGACATAGATACGTAACTGATAAATAACCAGTAGCGTTAGATCTATTTCTTAGATTTTTATACAGTTAAAACCTTTAGGCTAACAGAGCCTTTAAACCTGTCGAGAACAACCATCCCAAACAGCTTGGAGCATGCTTTAAGGATCCCAGTCTGGGTTGTCTCCCCCGTTGCATGCATAGTCATCTACGCCCATCAACATGACCTTAGGTACATTTTGAGACTTGAAAGAAATATTTTGTGGTCCTTCGATAAGTACCGCGAGAATTCTATGGATTTGTTCAAGAAACTCAATCACAAGAAGATGAATTTACAGGATGAGCTGAAAGACAAAGAAGATGAAGTTGAAAGACTAAAGACTGAATTGATAGGTTAAACAAGATAACAAAAAGAGTATGGTGAAGAAATAGAAGAAACAAGAAAGGAAGATGTTGATATGAAGACTCATCTAGAAGAATCCAAAAGGATAGAGGAAGTATTGAAGGACAAATTGGATGAGAAGGAGGAGCAATGTAAACATATTGAGATGGAAGTAGTTGGTCTCAGAAAGAAAAGTGAAAATTCCAATGCATGTGTGAAGATCAGGAACATCGCAATCATTTTGGGCAAGATATTGGATTGCCAAATATCGCCTTTTGATAAATTTGAGCTTGGATACAACTTAGTAAAATAAAAGACCATAGAAAAAACATGGACACCTAGAAAGTATGAAGCAGGTCCCTCATTCTCCAAATATGAAATCCAAGTTGCTCCTCACATACTTGCAAAAGAAATCAGAAAACTTGGAGGATATAATGGATGTAGTCCTACTCCTCAGAGAAAGTTCAAAAAGTTACATATTCGAAGTGGAACCAGGAATCCAGGTATGCACATAGATTCAATGGTTATTTCTATTCATGTGATGGTTTTGGTCACAAGGTTGTAGACTATTCATTCCATGGAGTAAGAATCGTTATACGGATAGACTTGTAACCATATTGTCCATGTTGCTGCAAACTGCCACACCATGATCTGCTACAACTGTATTGGTTTTGGTCATAAAGCCAAAACTTGTGCAAGTCTAAGGAGACAATCCATGAAGATTCCTTCATACAAACCTGCAAGGAGAACCAATGAACCTCTGAAGCAGAATAATGTAGCCATAATTCAAGCTAAAAGGACAAGTGGTCACAACAAAGGTCACTCTAAGGTATGGGTGAAAAATATTGATTTGTTGAATATGAATGAAGTAGATCAATGTAGGGAGGATAGCTGCAATTTGACAAGCCAAACTTAAGGTCTGTGAAAGACCTAAGCACTCATTGATCCCATGGAGTTTGGAGAGTGGAATCGAGAAGAAAATGTGACTAATCCATGTGTAGTAACAGGTCCAAGGATTGTGGACACATCTGGAAAGATGATAGTGGGAGAAAAAATGATCTCATGTGATCGAATGAACTCTCTCTAATTGAGGAAAATGAATTGAAGTGGCATGAAAATGGTTGAAGGGATGTACTTCATACATGCATATCCACCAAAGGTCTTGCATATGATCTATATAATTGACCAAATTGAAATTGTGAATATCTCATGGAATTCTCTACATTCAACATTTTGGATTCCAAACATGACATGCAACAAGAATAAAAAATAAGAATTCATGGTATCCCAAGGTATGGGATAATGGAGTAGGTGATGTGCTAAAGTATGAGCAGTCAAGACAATCAAGGATGAAAGTGTAGCAGATCTTGGTAGGATTTCAAGCAGCCAACAAATTCAATCTGTATGACAGTCTTAAAAGTTTTGATTTATGATTAGCAATTTGTGTTCTAAAAATGGTAGTTGAGAATCCGATAATGATGAGTGGAATACTATCCTGGGCACATATTTCAAAGTCTTATTATAGATCCCTAGAGGCTTGTGTGGAGAATTGTTTGAATATTACAAAATCAAGGTTAAAACCCTACAATGAAGAAACATAGTTGCAGATACATGAGAATGCTATAAACTCAATATTGTTGATAGAAAGAGAAGTAGAGAGTGGATCCAAATGGTTTGAATTTGGAATATATACATGTGAATTTAAAGCAGTTTCAAGAACAACATAAGATCATTGGAGAACTATGTGAACAACTCTAGGCCTAGAGAGCTATCATCTATTTAATCAACTAAAGGACATACATAAATGAGAGCTAAATTGTGTATACATCTCTACTTATTGGAGGATTGTAAGGATCAAGGAACATCACACTAATTTTAGGACAAATACAAGAAGACTACTTTGTTGAGAATTACATAACATATTTGAAATAACTCTGAAGCAACATATGACATGTGAGATCTATTTGAATCTTCTATGTGCACATAATCGCATACATGCTTCTTTCAAAATCTGATCTAACTTGGGCTATTGAATTTAGTTATGTATGTGTCCATATATCTCAGGATACATGAAGATAGGAAAACACAAGTTCAGAAGTTGTTTTGAGAAGTAGATCAAATCTCCATAATAGTAGCTACAGTGGAGTGGTTCTTCTTGAAGAATCCTAGTAACCGTTCGCTCATGAAAATGATATATGATCTATATTAGAACATATCTTGTGGAATTCACCTGCCAAATTTAGAGAAGATACCTCCACCAATGTATGAAGGAAAGCGAATATCATGCATCACAGATTTCCTAATGAAATACACTTGAAACATGCAACTCTTTGTTTTGAAGACTGAGGCATGATTATGAGGTGGATCTATGTAGAACCAAGTGGCAGATTGTCTAGTTGTTGGGGAGAGTATTTAAATAAGTATATATGAAAGAGGAAGAAACATTTCTAGCATGAATTCAAGAAGTATTTAAAAATAAATTATTTTTGGGTATTGTGAAGCTTTTTGATGACTTGATTTATTGGTCCTTTGTCATTAATGGCAAAGGGGGAGAAAATTGAGGAGGGAATGTCATCAATGAAAATGGGGAATTTTTTTGAGAATGGTTGTCATTGATGACAAGCAATTAATGACAAAGGAGTAACAAGGTTGATGACATGACAAGCATGAAATGGGTGGGTTGGGCATTGGGACACTAAGTGGTCTAAATGACCCATTTGGTGGTCATTTGTGGCTTAATAGGATCATGAAGATAAAAAAAAATGGTTTATGGAACCTTTGATGAAATGAAAGAGCCCTCACCTTGTCATGGATGCACAATGTTGGCTTGGAGCTCTTGCACAAATAAAATATTGATATGGAATCCTGTTGAAGAAATATGAACAAGACGGGTGTAAGTTTTAAACCTGTACAAAGAAGCAAGGCATACAAATTCTTTTAAGCAAAATAGAGATCACAACACATCATTCACACATAAACACATAGATTTACCCTAGAAACCCTTAATCGGGAAAACTAGAAAACCTTGGAGCCACACCTCCTATTTTCTCTTCATTCCATTATGAAATCCTCACAATACAAAATATAGCCATTCCACAACATCCAAATACCCTAATCCGTTAACCCAGATTAGAAAAAGACTCCAATCCCTTAACCAGGATTAAGTTACATATTTTTATACAAATTCTAAAAATAACCACAAACAGCTATAAATAGCCATAAAATATATAAGGTGCCTTTGGGATTGCCGAGCTGCAGCGCTGACATGCGCACCTCCCCTCCATACGCACATGCAATGAATATAAAATATACCCAATATTCTCCCACTTGTTGTTTCCTTTGCATATCAATGAGTCATGTACTCATAAAGTCACAGGTTCAGGGCATCAATGCCCATAGATTCTCTACACCAAGAGAACTTCTCTATACTAATAGACTTTGTTAATGAGTCTGGAACATTTTAAGTGGTGTCAGCCTTCTCTAGCAGCACCTTTTTTTCTTCAACCATATCTCTCACAAAGTGATATTGCACATCAATATTCTTTGTCTTAGCATGATAAGAAGGGTTCTTTTCCAGGAAGATTGCACTTTGGCTATCACAATCTCACCTTACACCTTTTTGTACAAACCCAATACCTGAACACAATCTTTACAGCCACATAGCTTCTTTGCTCTCATGAGTGGCTACCATGTATTCAGCTTCTGTAGTCGAGAGTGAAACTACAGCTTGTCTCTTGCTCATCCTACTGATAGCTCCTCCAAATAGGTTAAACACATACCCACTTGCAGATCTTCTATGATCAAGGTCTCCAACCCATTCTACATCAACAAATCCATGTACATTTATTACTCTATCTAGTCCAGGTCTTCCTTGGTATTAGATTGCATAATCTGTGGTGCCACGAAAATATCTAAAGACCCTCTTTACAGCTGTCCAATGCTCCTTTCCTAGTTTTGACATATATCTGCTCAAAACTCCCACTACATGAGAAATTTTTGGTCTTGTATAGACCATCGCATACATCAAAATACCAACTGCACTGGCATATGGAACCCGTGACATGTCTTCTTCTTCTTCCCGTGTCTTGGGACACTACTCTACAGATAACTTTACACCTACGGGAATAGGAATCTTGACCAGCTTACTTTATTGCATGTTAAATCTCTATAGTAACGTCTCAACATATTTTCTTTGATTTAAACTGATCATTTTGTTTGCATGATCTCTTCTTATCTCCATTCCCAGAATAAAGTTTGTAGCACCGAGATCTTTCATATCAAACTTGGAGGACAGTTGAGACTTCACCTCCTTTATAACATCTTTGTTTTTTCCAATCAACAACATGTCATCAACATACAAAACTTGTTAATGAAGTGATTACCAACCTGTTTGGAATATACATAGTGATCAGCTTTGCTTCTCACAAACCCCAATCCAAGTATGTATGTGTCAAAATTTTGGTACCACATCCTTGGAGATTGATTTAGAACATAAAGGGACTTCTTTAGTTTACCTACCAACTCATTCTTTCCCTTTAATATGAACCCTTTTGGTTGTTTCATGTATATTTCTTCTTCTAGATCCACGTGTAATAATGTTGTATTCACATCCATCTACTCTACTTCAATATCAAAAGCAACAGCAATAGAAAGGAGAAATCTAATAGAAGTTAAGTTTGCAACTGGAGAAAATATTTCACCAAAATCAATCCCCTCTACCTGAGAATATCCCTTTGCTACCAAGCAGACTTTATACTTATCCACTTTACCTTATGCATTCAACTTCTTTTTAAATAACCATTTGCTCCCAACGAAATTTCTCCCAGCTAGTAACTAGACTAGATTCCAAGCTTCATTTTTGTCCAAGGAATCCATTTCTTCATCCATGGCCTTTTTCCAGAGATCACTATCCTCTGAATTAACAAATTCCTTCACATTTCTAGGATCATCATCAGTAATAGACATAGCAAAATGAGAGCGAAAATTAGGATGGGAATACCTTCTTGTTGCCTTATTTCTTGAGATGATCTCCTAAAAACTAGAGTATGAGTTTCTTCTTTTTCTTATTCTGCTTCCTCTATTGAGTCAGATTATTCACCTTCTACCTTAAACTCTATTTTCTCTGGTTCCTTTTCCATTGGGTTCACTTCCTGTCTGGGGAATTCTTGGACCTCTCGAAACACAACATCTCGACTGTAAACAGTCTTCTTAGTTATAGGATTCCAAAGCTTATACCCTTTCCTACCAGCTTTATAGCCAATAAATATACACTTCTCAGCTTTGTTATCTAACTTGCTCCTTTTCTCCTTTGGAACATTTACATAAGCATCACAACCAAAAAATTTCAGATTCTTAATAGAGGGTTTCTTACCAGTCCATACCTCTTGTGGAGTTTTATCGATCAATGCTGATGTGGGCGGTCGGTTTACCAAGTAACATGTTGTCTCCACTGCTTATTCCCAGAATTCTTTTCCTATCCCAGCACCGCTTAGCATGCTCCTTTCCTTTTCCATCAACGTCCTATTCATCCTCTTAGAAACTCCATTCTGTTGAGGTGTGTAGGAAGTAGTATTTTGCCTTACTATATCGCACTTCTTACAAAAGTCCTCGAATTCATTCCCACATAACTCTCCACCATTATCTGTCCTCAACACCTTTATTTTCTTTTCTGACTGATTTTCTACAAGAGCCTTAAATTATTTAAACTTGGAAAATACTTCAGATTTATTTCGAAGGAAATAAATCCATATGTTCCTTGATAAATCATCTATAAATGAAACATAATACACATATTTTCCTAATGATGGAATAAGAATAGGTCCAAACACATCACTATGTATTAATTCTAGAATTCCCTTTGCTCTTGTAGCACCAGATGCAAATCTTACTTGATTTTGTTTTCCATATATGCAATGTTCATAGAAATCAAAATCCAGAGTGCAATCAATCATACCTTCAACGATTCCTTTACCTTGTAATTCTCGAAGTCCCTTTTCTCCAATATGCCCCAATATTTGATGCCATATCATTGTCTTTCCTCCTGATGCAGTCAGGGTTTTTTTATCTTTACCTCCTTCCTCCAGCACAATAGAATTGTTACATTCATCAATGATGGTTTTTCCCAATAGTTTGTATAGAGTTCCATACAGAACTCCCCTCATCAATACCATTGATCGTCAAACCATTTTGCAACTACCATCTCCACACACAGTCTTTACACCTGCAACATCCATATTTCCGATAGATATCAAGTTTCTTGCTAGATTTGGAATGTGTAGCACTCTGGGAAGAGTTCTAATCCTTCCATCCTTTATTTTTAGCTTGACTCTACCACGTCCTATGATACTGGCTGGTGAATCAACTCCCAAGTAAACATCTCCTCCATTGTACTTTTCATGTTCATAGAACCACTCGCTATGAGGGGTCATATGACATGACGCACCTGAGTCAATCAGCCACGTATCACGTTCTGAAGGATTACCTGTGGAAGCTAGGTACACATCCCCTCCTTCTTATAAGGAGTTCTTCGCCTCTGTGGAAGGGGTATCCTCATATCCCTTTTCTTTCTCAACATTCTTAGATATACAATATTTTTTATAGTGCCCAGCTTTACCGCATTTCCAACACTTCCTTATTTCTTTTCTTGGGCATTTAGATCTTCCCTTAGATTTAGATCTCCCCCCAAATCCTTTATTTTTGTTTCTATCCTAGGGGCGACCTCTCACAGACAAGGCATCCATGCTATGACTATCCATGGTTTTCCGCCTCATCTCTTCTGATAGTAGGGATGATGCAATTTCATCAAATTTTAAGGTCGAATGGCTAGAACTACCTATTGCAACAATTAGGTTGTCACAAGAATCCGACAAAGAAAATAATAATGTAATACATTTATCTTCTTCAACAATTTTAATACCAATAGAGGTTATCTGACTTACCAGGGTATTATAGACATTCAAATGCTTTGTTACAGTGTCATTCTCGTCCATTCTGAGGTGAAACAACTTCTTTTGCAGAAACAGCTTGTTCATAAGGGATTTTGATTGATACAAACTCTCTAGTTTTGCCCATAGCTTTACTGCACTATCTTCACCAGATACATTCAACAACACAGAGTCTGATAAGAACAATCGTATTTTACTCCTCGCCCTTCTTTCGAATTTATCCCAATCATCTTGTGACGTTGCAGTGGGTTTCGTACCTAGATCCACAGCAATCCACTGTTTTCGATCTACTAGAAGATCCTCCATTTTGAGCTTCCATAGCTCAAAATTATGGCCGTTAAATTTATCGATCTTGATTCTTGAAGTGCTCGCCATTCTCTTTCAATAGACAAATCAACACTACAAAGCTCCCACTAAACCCAGGTTTATCACAGACCCAAGATCTATCAACCGCGTTGAACCCTTAGCAGTAAAGGTGTCCCCCTAATGCCAAAATTGAGCTCTGATACCACATGTAAGTTTTAAACCTGTGCAGAGAAGCAAAGCATACAGATTATTTTAAGAAAAATAGAGATCACAACACATCATTCACGCATAAACACATAGATTTTCCCTGGAAACCCTTAACCAGGAAAACCAAAAAACCTTGGAGCCACACCTACTATTTTCTCTTCATTCCATTATGAAATCCTCACAATACAAAATATAGGTATTCCGCAACATCCAAATACCCTAATCCGTTAACCCAGATTAGAAAAAGATTCCAATCCCTTAACCGGGATTAAGTTACATATTTTTAGACAAATTCTAAAAATAGCCACAAACAGCTATAAATAGCCTTGATGGTTTTGGCCACAAGGCTGTGGACTGTTCATTCCATGGAAGAATAACTGTTATATGCTAGACTTGTAACCATATTTTCCATGTTGCTGCAAACTGCCACACCATGATATGCTACAACTGTTTTGGCTTTGGTCATAAAGCCCAAAATTGTGCAAGTCCAAGGAGACAATCCATGAAGATTCCTTCATACACACCTGCAAGGAGAACCAATGAACCTCTGAAGCAGAATAATGCATCCATAATTCAATCTAAAATGACAAGTGGTCACAACAAAGGTCACTCTAAGGTATGGGTGAAAAAGATTGATTTGTTGAATATGAATGAAGTAGATCAATGCAGGGAGGATGGCTGCCATTTGACAAGCCAAACTTAAGGTCTCTGAAAGACCTAAGCACTCATTAAGTCCATGGATTTTGGAGACTGGAATCGAGAAGAAAAGGTGACTACTCCAAGTGTAGAAATAGGTCCAAGGATCATGGACACATCTAGAATGATGATAGGGGAGAAAAAATGATCTCATGTGATCTAATGAACTCTCTCTACTTGAGGAAAATGAAGTGAAGTGGCATGATGATGGTTGATGGAATTTACTTCATACATGCCTACTCTTATGATAACTACAACATTCTTAAAGTGTACAAATGACTCTCTCTAATTTTGGATATGATTGTATGACTTATACAAAGAACAAAGACAAGTATGAAGATCAAAATATAATGCCAGTCCAAGGGGGAGCAGGTTTCTCAGTCAACCAAGAAGACATTTAAGCTTATGAAGACCATGATATTTCTACAGTAGTCCATGTAGCATTGATGATTCATGATGCATGGTTGAAATGGTTGACAAGATTATGAGATAAATCCTATTTAGCTCATAAATACAGATGAACACAAGAAATAACTATCATATCTCCTTGGAGAAACTTTTGCATCTAAGTGTAATTGTTACATGAATTAGACGAATCAAGAGAGAAAGGAAAAAACTAGAGATAGTTGCGTCTGATAAAAATCTTATTTGACATAAATGATTGAAATATAACAACTATTATTAAAGCCAGTAGTCCAAATGAAAAAGGATGCATATCCACCAAAGGTCTTGCATATGATCTATATGATTAACCAAATTGAAACTGTGAATATCTCATGGAATTCTATAGGTTCAGCATTTTGGATTCCAAAGATGACATGCAACAATAAGCAAAAATAAGAATTCATGGTATCCCAAGTTATGGGATAATGGAGTGGGTGAATTGCTAAAGTATGAGCAATCAAGACAATCAAGGATGAAAGTGTATCAGATCTTGGTAGGATTTCCAACAGCCAACAAATTCAATCTGTATAACAGTCTTAAAAGTTTTGATTTATGATTAGCAATTTGTGTTCTAAACATGGTAGTTGAGAATCAGATAATGATGAGTGGAATACTGTTCTAGGCACATATTTCAAAGTATTATTATAGATCCCTGAATGCTTGTGTGGAAAATTGTTTGAATATTACAAAATCAAGGTTAAAACCCTACAATGAAGAAACATAGTTGCAGATACATGATAATGCTATAAACTCAAGATTGTTGATAGAGAGAGAAGAAGAGAGTGGATCCAAATTGTTTGAACTTGGAATATATACATGTGAATTTAAAGCAGTTTCAGGAACAACATAAGATCATTGGAGAACTATGTGAACAAATCTAGGCCTAGAGAGATATCATATATTTAATCAACTAAAGGACACACATAAATGAGGGCTAAATTGTGTATACATCTCTACTTATTGGAGGATTTTAAGGATCAACTGATTTCAGGACAAATACAAGAAGACTACTTTGTTGAGAATTACACAACATATTTGAAATAACTCTGAAGCAACATATGACATGTGAGATCTATCTGAATCTTCTATGTGAACATAATCTCATACATGCTTCTTTCAAAATCCAATCTGACTCGGGCTATTGAAGTTAGTTATGTATGTGTCCATATATCTCAGGATACATGAAGACAGGAAAACACAAGTTCAGAAGTTGTTTTGACAAGTAGATCAAATCTCCATAATAGTAGCTACAGTGGAGTGGTTCTTCTTGAAGAATCCTAGTAACCGTTCACTCATGAAAATGATATATGATATATATTAGAACATATCTTGTGGAAGTCACCTGCAACATTTAAAGAAGATACCTCCACTAATGTCTGAAGGAAAGCGAATATCATGCATCACACATTTCCTAACGAAATACACTTGAAACATGCAACTCTTTGTTCCGAAGACTGAGGCATGATTCTAAGGTGGATCTATGTAGAGCCAAGTGGCATATTGTCTAGTTTTTGGGGAGAGTATTTAAAGAAGTATATATGAAAGGGGGAGAAACATTTCTAGCATGAATTTAGGAAGTATTTAAAAATAAATTTTTTGGGGGTATTGTGAAGCTTTTTGATGACTTGATTTATTGGTCCTTTGTCATTAATGGAAAAGGGGGAGAAAATTGAGGAGGGAATGTCATAAATGAAAATGGGGAAGTTTGTTGAGCATGGTTGTCATTGATGACAAGCCATTAATGACAAAGGAGTAACAAGGTTGATGACATGACAAGCATGAAATGGGTGGGTTGGGCATTGGGACACTAAGTGGTCTAAATGACCCATTCTATGGTCATTTGTGGCTTAATAGGATCATGAAGCTAAAAAAAATGATTTATGGAACCTTTGATGACATGAACGAGCCCTCACCTTGTCATGGATGCACAATGTTGACTTGGAGCTCTTGAACAAATAAAATATTGATATGGAATCCTGTTGAAGAAATATGAACAAGATGGGTGTGGTAAGATGGCCATTGGGTTATGAACTTGACAAGAATCAAAGCCTAAGAATTTAATTCTACCCCAAATTAAAAACCTAAACATATATGTATTAAATCTAAGCCCAATATAATTATAAACTATTTCTGTGAAAAATTCGACTCCATAAGAATTTTAATTTTAAAAATTAAAGATAGGCCGGCTAATAAAAATTCATGGAAAATCACTATAAATACATAGAGACATCTCATTTAAAAAAAATGCAGGTTTGATTTTCGATTTAGACTGAGGCAAATTTCGGAGGAGCAGTGGTAACAGCAGTAGGACGAGCAGTCCAAAAAAAATTATATTTTTTTTGAGAAACTGCAAATTCAACGAAGAAGTATACCACGAATATTTGCAGCATCAAACAGTCCCGAATTGCAGACCATGAATTTTGTAGTAGCAGAAAGTTGCAGGAAGGAACAAAGTCTGAGTTTATCTCTGAATTTTGGGCAGCCATAGTCAACTCAGTAATAGCAAGTCAAAATTTACAGTCAGTGAAGTTTAGAAGTGAATCTGATATCTGATTTTGGAAACTTACAAAGATCAGTTGCTAGTATATTTTGATGACATAAGGCTGAATTTTAGAAGTGAACTTGATATTTTTCAAATCATGTATCAAACTCAGAAGGTGGAGCTGAACTAGTTGGTTATTCTTGTCCTTTACAAACTGAAGAATTTTTTGTCTTATCCTTCTATGAGCTTGTGTATGTAGATATGTTCGCTAAGGATTCACTTTTGTAAATGCAGCATAATTAAAGATGACATGATTGAGATGGTGCACTCCAGATGATGAACATGTAAGAAAATTTGAAGAATAATAATCTGACATGGTTGATGACTTAATACCCTAGAGCAGTAAAGTTCATAATATGATTTGGGGCTATGAAACATAGATACAAGTGACATGATGGAATAGATACAAGTGACTTGAACAAATGCAGCGACATGATTACATAGATACAAGTGACATGATGAAAAGCAGTGATGAAAGGATATGATTAGTGTTGATGAACAACTTGATGACATGATCACGAAAGACATGTGATAAGTTGCATGACAGAATTGGATATGTGACATGACACGTGTTTATATGTAAATACAAGATGGGTCTTGTACATGTTTTCTTAGTTGGAACTAAGAAAAAATCAAGCAGGATCTTGGCATAGAAGTTGGTGCTTCTGATTCAGTTGTTAGCTGATAAGCCTCACGGTTGTAGACGTTTGAATATAATATACTAAAGTTAACAAATTCATCATATGAAGTGTCTTGTGTTGTCTATGTAATTGATTTATTTTGATGTACATATGGTGATATTTGTTTAAGTAGTTAAAGAAAGTTGAAATGGTAAAAAGTGTTGCCCACTGATTCACCCCCCCTTAGTGTTCCATTGTGTCTAACAATAATTTCACCAGGGTTTTCAAGCCTGTGACTTTACTTCAATTCTATTTTTTATGCTCTTGCAAGCATGCTTCTTATTTAAATGGTTCTACTATGTGTATAAACTAAAATTGTTTTATCCTGGCAAATATGTCTTTGGTCTTAGTGGATTTATGTGGAAATCGTGGTTCGACTGCTGTGTAACATAATTGGGACTTTCGTTGTGAACTATTTTGTCTACACTATTTGATTTCATATTCTCTATAAAATAATATGAGTGAATAATAATAATTGTGTGTTAGCATAATATGTGTTTATTGATGAGGTGTTAAGCATTTTACTGCCCTATCCGTCGATACTAAGCTTTAATAAGATGTAAAAGCTTTACTAAGTGCTTTTAGCATTTTGATAAAAATAATGGAAAGGAAAGAGCCTTATAATCTTTGATTTCATGACCGACAAAAACACTCCATTAGCTGGCACCATATGAAAATATAATTGTTTATTGCTTAAATCCTACATTTCCCTTGTCAACATTGTGGGATTAGTTTTATTTGTTTTACTGTGTTTATTTTTCTATTAGCCTAGAATATTTAGTTGTAGGATTTAATTATTATTGGAATTTATAATTTTTCTGGCTATAAGTTTGAATAGTTATTATATAGGTATTTTTACCCTACAGGTTTCGATCTTTAGGTTTATACTACCTGTGCTTAAAAGAGATATTGTTTAAATTTTACAGATATAGTAATTCCTCTTAAAATCCGTTAAAAATAAATGCTTTACCCTAAGCCATTTTTTGAAAATAAAAGGGCCTTTCGGCTATGTGAGTTTAGTAAATAAATACAAACCCTTTCAGCTATAAAATGTTATAAGAGTAATTTGTCAATGGGTTTTGAACCCTGGCTGGAAGCCTTTGTATTTTAGTTTGTTTGAAAGAAAATTTTAAAGTAAACCCTAATTGAAATTTTCGTTCATTCTTTACTTAGTCAAATAGAATTATTTGTAAAATCTATTAATGTATATAAAAATAAAACTAAAGGAATCGTCAGTATTCAATAAGAACTACAATAATCTACAAGTTTACTATGAAAACTCTGTAAAGAATGTAGCATTTGTTATCTAATAATATACAGAAATAACATCCCTTTTCCTTATTCTACTTCAAAAAATAATTAATAGTCTTAGGGAGACTTCCAGCATTCATAAAAATCTTTCTGATATAAATATAAAAAAAAATTAAATATAGTAATTATAGAATCTTAGAACCTATTAACTGTCGAAGTGGACAAACACCCAAAGAAGACCGTTCCTCCAAACCATCTCCTGAAAGCAGCCAAGATCACTTGCTTTAGGACCCCTAAGACTGTTCACTGAACCACTATGACAAAGATGTTGTTTATAAGCCTACACAATACTCTGTAACTTAGCAATATCACTTGCAGACTTAACTCTCAGCAATTCACTTATCTTTCCTCTCATCGAATTTCTCTTGTGTGCCTAACCTTTCAGTTTCCAACAAAACCACAAGGATCTAGTCATTAGAATGTAATGAGCATCCTGCTCATTCGATGGTATATGTAAGATTGCCTAGGTCTTTGGGTCAGTTTTGCAATTAAATGAGACACCTTCTCAGTTCCTCTTTTCAGGGAACATGACCACAATTATAGGGATGTTGCCTCGTGCAACATCTAGAAAGTGAATGTCGTTGCTGCCACTTGTCATTTTAGCCTTCTACAGCAGACCATTCCTCCTAGTGGAGTAGTGAACACTCTTCAATAGTATTCTTTGGATAGGTGTATCTTCTTTTAATTATTTAAATAAATAAAATATTCAATTACAAATTTCAAGATCTTTTTTCGACACGGTTCTCAAAAATGAAGGGGATCTTAGGAGATTTGGGGGAGATGAAAATCCTGTTGAAACCAAATGTAAAACCTGTACAACAGAGGCCGTATCGACTGAACCCGCGATATAAGGATCGTGTGAAGGCTGAGATAGATCGGATGCTGGATGCTGGGATCATCGAGTCAATAGAATAATCAGAGTGGATAATTCCTATGGCGGTCCAGGATAAAAATACCAACGAAATTCATATTTGCGTCGACCTAAGAAAGTTGAATGATGCATGCATGCATGATTCGTTCCCGACTCCTTTTATAGACGAGGTCCTTGAAGGAGTAGGCGGTTAGGAGATGTATTCCTTCACGGATGGATTTTCAGGGTACCACTAGATCCAGATTGCAAAGGAGGATTGCCATAAGACCAAGTTTTTTACTGAATGGGGTTGTTTTCAATATACAGTCATGCCTTTTGGGCTGAAGAATTCACCAACAGTATTTTATCAGGTAGTTGTCGCTGTGTTTAAAGACTTTATTCAAAAATTCCTGCAAGTATATATGGATGATTGGATTGTCTATGGGCTAATTAGGGACCATCTTAATAACTTGTGATTGATGCTCGAAAGGTGTCGACAGCATCAAATTGCATTAAATTCTAAGAAGTGCATTTTTTGCGCATCGTTTGGAATTCTACTCAACCACATAGTGTGTAAGGAAGGTTTGTTGGTTGATCCAACAAAGATCGCACTAATTCTTAGTTTTCCGTTGCCGACGAATGTGAAGATGCTTCGGGAAACATTGGGGCATACGGGATATTATCGCAATTTTATCAAAGGATACACTGCGATTACTAACCCACTGAAAAAGGACGTTGCATATGAGTGGACTCAGGAATGTCAAGGAAACTTTGACACATTGAAGACCAAGATGGCCTCCGCACCCATACTAGTTTTTCCTGATTGGAATAAGAAGTTCCATGTGCATGTCGACACCTCATCCATTATGTTGGGGGTTATTCTTGCACAACCAGGGGAGGGTGACTTGGATCACCCAATTGCATATGCCAGTAGAAATTTATCATTTGCTGAACGAAATTACACAATGACTCAAAGAGAAGGCTTGGCGATGGTTTATGCCTTGCAAAATTTCAAGCACTATTTATTGGGTGGACATTTCAATATTTTCACCGATCATTCTGCTTTTCAATACTTGGTCAATAAGCCTGTGTTGGGGGGGGGGGAATATTTAGGGGGCTACTTCTGTTTNGATGGTTGAACACCGGCCCTGATCACCTGTCTAACATTGAGACCGGTGAAGAACGAACCAATATTGATGACAGATTTCCAGATGCACAACTATTCTGTGTCGACATCGTAGATAATCACTATGCCCCAATTATTCAGTTTTTGGCCACTAGTGTTGCCCCAGAGGACATGTCAACTAGTCAAAAGAAGCAGTTGGTAGTAAAGGCTTCAGATTTTTAGTTGATTGCTTGGTAATTATATAATCTTGGACTAGATGAAATCTTGCGATGGTGTATCCTACCGCATGAGCAGGGACCCATTCTAGAAGAGGCACATGCAAGAATCATGGGAGGTCACCATGGAGGCATGGCTACTGAAAGGTGTTGCATGATAGGCTATGTTTTCCCATGTTGCATAATGATGTTGTAGAATATGCAAGGGGTTGTGATGTCTTCCAGCGTGTCGGTAAACCATCGCAGCGAGATGAGATGCCACTGGTGCCGCAGGTGACTCTGCAACCTTTTGATAAATGGGCCATGGATTTTTTGGGTCCTATTAATCCACTAGGGAAGAGAACTAGGGAATGATACATTATTACTGCAACCGACTATCTGACCAGGTGGACGAAAGCTGCACCAGTTGTGGATTGTACTTCTACGACATCAACGAGGTTCATCTTTGAAAACATTGTGACATGATTTGGGTGTCCCCAGATCTTGGTGAGTGACTAGGGCAATCACTTTATCAACCGTACTGTGAGAGCGCTAACTAAGGAGTTGTAGGTTCAACATAAGATGAGTACACCATACCATCTGCAAGAGAATGGGACCATCGAAGCATTCAACAAAATTTTGGAAACATCGCTGACAAAGGTATGTAATGCTAATTGCGATGACTGGGACTTGAAAATCCCAGCAGTGCTATGGGCCTATCGCACTACTTGCAAGCAGCTGACTTGGCAGACACCATTCAAGCTAGTATATGGGAAAGAGGAGGTCATGCCCATGGAATACATTCTTCCTAGTTTGTGCATCACTACGGCGATGGGCATGGATGATGCAGAAGCACTAGAAGAGTGCATTGTGCAGTTGGTCCATCTTGAAGAAGTCACTTTATTGCAGGCTTCCACCAGTAGGTTGTGAAGGATCGACAAAAGGCCTAGCATTATTGCCACATTAAGCATAAACAGTTTGCAGAAGGTGATTTGGTGTTGTGATACGATAGCAAGTTCCTGAAGCATCCAGGTAAGTTAAGGATGCACTAGTTAGGTCTGTATCTTGTTCATTCCATTAGTTCTGGAGGTGCAGTTTAGTTAAAGCAATTAGAAGGTGTGGGATTGCCGACGCTCATCAATGGGAGTCATTTAAAGCCCTATAGGACGAGGGAAGAGTTGCACACTACTTGAGGCGCTGTGAAAAAAAATAAAAATTTGTGGCAAGGCAAGCCTAGAGGAAGAGTTCGTGCAAGGTTAGAGTTAGTAGCAATGGAAGGAAGACCACCTGTGACAGCTGCAGGGTTGTGGGTTGGTCAAATCAGTAATAAATGCAAGTAGTTAAAATAGTTGGCTGGTGGTGCTTGTTGAAGCAACATGCATTAATGGCTGATCTGACCTTTAAAAGAGTAGGATTGTCAATGGATTTGGTGTCATTACTGCTGGATTTAGTCATGATGGAGATCGTAGATTTGACAATGATGAGTTTGAATTGGGAGGTGCCTATAAAAAGTGTGCAGGATGCGGGAGGAAGGAATTGTTCAGTTGAGTGAGCAGAGTGTTGAGAAGAGTTTGATTTTTGCATTTGTGTTGTGATATTTTGGTGATTTGTAGAGTAGAAGGTTAGAGTCGTCGACTGCATTGTAAGGTTTGGAGGTCTGAGGCATGCTGAGAGACCTCGACGCAATTGAGATTTCCAGTGAACAAGAGTCCCCTATCCAGCCCATGTCTGTCGAATAAGAATTCATGAGCATGCCGGTAGGCTCATCATCCATCCCCAAGAGAAAGTGGCAGGCTCAAAATCCTTGTTCCATGCCGCCGTAGAAAAGGCATACCCACACTTCGACAAGAGTGCAAGGAGAAGGGACTGCACAAACCGGTCCATCAAGCTCAGGATCTATAGATTCTATGGTGCCTAGGGGTGTCTATGTTCATGATATCTTGGAATATGTTGCTCCTACATGTCCGAAGCAAAGCCGAGGAAACCTACGAAGAATTAGAGGTATCCACCAAAATTTCCACCACTGCCGGAAGGGATTGCTTACTCGGTCGATATCATCCCTACCCTGATCAGATTGAAATTCGAGGACCATGATTTTTTGTTGCTTAAAGATGTCTAGGATGAGCCCTTTCAGTCAGTTTCGATGGTTCCTGGTGCCCCAATTCAGCATATTCCTCAACCTTGGGCAAGTGGGTTAGACAACTGTGGATTGTTGGGGCTCATCAATATGCCTCATTTTGGGTGAATAAATGAAGCCCATGCGTGTGTTAAACAAATTTTGGCATTTTTTCATGGTGGGATGCTCTGGCTAAATATTCTCATTCCTATGATAGTAGAATTAATTGCGAGCATTACGGGCTTGCCGAAAGCTAGGGAATATCCAGTGCAGTATATCTGCGGGAGGGATACCGACAAGAAGCTTGCCAAGCAGCTGAAAGAGCACGTTGGCTTACAACGAGATGGTCGTGCCTACCATATTGATAGCATTAAATCACAAGTGTTTCATATCAGGGCACAAATTTTTGCGAGCAAGGTTGTTCGGGGGAATCGACTGGTCCAGTGCAACTCGGGTGTGGTCGCATGCACCCAGAAATGTACAGAAGGCATTCAAATGAGCTGTTCCTTATTCTTGCTTACCCATTTGCTCGAATATGCTCTCGCTAATCAGGCTACGCAACCGTTTTCATATAGTTGGATATTGATTATCATTGCACTTGTCGCTTGGATGGAACCCCAAGATTACCAACAAATGGCAGTCAATGCGGTGAAGGTGTGTCGCAGCGCACAATATCAGAATTTGTGGTGGGTTGAGGAGCCCAGTCGACAGGTGGACTATGCAATTCACTTTTGGGTCTATTGGGAAGTGTTGCAATCCACTGTTGTCGTATTTCCCCAATTATCTCCTTATGCAGCAGCCAAGTATCAATGGCTCATTCAGTTTGCTATCAGGTCACATTCCATTTACATTCAGGCATGGCGGGACACCAACAAATAGTGGCTACCTTTGGCTTACAAAGTCATAGTTGAAGAATTGGATGCTATTGTTCAAGAGTGGTCGACTGAATGGCACAAACCTATGAGTTAGGAGGAACTTCTAAGGCATCACCACTTGACGCCCTAGAAGATCCTTCCCAGAAGGAGCTGAGTGTTCATGACTCTAACAACGAGTCATCGACGGACCCCAAGGCCAAAGCACAGCACATGTGGGAGGAGACTCACACCAAATGGCATCAGGAATACGATGCAGGCAGTGGTATCTGGTTGGGGATGGAGGACCAACTGCAATAGCTCATCAAAGCGGTCATTGACTCCTCTAAGGCTGCGACATAGGCAATCCGTGAGTCCAACCATGAAGAGTTTGGCGTGGTAAGAGATAGGTTGAATTCCATTTTTGATATTATTTCCAGGTAGACATCTGTGAGACATGTGATGCAGGAATTCCCATCGATCAACACTGATCCCTAGGAAAGGAACGTTCGAGTTCCCCTGACTGCAATCGGCGTGGGGAGTGACGAAGTACACAAGTTTTCACAGCCAA
Organism: Pseudotsuga menziesii; assembly: GCA_001517045.1. NCBI lineage: Eukaryota > Viridiplantae > Streptophyta > Pinopsida > Pinales > Pinaceae > Pseudotsuga > Pseudotsuga menziesii. The sequence goes on from LPNX010293582.1 coordinate 28,048, forward strand.
TCCAAAGCATTGCTTTGGATATGAACAAGTTACCAACTCAAGCGCTGGTGGAATTACAACACTTTGCCACCCAAGACATGGCGGATAGACAGAAGGAGCTGACTATTGGATACATGCAGTCACAGAGTGCAGCCGAGAAGATCTAGAAGGAAGTGGAAGAGCTCCATCAGGTCAGGGTGCAGCTGGCAGAAGAGAAGGTTCGAGAAATAGATGCATTGAAGGTAGCATAGGACGAACTGCAGTGCAAGGATTCTGAAGAAATTACTGAGCTGAAGAAGGCACAAGATCTCCTCATCATCGAGAAGGCACAGCTATGCACAAGTATTTGCAAGGTCGAGCAAGCTGTCGATGAGGCTTGTCAACATATCTCTGAGAGAAAGGACGAGCTCACCCTAATCGATAAGGATAGGAGACTAGGGGAAACTATTGTCAAGATCCAGGACACCAATATGCTGCTCAATGCCCTGGTCCAACCAACGATCCCGCCGGAGAAGGTTGCAGAATGGAAGACTTCCATTGAAGAGATAGCGGCCCAATTTGAAACCATGGAGAAAGAGTCCAAGTCAATCATGGAGGAGACGATGCATTTTTGGTAGAGCATTGTCCAGGATGAACAACTTGACCAGTTGACAACACATGTGCAAGAAGATGAAAGCCAATTGACGACACTGAAAAATGTCGCTGCGGGAAATGCCGATGATGGTGCAGATCACATAGGCTAAGGAATTGAAGGACCTATAGCAAAGGGTTTCCCACTACCAGGAGCATCAACAAAATCATCGTTCCCAGTTAGATGAGTTCCAAGAATTTGGTGGGCATCTCACTGCAACGCTGCAGGCAGTGCAAGAGAGTCAGCATATGGTCGATGGTAAGGATAGAGAAGAGCACCCTGTGCAGAATTTTTTTTTTAACTGTCAAATCAATGCCGAAAGAGTCCAGTTGCAGGTTTGAGAGATCTCGTAGTAGTTCGAAGACTTCAAGGACAAGATGTCTGTGTATACCCTCTCAACCTGACATGGCTCGAGGGAAATCCATAAGACTGTGTTGGGGGCTTGTTGGCAGGAATTTTAGTAAGTGAGTTGCGCAACATCAGTGCAACTGCACAAGCTCATGTGACACTGCGTAAGGCCAGATCAGTGCGATGGGTGGAAAGATAATTGTTTTTGAATATTTAATATATTATTTGACCAATTTTTATCGCCATAGGTAATTAGTGGTTAGAAGTTATTTAGAAGTGGACCTTCGATGTAAAGGCGAAAGCCTATATATAGAGCTTGTTTTGCAATTAAAAGATATACCTAGATAGTAATAGATAGGAGAGAGTCATCTATTTTATCTACGATCTATCTAAGTTTTGGGATGTAATTGGTCTCCTGCTATGGAGAAGAATTGTTTGTTTTGAATCCATTGCACAAAATGAATATGACATGACAGTTGTTGCATAAATATTGTCTTTGTCTTACTATTTTCTATGCTATGATATCAATGATAAGTGTGTCGAATATGTTATGATGATACTATGATCTATTCTGCTATCTTTCAGTTATGATGATGTTATGATCTATTCCATTTCTATTGTGATTTATTGATGCTGCTGCAATCTGTTCCTATTTTGTCACATTTCTGTTAATGGATGGTTTACGTTGTTTTATACTATTATGTTGAACGGCTATGACAAATGAATGATGCGATTTGTTAGATCTGTAGTGATGAATATAGATTATGATCACTACCTTAGTTCTGTAATCTGATATTTATGATGCTTTAGCCATCGGATGCCATATCTTCCCTTCTCACTATCGAAAACTTGGTTCCGACAGCTCTGCCTTGAACATCTCGGGTGAGAGTTTGTCCTCTCTACAGATGTTGCTAAGTAGGGTAAAACCTGTCTAGGCCAGTGCTCAGGGAGATCGCACTAGTTGGGTGTCGACAGAGTGAGAAACCCTGTCGATGAGGCTTTGTCGGTGGGTTTTTTCCAACATGAAGAAAGGAGGTATGGAATCTCTACTCAATTATCCTAATTATTTTTTGCCTTTGCTGTTGAAGGGAAATTTAATACTGATAAGAAAGTTTTTACCACCTATGGGAAGCTCAAAGAGAAATCCAAGGCTGAGACTCAGAAGCAGTCCAAGGAGATAAGGAAGCTATCAGGAAGTAAAGTCTCTTTCACTACTTCCAGGAAATTTACAACAAACTCCCTAAACCTAGCCATCGCTAATGATGAAGGAGTTTCAGAGGTTCAATTCAAGATGGATCGGTTCTCAATCCCAGATAATATTGTGTTCCATAAGGGAGTTAGCGATCTCATCTACAATGATCTGAATAAGGAGGCATTATCCCATCTCAGGTCCCAAGAAAAGGTGGTTAAACTGGAGATGCAATTGAAGAAGGAAAATGTAATAAACAAGGCCTGGAACCTGTAGGTGAAACCCCTAAATGACCAAGTGGAAGACCTAACAACACATAAATCTTTACATTATCCCCTTACATCTTTGAATCCAGTGGCAACAGAGCATCCTATTTTACCAGCTAATCCACTGGCCAAGATACATGCTTACAGAAAGAAAACCAAGAAACATATGAAACACAACCAACTACCTCCTAAGACCCTTCAGTCACAAGGGGAGATTGAGACATTGCAACATGAAGTTTTGGATCTTAAATTCCACCTTGCTATGCTTGAGGCTAACAAGAACACATGGGAAAAAGAGAAGCAAAATATGTAGAAGAGAATTGATGAATCAAATGACTATAAAACCCCTGAGGACAAATTATCCACTGCTCTAGTGATTAAAGATATGTCTGACATGTCCTTGAAGGACCTGGAAATCACTCAATTGAAGGATGCCAATCAAGAGAAGCTAGCCAAGTTTGAGGAAAGGGTCATAGGCCAAATTCCTCTGCAAGGGGATAAATATTTTCTATGGTATGCATTGATAAAGGAGATTCCCTCATTAGGAAAGCATGTGGTGATGGTGGATGAGCATAAACATGTTTCTATGGCAGCAATCAGAAGATGTAAATCCCTATGGGAAAGTCTAGCACAAAGGCCTAGGGAGGAGGCCCAGAAGGCGATTGTTTTTCTAAACTCAGCCTCTGGGGAAGAACTAATTTCCAGGGGGATTACTGACAGGATATCAGTTATGGTGGAAGCAAGGAGGATGACCACAAAGCACAACATGTTGCAGAATGAACTTACTAGGATTAACATTATTCAGCTAGGGGTACAAAAGTTCAACAAATTGTTCCAGAGCCTATTTCAGAAAGGGTTTCCTGAGTTTTGGGGTCCAGAGGGGAAGTTGGTCCCTCATAGAAAATAAGTCGAAATGTTGAACCAGGATAGAATAAACCATATAAATTTTGAGGGTATGAATGGTGGGATAAAGGGAGAGGTAATCATCGATAAAATCAATGAGGACTTTTGGGTTTGATTCTCGCAATGCAACTAATTTTAATTCCCTATTTCGAGATACATCTCCAGGGTAAATTTCACTATAAATGTAACCTCTATGGAGGAGGAAGGGTTCAACTTTCATTTTTGAAGCCTCTGTGCTTGGACTGTAGATCTATAAACTTTCTTGGAAGTGTTAATGAAAATTGTTTCTCTGAGTTTCTGAGATTCATTACAGTATTCATATTCAGTTTTTGTTTCTTGTTTGTGTCATTTTCATATGTGTAAATTCTGCTAATGCTTTCTAGTTGTATGTGAGGAAATCGTTTTATTAAGCGCTCCTTTCGTCAAATATAGCATTCATAATGTGTCTGTAATGATTTTTGTGAAATTCATCCTTGTTAGATGCTCCATTTCTGTCATTACCCTTATTATTGTTTCTACAAAAATTGTTTTCAAGAGATTCATCCATATATTGGTGCCTCTTTTTGCACTGGACGTTTTCTCCTTTCTCCTATTACCATTTGACGATATTTGACTAAATATTACACTCACTTTGCCTCAGATTACAAAAGGAAAATCACTGCTCATTATTTGTTGTAATATCCTTTAATGATTCAGACCGTGACTCCATTCCCCAATGGTATTTGATATCCATCTATATTACAATCTTTAAATTTACAAACAAATATGTTCCCTATCATAAATATAGCTTTCTGAAAGCTTGATTAAATCCAAATGTATATGTGAATGTTCTTGTGACAAAGAGAGAGCCCTATCTGGCTGTAAATTCTACATTACAGTCTAAATCTTGGTTTGAAATGGTTACCCCAGTGATTCTCCTACCACAATGTAACGAACATAAATAGGATAATAATTAAATAAGGTTAATAATTAAATAAAACAATAACTGTTAATTATTATAGTAGTATCTATTAATGTGAAGGGACATAACTCTTCATTATGAAACGCTCAAGCCATATTAAAGGCGAGCTATGTTGTAATATCCCATCATCATTCATCTTTAATATTTATTTAATATTTTCAATATGGAATTATTTTCCATTGGTTGATTATTCAACTGAGTAATCATTGAGAATATCCGTTACATTGGTATTGTGGAAATTGAACCCAAGTGATAGAACAATTACACTCACAAAATTGCTAATCAAACATGCAAAATTAACATCAAAGGAGACTAAAATTGGAGCATAACACTAATCTATATTGAATAAGTGTACAATAGCCAACCTTGTGAAGTAATATGCTGCTGCAATATATAATTACATGAGAGATTCAAATGCATAAGGACTCCATTCGAAATAGTCAAAAAGTAGGCTTGCTAAATCTAGTCAAATCCCCCATAGGTGCATAAAGCAGTTTCCAAATCCACTAGGATGCTCACGAATTAGCAAAGTCAAGTAGGAAAGATAATAATGGATGGAAAGACAACTCATACATGATTTTATTAGGAGAAAATCATGGAGTATGATGTGGGCAAAAAACAAGTCAACTACACCTAGTCTTGCTTTCCCTTTTGTCTTAATTCTCAATAAAATAGGCAGCTTTACAGAAAAAGAAGATATGCACTTTGGAGGATCTGGAATAAATAAGACATGCTAAATATGGTTTCCAAGAGATTTCCCAAGCACTCCATGACTCAGTTTTAGCAATTGTTGACTTATATGACATGTAGAAGGAAACTAGCATAGAGTGGAATATAGGAGACTAGGTAATTAGACAAAAATGATTTAAACAATGTCTAAGGTAGGTAACTATGGGTTTATTATTCTAACAACCCCCATTAAGCCTAAATTTATGAGTAAATATAAAAAAACTATAGGGCCTAGCACAAGGCTTAGTCACCCTTTACATACTGCATGTCCATTTAACCAAGGAAAGAGGCAAAAACCCAGTGGGAAAATCCTCCCTTAAACATGGACAGTAAAACAAAATTTGAAAATATTGTCATCAATCATGCTTCATAGCATGATCAGCAATCCCCATCAGTGATTTGAGATTGCTGAATGTCTTCTCACAAAAAACTTTAATGAAGATGTCTGCTACTTGTTCTGAAGATGCATAGAAGAGTAGGTGAATGGTTCCATCATGCACAAGATGTCTGATGTAGTGCATATGGATCTCAATGTGTTTGGTTCACTATCTATGAACTAGATCATTGCATATTCGAATGGTGCTCTCATTATCACAATAGATAATAGTTGAAAACTCTTATTCGAATCCACATTCTCCAAGTATTCCCTGCAACCACAAACATTGAGTTGTTGCATTTACAACTCCTCTATACTATGCTTCTGTAGATGAGAGTGCTATGGCACTCTACTTCTTGCTTGACCAGCTGATTGGTCCTTCTGCAAGAATGAACACATATCCTGATGTTGAATTTCGATATGTGTTGTCACCTACCCAAACACTGTCAGTAAACCTAATCAAATCAAGATCAAATTTAGCTTTGTAGAAGATCCCCTGAGTTCTTGTTCCTTGAACAAAGTTAAGGATCCTTTTGGATACTCTCCAATGGATCTCATGAGGCTGATCCATGTATCTTGAAACCACACTAACTGCATAAGATATATCAGGTCGACTGTGTGTAAGATAAAGCAAACACCCAATCAACTTCCTATACAGTGTATTATTTACCATAAGAGAAGAACCTGCTTCTTCAAGCTTAACTCCTGAAAGGAAGGGAGTCTTGCTTGGATTGCAATCTTTCATGTTGAACTTGTTCAGAAAATCTAAGGCATACTTGGACTAATGTACTTTGACTCCATGTTGGTATTGAGCAATTTTGAGACCCAAGAATTGGCTCAACAATCCCAAATCAGTCATAGAAAATGCATGGTTCATTGCATCCTTCAAGGAGGCAATCTCTTTCTTTGAACTTCCTATAATCAGAAGGTCATCCACATACAAGACAATAATCATCAAAGAACCATGAATCATCTTCAAAGAAACATTAGGATCAAAGTTGCATCGAACAAAACTCAATGACAGCAGAAATCCATCAATCTTCGTATACCAAGCCCTAGGGGCTTGCTTGAGCCCATACAATGATTTCTTTAACCTTCACACAAAAGATGGATTAGAAACAAACCCTTGAGTTTTCTGCATGTAAATCTCTTCACTGAGATATCCATTTATGAAAGCACACTTCACATCCATGTGATGTACCTCCCACTGCTTCGAAGCTGCAATGGCTAAAGCTAGCCTTATGGAGTCCATCTTTGCCACTGGTGCAAAGGTTTCATTGTAGTCAAAACCATGTACCTGTGAGTAGCCCTTTGCTACCAATCTTGCATTATATTTAAAATTTGAACCATCAGCAACAAACTTAGTTTTGAAAACCCACTTACATTGAACTAGCTTCCTCCCTGGGGGAAGATCAACTAGTTCCCAAGTGTTGTTCTTGTGGACCGAGCTGAATTCTTCTTTCATGGTTGTTTGCCATCTTGGATCATGTGCTGAATATTCATATGTTTGTGGATCTAATTCAACCATCAGATATCACTTCTCAACAAATAAGGGATCTTTCATACACAGGGCACTCTCAAACTGAGATCTAGTCCTCCTAGTGTCACTAGGATTTCCAGCTAGTTCCCCAGCTGCATGAATGGTCTTTGCTGCCAATTTTGGTCTTGTAGGACTATTAGGATCTGCAATCAAATCATCATTATCAGACATATCAGAATCAGCAAACTCATTAGTCTCTCCACTTACAATCAATGGATCTGGTGGTGAAGAAGACTCTCCAACTTCAACTGCTACTAAAGGCTCTTCTTGGAACTGAACACTTATTTCAATGAAAGCTTTGTTAGTGCTCAAGTTTATCAGCTTGTACCCTTTTGAAGCTTCAGAATACCAAACAAATAGGAACTCTTGGACTTGGGGCTGCAAAGCCTTTCTCTTTTCAGTTGGAATTCTAGCCCAAGCCTTTGAGCCAAAAATCTTGAAATGGGTCACATCTAGCTTGTGCCCACTCCAAGCTTCAAAAGGAGTCATACCATCAAGCTGCTTATGAGGCACCCTATTCTGGATGTAGGATGCACAGTTTATAGCCTCAGCCCAAAACTTTGGTGGCAAAGTCTTAGCCTCCATCATATAGGTTGCCATCTCCTTCAGTGACCTGTTCTTTCTCTCAGCAACACCATTTTGTTGTGCTGTATAAGGGATCAAATGCTGCATCTGAATACCTACATCTTTACAATACTGAATGAACTAAAACTTGACATACTCACCACCATTGTCAAATCTGAGGATCTTGAGTTTCCTCCCAAACTGGTTTTCAACCAAGGCTTTAAAGACTTTGAAGAGGTAAAAAACTTCAGACTTATGCTTTAGGAAGTAAACCCAACAATACATGGAAAGGTCATCTATGAATGTCAGTGCATATTTGTCTTCACTCATGGACATATGAGAAAATGGACCAGCAATGTCATTGTGGATCAACTCAAGAGTTGCAGAGGTTCTCTCATGACTAGCTCTCTCAAATTTGCGCTCTGGGTGTTTTCCTAGGATACAACCTTGACAGACTACCTTGGAAAACTTGATCTTTGGTAACCCTATGACCATATCTTTTTCACTCAAATCAAAAAGATACTTGTACTTAAGATGGCCAAATATTTCATGCCAAATCTTGCTTTCCTCATTAGCATGAGTCAGAAGAGTAGAGGGGAAAACATGTATACCTTCGAAGTGTGATCAACAACACCTTTTTCTATGACTTTACCATTCGAAATATCTGTGATTTCAACATCATCAGGGGAGAATATGACCTTATTTGGAGACCATATGTGAGTCATTTGATACACTGACAAGAGATTAGAGGCAAGACCTGGAACATACAACACATTATTGAACTTACCATGGTCAAGATCAATCCTTCCTTTCCCCAAACTGTCAGTGAGAGAGTCATCTCCCAAAACTATTGGTGGACCTTTCGACATGTCAAGAGAGGAGAATGCCTCTTTTTTCGAAACCATATGTCTAGAAGATCCGGAGTCTATGATGAAGCTAGGTGAGCTTGATGTGCTAGCAACCAAAGCATGTACTCTCTCTCTGTCCTCTGAATTTGATCCTCCTTCCCTCTTCTTTGAGCAATAAGGAAGGAAGATGTTATTCTTCTCTAGAAGTTGGGTCAACATGTCAATTTTATTCTTCATACAAGAGCTTTTAGGATGATAGCCCTTACTGCAGTATGCGCACTTGCTCATTTCTCCTTTGTTCTTCTTCTTCTGGAAGTTCTTCTTGGAGCCTTGGGGCTCCTCTTGAGACTTGTTCTTATCTCTGTTTTGCTTAGGTGGATTTTTAGATTTTTTCTTGATTTTTGAATCCACCCTTGGATCTCTAGCAACCAAATATTGGTATTTGGAAGGTATGATGGTGCTCATCATCACCAACTTATCTTGTTCCTGTGTGATGGATTCCATGAACTTTGCAAGATTAGGCATCTTTCAGGCTGGAGTTGTCAACTTGGTAGCATGGAAGGTCGAAACAAACATTGAATAGTCAAGGCCAAGCTTTGAGAGTATGGAAAAAACTAGTTGCTCCTCCTTATTTTCAATCCCACACTATTTTAGCTGCAAAACAAGGGCTTTAAATTTGGAAAAATAGAGTTGCAAGGATTCGAAGCTGCTGGGACTCAAGGAGATCAGCTCATTCTTGATTTGATGCCCTCTCATCTCATATGTCTTACCAAAAAGCTCTACAATATTCTCCCACACTTCATTAGGTTATTTCAATCCATCAAGATGGAAGAGGGGGTATCTTGAAATGCTTAGACACAAAAGACCATAGGCCTCATCCCTCCTGTTGTGCCATTTTATTTTCTCTGCAGCTGCATTGGGATCTGCCTCAGTTGCCATAGTAACCCTGTAGAGACCTTTATCTCTCAACAATATCTCCATCTCAGCTTTCCATTCAAACAAATTAAATGGATTCAAGATGATCTTTTGAGATTGGTCCATAGTTCAGAACCTGTGCCCTTCAGTCAGCAGAATATGCTCCCATTCAAGATGTCAAACCTGCAATAGCAATATGGAAGGATAGAAATTGATATACAAAGGCTATGATACCATGTGGAAATTGAACCCAAGTGATAGAACAATTACACTCACAAAATTGCTAATCAAACATGCAAAATTAACATGAAAGGAGACTGAAATTGTATCATAACACTAATCTATATTGAATAAGTGTACAACAGCCAACCTTGTGAAGTAATAGGCTATTGAAATATATAATTACATGAGAGATTCAAATGCATAAGTATGCCATTCGAAATAGTCAAAAAGTAGGCTTACTAAATCTAGTCAAATCCCCCATAGGTGCATAAAGCAGTTTCCAAATCCACTAGGATGCTCACGAATTGGAAAAGTCAAGTAGGAAAGATAATAAGGGATGGAAAGACAACTCATACATGATTTTATTAGGAGAAAAGGATGGAGGATGATGTGGGAAAAAGACAAGTCAACTACACCTAGTCTTGCTTTCCCTTTTTCCTTAATTCTCAATAAAACAGGTAGCTTTAAAGAAAAAGCAGATATGCTCTTTGGAGGATATGGAATAAAGAAGACATGCTAAATATGGTTTCCAGGAGGTTTACCAAGCGCTCCGTGACTCAGTTTTAGCAAGTGTTTACTTCTATGACATGTAGAAGGCAACTAGCATAGAGTGGAATTTTGGAGACTAGGTAATAAGAAAAAAATTATTTAATTAATGTCTAAGGTAGGTAACTATGGGTTGATTATTCTAACAGGTATCAGAGCTATATGGACCTTGGACAACATTATTTACATCTTGTGTATATTTGGGTTTCCCAAAAAAATAGGACTTTGTCCTTCAAAAATAAAATTAAAAATAAAAATAAAGGTAAAAGTAACCCCCCCAAAAAAGGAGGTAAAAGAAAAGAAAAGATAAAAGTTAAAAAAAGAAGAAGGTAAGAGTGAAACCACATGTGGTTTCTTACAGTGGGTTTGGGTTTGAATATAAAAAGTGCATAATAATAACTACAAAGAAGCAAGTGATATTTGAACCTAGGTGGGGAAGGTAACACTTATTCCTCCCAACCACCCAATCTACTCGCATTTTACAAAACTATTGGGAAAAAAAAGAGAAGAAGAAGGAAGATTGCCATAAAAAAGGAAGGTCAAAAAAAAAGAGAAAAAGAAAAGAAGACAAAAGTGAAGTAAAAACAAAGTCACAAACAATGGCACCTACATATTCAGAAATGAATTCACATCTACAAACAATAGTGGACGAGTTAGAGCAATATAAGGCCAACAATAAATGTATACAAGACTACGTTGAGATGCAGAAGCGGTTGAAAGAGTGGAGAGACAATGAGAATCGTCGCTTATGGAATCAAAATCGACAGCTAGAATGAACCATAAGTGATAACAAGAAAATGTTATTTAATCAGGATAAAGAAATATCATGTTTAATAATTCATAATCAAAACTTAAAAGACGAGATCAAAAAGTCAAAAAATGACAACAAATCACCATATGTATGCGATAATGAATTAGAAGAAGAAATAAAGAATCTAAACAAACTCATGATGGAAAAAGATGTTGAATTGGCCCAAGTCCGGATGAAGTTAGAAAATCAAGAAATAGAGTTACGTCATCATAAACAGCAAAAAGAAAAACTCAAGTAGCAATATGATGACAGTAAGAAGACACATAAGTTAGAACTGACAAAAGTCAACAAGGTTTTATCAAGCCACTCTGAAGAAATTTTTGGATTAAGTAATCACAACAAGACACTAGTCACAAAAATTAAGAAGTTGAAAAGTATCTGGAAGAGAAAACAATCTGCGGAAGACATTGAAGGAAAACTTCTAGACAAACATGAAGAAAATCGTTGTATCAGAAGGCATAACGAAGATCTTAAGGAACAACTTAAGAAGTCTGAAGATGACATAAAATCACATGTAAAAGTGATTAAGAAGTTTCAAAATGATAACATGCAGTTAGAAAACAAGTTGGAAAAGAAACAGAACAAAACCTTAAAACCTCAAGAGATGAAAATACAACTTTCTGCTCAAATCAATGCTTAAAAGATGACACTCGTAAAATAAAATGACAATGTGAAAATTCCATATAGACACCCCAACCATAAAAATAGATGTTCTAAAAAGTGGTAAATGTCGAAAGATAATGGTACCAATGTGATCAAATCTCCTAATGATAGATCAGTATGGAATGCCAACAGTCCACAACAAATCAATTTGTGATGGATTGATTCATCCACATATCAGAAGTTGTGCTCAAATCTTAGTAGTTCGTATCGACATGTCTCGTCAGCTGCGACACCACAAAAAATGATGCAGAAACATTATAAGGCTTTGAGGACAAAGCCTTTCTAAGGAAGTGGCAATGTAACGAACATAAATAGGATAATAATTAAATAAGGTTAATAATTAAATAAAATAATAATTGTTAATTATTGTAGTAGTAGCTATTAATGTGAAGGGACATAACTCTTCATTATGAAACGCTCAAACCATATTAAAGGCGAGCTATGTTGTAATATCATATCATCTTTTTATCTATCAATTTATTCATATTTTATTATCTGCGGATATGTGGGTTATTTCAGAAATTACTTAATTGAGAATATCCAACTATGGATGCTACACACAACCATAGGAAAATTATTGGGTGATAAGAGGTACCCTATCCTAATTCAACATAATCTTATTTTATGTTTAGTTTGGTAACTCTTCTAAATGGTAGGGAAAGAAGGATGACCCTTCTAGAAGACTTCTCAAGATTATAAATTCAAGTCCTAATATTTATATGTGTCTTGACAAGATAAAATTGGAGATTCAATTCAATTACTGTCCCAAGGATTGCTTTTTCTCCTTGGCTTGACATCGATGGTTTCGTGTTTCTCGTTGGCTTGATGTTTAAAGTTCTTGTTGCCACTAAAGTATGTTTTTTATTGGGCTGATACCTAGCCTTTATTGTAGCTATTATTTATGAACAAGTCGTGTCCTCCTCTTAGCCTGCTAGGACTTGCTGGATTGAACCATGACCTATGTGGATTTATTTTACTAAGTCGTGACCTTTGTAGGCTCCTAGGATTTGATTCGTGACATGTGTTGATCTCCTTGGACTGGGTAGTGCCTATTGGAAACCATAGGACTAGGTCATAACTATTTGGAAGTCCTTAGGCCTGGGTCGTGACTATTTGGAATCCCTTAGGTTGGTCCATGATTACTGAAGTCCCCTAGGGTAGGGACGTGACTATTGTAAGTATTCTAGAGAAAACCTTGACCTACCTTGATCCTGCTAAGGGTTGTTGAGACATGTCTTAAGCCTGCTAGGATTGTCGTGACTAGCTAAAAGTTCCTTGAGCATTGTTAAGGGTCCCAAGCCTGTGTATGAAGGTACCATGACCTAGTATGGGTTACTAAGGGTGTCGTGAGGGTGTGTACATGTGTTGGCATCCTAATTGTGTACTTCTTGACTAGCCCGTGATCTGTTACTATGGATGGAAGTCTTTGTGAGGTCTAGTATGTGGTTTTCTACCCTTTATTGGACTGGTTATGCAACTAATAAAACCCCTGAGTTGATTCCTCTAACCCATGTGCAGACTACCAAGCTAGGGGAAAATCCCACAGAGGTCAGAAAGAATGGAACCTACTCTTGGTTGAGTCCCAATGGAAAAAAACAAGTAACTATTGAGTACAAAAATGACAGTGGTGCATGGTTCCTCTATGCATTCACACAGCTCTCATATCCACTCAACATAATGAGATAGTGACCAATGAATAAGCTTTATCTAAAGGAAGTGAGAGGGTTCAATTTTTATACAAGGGGGATATGATTTGGAAAGTAAACTGTAATGACCCCCAACATATCCTGCTGCCATATTTTTGGCTTATTTTCTTATGTAACTTGGTTAAGGGATTTCATAAAAACACTTCGTTGGAACCAACCGTTTGGTCCAAACTCCACGAAGCTATCTTAATTACTAGGTGTGCTCATAAGGGAAATGGTTCCAATCATTTATCTGATTGGAGGAAGGTTTCAAATCAATTAAAGGAGGACTTTTGGAACATTATTAATGTGAGTATTAAACATTACATGCATTTGTTTTCAACATTTATATTTTTTGATGATTTCAAAGTTTATTTTCAAACCATGTGTGACATCTAAAAATGCAATTCTTGTATGTTGCAGGAAAAATTCATAATCCCTCTGGTCCTTAAAGAATATTGTATGAAATCCATTGGCCATAAGGAAAACAGTCATAGATATCGGTTGACCAAAAAATATTGTGACCCTTATGGGTAAATAGATGAAAGATTAAAAAATTTTCCTCCAATTAGGATTAGTGAGATAGTGTGGAGAGAATTCGTCCTATCACGAGCCACCACTGAATTATTGGTAAGCAAAAAGTTCACATATTATATAATCAAGTTTTTTAGAATGTCTATTGGCTTGTAATTTTGACTTATATATGTTATTTTCAATTGATTTCTAGGATATAATGAAAAAAAACAAGAAAAATAGAGAAAAGGAGAGGGACTTGCACACCTCTGGACGTTGAGGTTATCAACGCGTCAAAGATGATATGGTAAAAAATTGTGATGATGTTTTATCCGATATGACAAAATATTATCATATTTTAGTTTCATTGTAATGTCACAACTTAACCATACAATTTTACTTGTTGCAACTAGAAAAAATCTATGGCCTTTGATGATACAACTACAAGCATTACTAGGGCAAACTTATGGAAGAAGTGCCATCAAAAAAAGGATGGCACTCCAATCACACCAGTTGTAGGAGAAACAATAGTATGTTCTCAAACTTTTAATTTAGATATTGATTAAAATTTCATTTTACATGTTGGAAATTTGTTCTTCTATGATCTGATTTAATTGTATGTCAATGTTAGCAAAAAATTGAACAAGCACAAGTAGAAGTTACATCTCAAGACTTTGCAGCTAGGGATGATGCCCTTGCTAAGGTACTAGGGGCTGATGCAAGAGGACGATTTCATGGCGTTGGCTTAGGAGTTACGCCAACTAACATTTTTTGGAAAAATTCCATACAATGAGGTGCTAGCGAAAGCAAAGTTACAGTGAAAGGAAAAACACAAGAAATCACATCTTTGAAAACGACAATAACTGAACTACTGAAAAGAGTAGAAGATATGGAAAGAGAACATGTGGTCAACAAAGAAAGTGTTAGTGTCCAATTCTTTACTCTTTTATCAATATACATATTTTCACACTAATGATCTGAATTCTAATATATGATTGCTCATATAAACAATGTCCTACTGTACAAAATGCTCTTGCTGAACTCACACCTATGGTGGAGGTTAGTTGTTTAATTATTATTTTAAATAATATTTTATTTTCATCTTTTGAATATATATATATATATANTTCAATGCATACTCCATCATCCCTAGTAAGTATTGAAATTTTTTGTAATTTAGTTCAATTTTATTTTATTTTATTAATATATTAGAAATAATTTTTTATTGGGTGCAGAGTCGTGCATCAAAATGTGATCAATATTTGGTACAAAAAACACCAATGGTTCCATCGAAACTGCAAATTGACAAAATGAAAACACCAATTAAGGTAATATTGTAATTATTTAATCTAGGATCATCAATGTTTAAATTCTTTTTTCCATGCATCTTACTTTATCACATTTATTGCAGGGTCAAGATAATGCTAATGAGTTGACACCAACTTCCCAATTGGGGCTGGAAGGAAAGAAATGCTTTCTCATTGCATTAAAATCAAGGGTTAAAGTTACAAGGGTGACAATACATAAGACTGACCCAAATGCAGTGATACATTGTGTCCCTGTTGCAAAAGGCTATTACATTATGAATCCGAAAAAAAATTAGATCCTCTATTTGGAAATACAGCTCTACCATGTCCCAGTAGCGCATTATGTAATCTAGCAAATGCTTTGTTGAGCTTCATTCCTTGGCGTAAGGATGACATTGAACTATGTAACTAGTGGTTATACTATGTGAGTACTGATTTCAATGATGTTGTATCAACTGAGAATAGTTGATTTATTGAATATTTATACTTAGATCAGGACATAGTTTATAATTTTTTGTAGTTTGGGATTAATCTTTACATTTACTTAAAATTTTGGGCACAAGTTTCCATTATAAGCCATGGGCACAATTTCTAATTTTGTAATACATCAGTATTATATAATCTTCATTGCATGTGAAATGAGATGTTATGTTGTGAATATGTGGAATGAGCGGTCTGTCTATCATATTTTCATTAATTTTTTTTTTTTTGTAAATTAGTTTATCCTTCTATTACCTTCTATTGCCTTCTATTTCCAAAAACATACATTTACAGAAGAAGAAAAAAAAAATCCCTCCCATTTCTGGGAAAATGGGCTTGGAAATCAAACTGACAATCTCCCTTGAAAGGAAACGAAACAGTACCAGAGTGATTGTGAGTTCTTATGAGTCTTAGAAATGTATCTTCCATGAAAACAAAAAATGTCACCTTTTAACTAAAGTATTTTCTAAAATAGAAATAAACTAGAACTAAGACTAAAAGAAAAACATGTTCAATTGATAGACTGATCATGAGGCACGAGCTTCATGCCCAGTCTCTTAGTGAATTTAGCTAAAATGTCTAGAATCCTTTGCAGGAGCAACATGATTTTGTCCTCCTGAACAATAATTTCCCCATGTTGTTCATCCTTTTCCACTAAAGTTCTTCCTAGTATCATCTTCTACGACCATCGCGGGTCCAGGGATTTCTGATAAAGAGTGAGTTTTCCTCTAGAGGATCCAGGTTCTGGTACTAATTCCTTGAATTCATTTTTAATTTTCTCTGGTCACAAACAAATTCTTTCCATTTCATCCTCTCTCTCAGCGCACTAAATGTTGGATTGGACCGACTCGGGTATTTCACATTTGTAACGTTTTCTATTTTCCACCAGTTGTTTCTGAAACTGGAGGGTCGAGCTCATGGGTTTCGACCTTCCAGTCATGGGAGGGATGGATGCATCATGATGATGCTTTCAGGGAGGCATTATTATAGATAGGAAGGCTTCCATCGAGAGACGAAGAGAAGCCTAGTAATGGGTTGGGTAGAGTCTAAAACCACAGGCAGAGGAATTCGTAAAAAACCTATCTTGGATGTGGGACAAAGCCTAGAAACTTCTAAATGTAGTAAGAGTGTGGCCTAGGTTGAAAAGAAGAGCTACATAAATCATCTTTCTGGCAAATACAAGGGGGTGGTGGATATACAGATCGTTCCAGGAAAGGTTACACAAACAAATAGCAGGAGGAGTATGAATCTTACCTGGGAGCTCCTTAGCCTGAGTGAACTCGAAATTGTTGACTACAACGCTCAAATGGAACCATCGCACACCAGAATTGCACCACCCTTCAGCAAGAAAAAACAGGAGGGCGCCCACCTTTGGCCCAAAATTGATTCGAGGGAACTCCACAGGGAGTATCCAAGAGATGGTTTGAAGATAAGAGGAGATTGGGATAGCCTTCTAGTGGAGACGGTGAATCTCTATGTAACCCAGTGGAGTGAAATAATGAGCCACATGTTGAATTTATACCATCTTTTCCACCATATATTCCCATTGAAAACCATGATATCCATAAATCCTGTCATAATTACCAAGTCCTGTGCATTTGTACGGGCCTCCACACAAAACATTACCTGCAACCATCGTTTTTTGGAAGCTCGGGAGTGCAAGCATATTCTTTGCATTCGATGCATGGGAGATTATTTTTATGGACATCGCATGTATTTCAGCCGACCTTTTCATTAAGTTCAAAACCTTGGTTGAGCTTAGATGTCTAAAGCTTTTGGGCATGCTGGATATTTTTTATTTTGTTCCTTTGGCGTCTACTTAGCATTAAAATTAGACTGGTGTTCTAGGAAATTGAAATTATATCTCAAATGCCTAATCTAATATATAAATGGTACTTCCCATAGACATGGATAATGACTGAGAATTACTGTATAAATCATTTCACATACATATGTATATACTTATTTAGGACACACATGCACATGAGAAAGATAGAGTGAGTACTTGATGTTGTTTACTTCTACAGTTCCTTGGATTTATATTCATATGTTTCTTAGGAGTTGTGATACAATTCAATCATATTTATACTTTGGATCTTGGGTCCTCATCCTGTATCTGGTGAATTCAGTTTTTCTATGGGTTGTATGGGGTAAGTCAGTTCCTTCCATTCACCCTTGTTAGTATGGCCTATATGAATTTTCTTGTGAAAGAAGTGGCCTATACCGTGGACCAAACTAGTGATTTATAAATTTGTTGAAGATGCCAATGTTTCCTGAAATGGTTAACCCCTGCATTTGTCTTTTTTTGCCTTGGTAAAAGACAACTCTGTAACACATGATAAACTTTAGCACAACCCAAGGCAACATGAATGCATCACAAAAATAATTTACAAATCAAGCCCTAACCAACACCACAATAACACTACTGAATTAATAGATGAATCATAATAATTCAATGATTTTGATTAGTACAAAATATAAAACCTCGGAGCATACTCACCAACAATCTATCAGCAATAAAGTCAATGTACTGACTCATAATCTTAGAATTCATCCCCACAATATCACATGGGAGAACATCACATACAAATTCTCTTTCAATCTCTACAACATCACAAACTATACAAATTCTTCTAAGTTTCATCATGCAAAATATCTGGCAGAGTTTCAACTAGACCCTAATATTGTAGAGTGGTTCAGAAAAAAACACATTATATATATTAGAATGTTAGTGTAATTATGTATCCTTTCTATATTTTTTTTTGCTTAGTCAATCAAAGAAAATCAATTCCAGGGAGGATAGGTAAATCACATGGCCAACAAGAGACCATTGGGTAGTAGAGAATGGAAGGGGATACTGTGCATCTTGTTGAAGACACTAGTTTGGTATTTTGATATAGCATCTGCATCCATATGTGAGAGGTTTCAAGTTCTAACTAAAAAGACATTGACAAATAAGTTAATGCAGGGGAAAATACAAAATGTATAGGATTCTCATAAGTCACTATGAATGCAAAAATGATACGCATGCAAGATATTCATTCTTCACTCTAATCCTTGAAAATTTACATCATTAATTTTCCAAAAGTAAAATAACCACAGTAAGAAAAAATAAAATGAGCTTCTGACAGTTGTATGAGTCAGTAACATATTCTATCTAGATACTTTGGATTTTAATGTCAATATCCTGGAGTTGCTTAAGGCACTCCATTAAGGTTTTCTACATGTTGTAATTAGCAGTTCCAATGATCACTTTTGATCATCTTTAAAATTAATATAATTTATTTTCCACATTATAGCAAGAATAACAAATTGACCAATATTAAATATTTAAGGGAATAAGCTTGCATCTAGAAACAAATTCATATGCAATAAATAATGATAATAGTAAGTTGATTTCTTAACTCAATTGAGGCCAGGACCTTTTATGTTGTACAAAACAACCAATCTACAAATCATTTTGAATTTGAAAATAAAAACTAAGTGTAAATATAGACTACTCAATTTACACTTGAAGTCACCATGTTATTACATTTTAGACACAAAGAATATGCTCAGAGGAATCAGAATTAGAAACTATCACAAGGATTCATCATTTTGTTTGCATTTCACAAGATGCTGATTTTTCCCCTTAACATTTCCATTCCCCAAACTTTTATGGCAAGATAGATCTAATATACTCAACATATACAAGGTGCTTCTGCATAGCAATTTCCAATAAGTCGCATCGATCTAATTGAAAGAGGAAACAATGATCTCACTCGCCACTTCTAAAACTACAACCATATCCTTTCATTCATTGCATAATAATCGCTTATTTAAATTTTCTTTTTCCTACCACAATATACAAGGACTTGACCACAATTCAACAAAGGGTATGAAACAGTAAAGAATGGGTCATGACTTAATATTTGTTCGTCATTAGATCAGTTATGAGTTGAATTTACCAGGTGTCAGACACGAGTTCCTCTTCTTCTTCTTCTAGTGTTTATCAAACATCAACCCCTTTTCCTTAAGTCCTCTAGCTGAATTTGAATTCTATCTCCGTTTACAACAGAGATTTCTCATGTCTGCCTCATATACAGACTTAATATACGTAGGGTTATTTCTCACTGAGTTATCTCAAATCCTTAGCTAAGGATTTACCACTCTCATGACAAATTAAATTGCCAATCTATCATTATTTTCATGCCTCACACAGATAATGAAACTCTATTAATCTCAACTCTATACAAACACTGAGATTCTACCATTTCCTGAGATATCACATAGACTAGAATTCTTCCACTAAACATACACAGAAACAATCCATATTATAATGAAACATTATTTTATTAATTCATTTATGTACATGCGTATTCTATTCAGAAACTCTCATTTCTCTCCATGGCTTGATTTCATATTCATTTGGTCAATAAATTCAATAAACCAATTTTACTATGTCCTTAGACTTACAATATAAATCCTGGAAGTCAATGCCTCTAGTTCACTAAACAAACCTCTTAGAATTCTACAACTACTTCTAAACTTAGGAAATTTGATCCTATCTTTACTGATCCAAATAGATCAGTACTTATCCTATCCGATATCTTCTCCCATGAATTATGCCAATATGCTAATTCAGTTTCATGACTAAGCTCTTGTCCTTATGACTCATAACATAACTAGAACCTTCTAAATTTATTTTGCAAACTTAGGATAATACATTAATTTAACTTAAGGAATTGAATTGCTCATAAAATGTCTTCACTCTTTTTGTACTAATCTTCAATGTTGAATATGAGAGAATATGCTTCTGCATCAGCTATGCTTGTTTGGGTGTCTAGATCTGTTATTTAATGAAATCTTGCAATAGGGTTAGAAAATAAAATATTATGGTTGGAATGTTGAGAAATGCAATTTAATAGTTCACTCTTTGGACATTTCGGTATCTTTCAATTCCTTTGTGAACAATTTTTGGAATAGATGGAGTGTTTCCAAATAGTTCCTACACTCAAGAATGGTGGGCATAAGCCTCAATAAATGATTTCTTCAATATCCATGCACAGGATGGTTTATGTCAAATCACAATTTGGTCACAAAATATCCAATCAATCATAACATATCACTATTTATTAAATTAAGAAGAAGAGTAGGTCTCAAATTACTTTTCCAATGATTTCCACTGGAATTCTTATGCTTATTCACAATTGGCATTATGGGCATATACTTAACCACCTCTAATTCTTGTAAATTGTCCACGTCATCTCTCCTCTAAACTTCAATGCAAATATAATTGTCAAATGGTAAAGACACCAAGTTGGGCGTATTTTTTCACCAATTGATCTGCTTAAACCCCAATTCAACCATCGATATTCATTACAGTCCACAGCAATCGATGAAATGAACAAATGATCGATGCAGGAAGCAGAGCGATCGATGAAATGAAATCTGCAGCAAAATTCATCCAGGAAACTCAGCAATCGTCAGATCTAGAATGAACAATGCATATTGATTCGGTGTTTTGGATTTATCCCACATCGATAGAGAAGTTGATCTATTTAGTGTTTACAAATCCCAGCCTTATGAATGTTAATCAACGTGTAGTGCAAAGGGTATGTCGGGGCTCTAGCTGTTTGAACTCCACGAGAAGCTCACCATCCTAGAGCCGAGGATGACTTGTCAGGCCCCTACCCTTTTGGAAAAAATAACAACATTTTTCAATGTCAATGATGGGTTGCAAAAACCAAATAATTTGTCAATGATGGGTTGCAGAAAAGAATAACAACATTTGTCAATGATGGGTTGCAAAAACCAATTATTTGGTGGGTGATATTATGACTTATATTGTTCTAATTGACTTAACCACAAACCTTATAGACTATTAGGTGGGTAATCTTATGACTTATATTCTTCTAATTGACTTAACCGTAAACCTTATAGACTATATAGAATGTTAACAACAATAATATTCTATATAGTTTTTTTTTTTATATTTAACACTAGTATCAACATCTTAATATAATACAAAATAATATTCTATATAGATTTTTTGTTTATAGATCTCGTTGATATTTAGTGTTCGAGAGAGAAAAGGATGCTCAAAAGTCGAAAGCTTCTAGGAGCATGGATTCTATGATAAAGTGAGAAACACTAACATGAAATAGATGTGGATATAGTACATTCAGTTATATGTTGACACATGACCCAAAGGTCTAGAGGATCTCATATGGACAGTTGAGATCCTGAGCAGATATAACATGATGGACTGTGAGTACATTTCTTCATTGATGGTAACAAATATAAGTGATGTTGTCTTTTGATTCATATTTGGTGGCATCCACTATACAGGAAGTTGAGAGGACCCTTGATGTACTTGGTCGTCACTATGACAGCTGATACAACTTGCAGTAAGGAGATGTGATTATTTTTTTGTGACAGTTAGTGTTCAGATTGGTGCCTCACTCATTTTCACCCAACCAAGGTCACTCCACTCAAGGAAGAAGTTCACTACCAGCTAGAAGAAGTATTTTCCAGGGTTCCCTATCTTTGGAGGAGTTTCTCCTTTGTTTTTGGGGTTTATCTTCTACTATATGTGATTACTATGTAATTGGATGTATGTTGTACTTTGAACTAAGATATCTATCACAAGGTTGTTGTGTTTTATCCCTTATGGTTTCCAAGGTCAAAATATTGTGTCTATTATTTCTATGCTTGGTTGTTCTTTCAGTGGTCCTACTATTTATTATACTACATATAATATTTGAATTATACTGCTACCTTTAAAAACTATCAGGTAAACCTTTAGGGGGGGTCTTTCCAACCCCCCCGCCCCCCAAAAAAAGCCATGTTGGACTTTTGGGTGGGGTATTTCCAAATCCCCCCCAAAAAAATTACAAGTCATGTTGGACTTTTGGGGGGGGTTCTTTCCAACCCCCCCCCCACCCCAACAAAAAATACCAAGTCATGTTGGACTTTTGGGGGGGGTCTTTCCAAACCCCCCCAAAAGTCCAAGTCATGTTGGAATTGGGGTGACGGGTGGGGGGGTCTTTCCAAATCCCCCCAAAAAAGTCCAAAATTCCAACAGGACTTTTGGGGGGGGTCTTTCCAACACCCCCCCCCCC
>LPNX010293582.1:50946-64441 GCA_001517045.1 Pseudotsuga menziesii
TTAAGAACCACCCCCAAAGGCCTAAAACAAAATTGGGGGTGGGGGGGATTAGAAAAACCACCCCCAAAAGGGTATTTTGTTGTAATGCAAGCACTGCAACATCACCCTGGGAAGCGAATAAACATTATGAATTGGCATCACAATATATCCCAACCATTTTTCCTTATGGATAATCATTAGCTTAATGGAAGAAGGAACTTTGCTTATCCCATGGTGGATAGGATCCATGTGAAGCACCAACTATTGGGTTGATCATCCTCTTTTGATTCTCCTTATTTCTCCACTTATACATGGCTCTAGGATGATCATGCTTATCTACTATATCCTTGGAATCCACACTAAGATAATTGTTGTTGATAGGTCTCATATAGTGGTACACTTACGGTTGCTAGGGAATAGTGATTTTGCAATCCCATTAAGCCAATTTCTTGAGTTTTGTTCAAAATTCCTAGAAAAGGTTATGGATTTCATAACCTTCTTGATCATATATTGTGAACTTATACAATCTATCATCATTTTCTGACCATTAGATACTCAAAGTTGTGTATTTCTCCTTTTTACCATTATAGAGGACTTTGTAAGTTAGGTTCCCAAATTCTTAAAGGGTGCTAGCTCAATGGAAGAGTGTCTGCCTTACAAGAAGGAGGTTGGTGGTTCGATTTCTTCATTCCCTAATGATATTATAATATCAGTTAAAAACAACTAAATTAGTAAGCAAAAAATAAGAGATAAGTGACCAAAGAATGAGAGATAAGTGACCAAACAAAATGACCAAAACTCGTATATAAAACTACTAAAAACAACTAAATTAGTGACCAAAAAATGAGAGATGAGAAACTGAGCATTAAAAAGGATGCAATACATGGTGTTAATGATGAAGCCAAACATGGCGTTGATATGGTAGCAAAATAAGACGTGAAACTAGGCATTAAAATGTATGCAACACATGGCGCTAATGATGATGCCAAACATGGCATTAATATGGTAAAAAAATAAGACATTACTTTGGATGAAAAACACAGCGTTACATAGGAAGAAAAATATGTTGCAATAATATAAGAAATATTTCGCGTCATTTTGGTAGCAAAACACGATGCAAAAAAGGAAGCAAAAATTGGTGTAAATTTGGAAGCAAAAATTGGCACATATTTAGAAGTAAAACATGGTGCAAAATGGGATGCTAAAATGGTAGAAAAAATGGATGCTAATTTGGATGCTAACACGGTGCTATTAAGGATGCAAATATGGCTCTAACGGGGATTTCATTTAAGAAGCAAAAGCGGACACTCGATAGGAAGCAAAATAGGACGTTATTTAGGAAGCAAACCTCAATGTTGTTTAGGAAGCAAAGTTGGATGCTATTCTCGAAGAAAAAAAATAGACGTTATTTTGGACATCATAAAGGATGCTATCTAGGAAGCAAAAAAGACATTTTTTGAGACGCTTTAATTTTTTTCCATGACGCGTCCCATTTAGCGTCTAGTTTAACCACTCAATGTAAAAAAAAATTACACTAAAAAGGGACGCTAATTCCAGGATTTGTTGTAGTGTGGATGTAATGTGAATATGTCCACTTGGTAGTTGATAAGTAATAAATATACCCACAAGACAAAATAATATTATAATAAGGGGTAGTTTGCATAATATTACTCAAGAATATAGATACAAATGAGTACCATTGTATTGAATAAATTGGTTATTGGAGCTATTAATTGTAATAAGTAGTCTACGAATTAAATGATTTGAAGTTATTTCTTGGTTAATGTTTTTTACCATTTCCCCCCAAAATTTGACTAGAATTGTTGGAATGATAGATATAAGGTGTTGATACTGCACAATCTAGGTGTAACAAGGTTTTTTGAGGTTCTAAATCCATTTCTAAAATAAAAAATGGATTATAAAAAATGGAAAGTTATGATCTATCCAAAGATTAGATCGTCAGATTGCATCAATAATGACTACAAAAATCAAAATCATCTAATCTTTAAACATCTCCATTTATAACAAGCATGGTTTGTGAAGTGATTCATTTCATATGGAATGATGGATGGTGTTTCCTTGCTTTAAGGTTATTGATATTAATAAAGTGCAGAGCACTCTTTAATATCATTATTTGTGTTCTAATAAAGTCTTGGTTATCTAGTATATATATATTTTTAGCTAAGCTAACACAACCTTTGTATTACTATATATTATAAAAAATATAGAGTTTCTAGTGGTTGGTCAACCAATAGGGAATCTAAACTATCTACAAAACAACAGTTTATCAAGTAGTTCCCACATATAAAATACTACAATAGTTTGAATCAAAATGTGCATAGCCAGTTCTGGTCTATCCAAGCTAGCATACTTATGTATTTTAAATCTAATCTGAACAAAAAAACAAAGGAAAGTACCTATTTATCATTTGAAATCATCATAGTGGGCACCTTTGGATTCTTATGAGTCTTTTTAGGTTTCCTTAAAGGAGAAGGCTACTTGAATATCATACTTGTGGTTGCTTTAGCAAGAACATTGATCTTTTATCCAAAACCTATCATTTCTTTGGCAAAGGTGAAGCTTGGTGTCCACTCTGCTAATTTTCTCCTTCGTCTTGTTTAGTTACAATAACATATCCCTTTTCTCCTTCGTTTTGTACATTAGTGCCTTACCCAACATTACCTTCCTATACAAATATAATGCAACAATTTTGTTGTACTTGGCTTCCTTGGCCTTTGACGACCCCTTATCCTGAACCTAGGGTTTCATTTCCTCTTGAATGCGATTATCTCCCATCATCTGTTGCTTGTTATGAAACCATTCCTCGATTTTTTCTAGATTTTATTCTATTGGAGGTGAGACAAAATGCCAATAAACTTTATTGGCCTATCAAATATCTCTTTGGACGTGTGACATATGGGAAATATTTCTATTCTTTTCCCCATTATGAGTGCTATGTCAACTCATTATCATGTCACCATCGCCCTGAGCCTTCGTCTCCTAAGTAAAGGATCTACACCTCCCTATCAGAGCCCGTTGATAATGACTCAGGGCTGAAGCTCTCACACTATCAGCTCACCAAGGGTGCCCTAAGAATCATACTTCCTTATCAAAATCATTAGAACCAACCAAATAAAATCACCAAATAGTCAAACTCGACCAAATTATGTTGTAGCAGATGAGTTTCCTCCATCATTACCCTATGCCTCATATCATTTCCTCGTGAACTTGCCATTAACAACTCTAGCAAGGGAGCCATCACTTCTTAGGTGAACCCGTTGATCCCTATCATCATTCTCCATACTCCGCCATAATTGTTCTTCCTCCATCAATGATGAGACACCCTGTTTAAGCAAGGTTGCTTGCACATGTCCACCTGACCTTCCACCATGTGTCCTCCCTTCTACCTATAGTTTGCTACATGAAAGGGGGCCTATGAGGCTCTTCTTACTGCCATTTGCACCTAGATCCATGGTTAGTTAATATTTCTTATCTTCTATCTAAGATATGCAACATAATTTAATTTATTTTTTCTTAAGTAAATATATAATTTTAAAAAATCATTTTCCAAAGTTATGTTTTTAATTTTTTCTATTTGTTTACTTAACCTAAAATATAAAACAATGTCTTTCTAAACTAATTAGATATTTATAATCATGTAGGAAACTTCAATTATAATTTAATAATGAAAACATTATTTACCATTTTAATTTGATAAATTCATTAATTAACTATGAAGATGAATTAAAATTTATATAATTTTTCCAAAGTTAATTTTTTAATTTTTTATATTTATTTACTTAAACTGAAATATAAAACACTGTCTTTCTAAACTAATTAGATATCTATAAGCATGTTCGAAACCTCGATTATAATTTAATAATAAAAAATTATTTACCATTTTAATTTGATAAATTCATTAATTAACTATGAAGATTTATTGAAATTTATAACGTCATAGGTATGTGTCTTTCTCACATAATTAACCAAGGTCGAAGTGACTAAGAAATTTGTTCTGTTTGAATATCTATACCAAAGTCAAAAAAGAGTAGCGCATTGATTTCAATCAAATTTCTTTACAACCTCACCAATTTCTATATCCCGCTGTGTATGGAACCAAACTTTCTTTATGACCTTGCTTCTCAGCCCATTCGATTCGTGTGCTAACCAATCATACTCTCTTGAGCTAACCTGTTTTATTGTAATGTAATTACAGATCTGCAATGTCATGCTAACACATTCTTCTAATATTTTGTGTTTTAATTCCCCTTTGCACATACTTAACTTAACACTCTCACTTTATCAGCGAGAATATTAATACTATATGGTTGCATCACGGACAAGTTCTTCACACATGGTTGTGAAACATTACTGTTATTGTGGACATGTAATTATACAAATATAAATGCTTTATTATTTAATAATAATAATAAATAAATAATAAACAATAATTTATAATAAAAAAATGAAAAATTTAAAACTAAAATATATATTAACAATAATTTAAGCTTATCTCTATTACTCATTGCTTCCCTCCAATTGATAAAAAAAAAACAGAGTCAATACTCCTTACCCAATCATATAAATATAACTCAGCCCTATAAGTATGTTATATTACTCAGCTCCTTGCCAAAAGAACATTATACTACTTACCCAACAATATAACTCTTCTATTTACCTAACAATATGACTCTGTTCCTTGCGAGAAAGAACATGATACTACTTACTCAAGAGTATAATCTGTAGAGCACATAACAAAAGAGAGCCCCTTATATACTGGACAGACTTTCTCTCGAAAAGGAAGCCTGTCAAATAGACACAGTAAAATGAGAGATCCAACAATACCCATTTGACGAGAGAAAGTCTGTCCTAAGGATTGCCGAACACAAATACAAGACGTCAAAGTTGACGTCTGGAGAGGCAAGGAGTGATGCACCTAGCGTCATTGTCTCATTGAATGGAAAATCTACGCATATCGCCATAAAATGCATACATCATTCTCACCGTCCCTCCCAGTCCCAAGTTCAATTGAACTGCCCATTTTGACCGCCGCCAGCCAGCGCCTCCACCACTTGTAGTCACGTGCTTGAAATATGATTTGCACACCACAACAGCGCACGGAAGCCTTATTATATTACTTCATTATATCATTTTTTTTCTGAGGTGATCGATTTTTGAAAATTAGTGTGCTTCACAAGGAAACTGGTTAATGCTTCAAATTCAGGATGGCTCGGTACAGAATCTCTTCCATTCTGCTCCTCTGCGCTATAATCTCGATTTTGACAATTCGCCAAATCTACAAAGGTGAATATATGAATATCCCTTCCAGCTATTTTCTTTTAAAGTTAGACTAGCTGTAGCATCTCGTTTTTCTTTGGCTGAGGCTCTACATTTTTATAGTATAGTAGCACGCTTCTCTGGGACCAAAAACAATTTTTACTCTTCTCACGTTTTGTGTTTTTCTATTTTCGGTTAGCAGGGGGTGCCCCATTAAAAAATACAAGCCTGAGAGCCTCTCTGTATTTACACGTCTATGGCAGCCAGCACAACGCGGCACTGGCCAACCAAGAGAAAGGAATCGTAGCGCGGAGGAGCGATGATCTGACGTATATTATACAAGACGTCGTTCTGCTTCCCGAGGGCGAGGTGCTCTTGCTGATTCAGATGCCATTGCCTGCACTCAGGTCTGTAATTTCTATAGATATATTCCCTCCTAAGTCTGGGCTTCGGTGTGTTTTCTCGGACCAATTTAGCGCACCAGTGAAGGGAATCGATTATTTACAGGGACGAGCAGCCGTCAGATGCCCGCTGGGCGATCCCAATCGGATCGACTTCCCGTTGAAAGCAGGGGGCAACACCACAATTGCGTTAACCAGCAGCTCTGACGGGAACATCTTATATCCATTTTTGCCCCTTTTGGCCAAGACTGTATCTCATCGTCCCGTTAAGTGGAATTCTCTGGTTTACCAGAACAGTGTTCAGAGTGATGAATATGCAGATGATCTGATATTATTCGCCAAGGGAATCAATCAAAGGCAGGGCATCAACGCTAAGCCCCAAAATCTTCGATGCGTGTTCAACAATACCGTGGAGACTGCCGTGACAGTGTCTGCTCAGGAGATTTTCAGGTGTCAACAACCGGAGAAACGCCTCCGGCCTGCGCTTGTTGGTGCCAAAGTCACTCTCAGATCAGTAGGTATTGGTAGCAACAGCAGTTTCCAACTTCCTTCGGTAGCGTATTACTATCCTTATCCTGATCATGTCATTCCTACACTGAAAACAAAATCGAGAAAGCTGCACCTATGCGCGTGTACCATGGTATTCAATGGAGCGAAATTTCTGAAGGAGTGGATTGTTTATCACTCACACCTGGGAGTCGAACAATTCTTTGTCTACGACAATAACAGCGACGACAATTTGGAAGAAATAATAAAATCTATGGCAAACAGAAGCTATAACGTCAAGCGCCATCCATGGCCTTGGGCTAAGACACAGGAAGCCGGATTCGCACACTGTGCTTTGCAGGCCAGAGATAGTTGCAAATGGGTTATGTTCACAGACATTGATGAATTTGTATTCTCTCCTCAATGGTTAAACCAGTTGCCCAATTCTACTTCCAATGCTCTTGGGCTCTTGCTTATGAATAAAACAACCGAGATGATCAATTCCACGTCTTCGTCATCTGGTAGTCCAATGATAGGGCAAGTGTCTATAAATTGCAGGAACTTCGGCCCCTCCAATCTCAAAAGCCATCCTTCCCAAGGGGTGACTCAAGGCTATATCTGTAGGCAAAAACTGGAGCAGCGCCACAAGTCCATAGTCCTCCTGGATGCGCTCTCTCCTTCGTTCCTGAATGCAATACACCACTTTGAGCTGAAGCCTGGTTACACGACCAAGCGCCTAACATCCTCAGAGGCCGTGATAAACCATTATAAATATCAGGCGTGGAGTGAATTCAAGGCCAAGTTCAGGAGAAGAGTCTCGGCTTATGTAGCGGACTGGAGAGAATCGAAGAACCTTTCGTCTCAGGACAGGGCTCCGGGTCTCGGGAATGAAGCGATCGAGCCTCCTGGATGGGAGAAAAAGTTCTGCCAAGTGAACGATACTGTGCTGAGAGAATTCACCAACATAGTCTTCTCTGTAAAAAGAGGGCCGGTTTCTGTTATGCAGTGGCAACTTTAGCCAACAATATATTTTGTGAACAGTAATCAGGCTGGGCTATTGGATGGGGTAAATGGGTAATTATGGATAGGAAGAAATTTCAAGAGAAGCAAATTGTCTCACGGATCTCTGCGCATGTCGTGAAACATCCTCCAGTGGATATTGCTTTCACTTCATTTATTTTTTGAATAACAAATCTGATCCGTGGGTTCAGATTCTGATCTGTACAGTCATATGATATAGGTAGGGTGGGTCAGTCACGCCCCTCGCCAAACGGAAAGGTCGAGTGAACAAAGCTGTTCGTCCATCTTGATGTTAAAATACAACTAGTGCGCAGCGCGCTATACGGTGGAATAAATCCGTCATTAAATGATTAAATTACAATTTTTTTCAAGTTAGTTAACTTTCTTACTCAAGGCTTCAAATTTCAAACCTTCAGGGCTTTCAAAGGTCATTTTAAACGTCATAAAAGGCCACACAAAATTTTACAATGCAAAAAATATTTAGTTTCATTTCCAGCTTTTCAATAATGAAATTGAGTAAGCTTCGGTAAATTTTCAACAGAAGGGCAGCTACAAAATTTGCCTATCCACGGATTCAGTGGACTATGGGAGAGTATGGACTCAGAGTCTTCCCAAGTGCCCTTGAATAGTCGGATCATGGATGAGGATCTCAGTCCCAATCGACACGATGGGCCAAGATTGTGACTCACGATTCCATGTTCATTTTCAAAGCATCTAATGGCATTAGCATGCATTAGTGATTCACCAAGTTCATTAAATCTTGGTATGAGATGATGCCAAGTGCCAACTCGATTTTCCATCTGTCATCTTATTGTTCACCTAGTCACTTGATCTCACAACTTACAAGTCACTTGAGTATTTGAGTATATGATGTGAAATTAAATACTCATATGAATCATATCTATGGATGGTGAATTGATTTGATAACCCTCCATTGTCAAGGCTCCATAAGGAAAAACTAATGGTGTTGTTTTTTGGGTTACAACTTAAAAGTTGCAATTTACAATGCATTGAGCAATATTTGATAGATTTGAACCTAACTTTGTCCAATGCAAGGTATGTAAGTTTCGAGACCAGAGTTTCACCTAGGTCTAGACATTTCTATTATGACCACCACAAGATTGGAATGACGGATCTTTGGTAGTAGGCTAGCAACACACCGCCCTTTGTTTGTGCTCATGAATCATATCCTATACTAGTTAGTCCAGGATTCTAGGATTTATTCCAATTTCCAATCAATTACTGGGGTCAGAATCATTTGAATCAGCACCCCGAGTCTCCCACGGTCCACCTAGGCCGCTTAGTCTACCTGTCTGATCGGAGGAAGGGGACTAGGAAGTAGAGACAAAGGAAACTGGAATGGAGGGCCAACCAGAGAGAATGGTTGTACAATATGCATATAGTCATCTCTAAAAGAAATGAAAGAATATGTCATATACCTAACTGAATATTATCATTACTTAATTTGTCGAGATTCTTACACGGTAACTCTTGTGCCCGAGTTGTTTATGAGGGTTTCCTATGTCTACAATGGATACGATTTAGAGAGGCTCATTCCCATGATTATAGCACCACTGGGATTCTCCTGCAAATATCTATGTTATGTCTCCCCTCCTCACTCACCTCACCTTTTGACTTGAGTCATCATCATCTTCTTCTTCTTCTTCCTCCCGTGGGCTCTCTGACCTACGCCCTGAGTGGCCTCATAACAAAGAATGATCTCTGAAAGTCTCTGGAAACATCGGTTAAACAATACCCAGTTTTCCCTCACCTGCACAAATATATCTATGTTATGTAGAAGCAATTATAAAATGTTTTTTTTTTGTAATCATGTGAAATACACAAACATGTATTCGCCTACCTCGGGCAAGGTAAACCAACTCAGGAGCGTCAGGATATTGTGGAATTGAGATGGAATTGCTTCCAATCATCTTTCTGTAGAAGAAAATGGTTGCACACTCTAATTCCTCGTTGTCTTCTACGGTGGGCAACTCGAATGTTCCACCTTTTTCACATGTAGGAGCAAGAGAAGCAAAGGTAGAAAGTTGGGTAGGCTGGATTGAGCTTCCCCAAACTTAAAGAGATTGGTCAAGTCTGTGAAAAAAAACATTATTTTGGGTTTACGAGTATAGGACACTCAAAGGTCGGGACTCAGACTCTCAACTCTCCAATTCTATGCTTCAGTGTCTCCCTAATTTCTATTTCCTCCTGAAGATTATGCCGAGCTAAGCTCTCGACTTGGTTGTCGTGAATTTACAGGTATGTATTTCATTTTACACTTGTGTAACATTTTATATGTGGATAAAAGTTAACTGTGTTTCTTGTTGGAGTTCCTTCTGGTTCTATAAATATAAGGGTTTAAAATTTCTCCATCCCAAATGTTGTTAGAAATTTGTAATGTATTATGCACTTGCGTTTCTGCTAGACTAAGTCTCGAATACTCAATAGATGTAACCTTGAAAAAAACAATATTTAAATGAAATCAGAACCAAAATAATGTATACTTTTCATAGTCTAGGACCACAACTTCGTTTGGGCGAAGGGGCAAGAAGAAAGAGCCTTGTATTTGAGTTCCAAATCTATCAATGTTATTTATTTGCTGTGAATTGTAAACAATAGGTTGAAAGAAAGAACAATATTTGAATATAAGTGTTTGAATTGTTCCAATTTCCTTAATGAAATCCAATAGTTGAGAGGATAAAATATTTAACAACCGACACTGTAAATGTTCTAGACTCCGACCCCTTCGTTTTCCTGTTAGCCTTCTAATAATGGAAACAAGAAGTACAAATTGTCTACCAATATATCTAAACAAGGGAATCCGTTGACGGACGTTCATGAATGAGGGATTGGGAGTGCAATGATCTAGCGAAGAACATGATTTCAACATCCTCGTTGTCGCAAACCTCCCAAACGTGTGTTTATGATTCGTCTTCCTTGTTGACTTTGGTAGAAACTAGACACCCAACTTGTAGTGATATTTGTTGGAGAATTTAAAGTTCAAGTCCTTATAGTGGACTAATAAATACTTAACCTTTTTGATAGGGCTGATAAACTCAATATAGATTGGAGGGACTATCCATAATCTACCTAAAATTGGGGATTTTGTTTGATCACTTCGAATTGGGGTATAAACTCGATATACATTGGAGGGACTATGCATAAGCCACCTAAAATTGGGCCTTTTGTTTGATCACTTTGATTTAAGCATGTGGAGAGGACATGATTCAATTCTAAAAATAATTGTTGAATTTAGGGTTAATAAAAAAGTTTCTCCGTGAAAGCATTAGGTATTACATTCTGGGGTTTTTCTTTTAGGTAGGCCCAATCACACTTGACCAATAGAGCCACCATCAAGCTGAATCAATCCTCCAATCAAAGGTCCTTCCAAATTCCAATGCCTTATTTTATCAACGACCTAACAACCGAGTATGTCACCGGCCCGACAGAATTGTCCCTTATCTAAGTTCAATAAACTATATGCTCCAGGGACTGAGAGAGTACATGGTTTACCTCACTAATTCCATGTAAATGTTGAATCACTCGAGATTTCTTCTTATTGTCATTTTTTTCCTATACACTGTTTTTAATAAATAATAACATTTTGTTGTACACTTACAGTTTCAAATGAAAAGAATGATTTATTTTTACATGTCAACATTGAAAGGTTCAATTTCTCACAACTCTTCAAAGTGAAATGGGACCCTACCCTTCAAATTTGATCCTTGGAGTTACCAAATACTATTGTTTTCATATACCTTAAGTATTATCTAAAATATTTATTTAAAAACTAAACATTTTTTTATAAAACTACTTTAATAAAGTGATTAGAAAATCCAATCACGCTTTATTTCAAATTGCTTACTCATAAATTAATTTCTTAAATTTTATTGTTAAGAAATTAATTTATTTTTAAGCAATTTGAAATAATGCATGATTAGTTTTATAAAAAAATGTTTTGTTTTTAAATTAAAAAATTAGAACATTTAATAAAAGTAAAAATTAGTTTTATTTAATAATTTATGAAACACTTGCTTTAATGTGCCCCAAATTTGATAAAAGTACTTATCATTCCATAATTCTATAGAAAAACACTTGCTTTAATGTGCCCCAAATTTGGTGAGAGTACTTATCATTCCATAATTCTATAAAAAACAATCATTGGGAATGTTCTTAGTGATGTCAAATCTTAACTATTAGATAGATTTGTCATTAATTAGTCATAAATGTTTAGGGCAAAGCTTCACAATATAAATTTATGGAAATTTTGTATGATGCTTAAGGTTTGCTTGAGTATTGCATTTACTTTCATTTCCACAATATAAATTTGTTGAATAATACATGTATAAATTGATACATTTTTTGTGAAGGTATAGATAATTCCATGTTCCATGTTCATTTTGTATCATTGATGAGGATTGCATTTACTCTCATTTCCACAATATAAATTTGTTGAATAATACATGCATAAATTGATACATTCTTTGTGAAGGTATAGATAATTCCATGTTCATTTTGTATCATCAATGTAATTGATATGGAGTAGGAGTTAATTTGGTTTTTGTGATAATGCGATGATAAGGGAAAATGACAAAGGGAAGGATGGTGTGGTTAGATTTATAAGCTTCTCTTCTCACACGTGAATGATCATGGTTGTGTGGTTTTTGTTAATAGTAGGTTATTTTATACCATAAGATGTCTCCTTATGTAAAATTATTGTCATCACTTTCTTAAGAAGATTCAAATACGTGTAGGCATAATGCTAAAATCTAAGCACTAGATGTATTAGATTAAATTATGTATAAATTGTAAATAAGTGTTTATTATGATGAGAGTCAAATCGTATAGTTTAATCGTATAAATATATTGTATGGATTCATGGTGTGAAGCTTAATCCCAAGGCTTCCTAATTGAATGGTGAGGCATGCATTGATGTTTGATGAATATGTTTTCGATATTATACCATGTGAGAAACCTTCCATGGTATCTTCAATATATATAAATATTATTTAAAATTAATATAAAGTTTTGAGATTGTTGTGGAGAGAATGAGGGAGGGATATGAGTCCATTAGAGGGGGAGATGAAAGGGAACCTAGGGGGAGGAACAACCTATGTTTGACTAGCCACTAGAACCAAGAGAAAGGTTAGAGAAATGGTGGAGATTTGTCCATTAGAATTGATTGGACTATTTACATAGGAAAACTTGAATATCTTGATACTTGGTTCTTATTATGTCCTAAATGGAATTCATTGGTTGGAAGCACGTTGAGTTAAGCTTGACTACTACAACAAGAATATTGATTGCATTGATGAAGGTGGAAACTCAAGGACAGTGAGAGACATTCCAAGATCAATCTCTATCAAGTGAATTACAACCTTGTAGTTGAATACATGTTTTAGAATATGATGTTAGTTGTATGTAGTGTGCATGTACTGGAATGAGTAGAAAACAAAGGTCCAAAACTTGAAGATTATACTATATTACAAGAGTTCAATGATGTATTTCTACATGAAATGCTTGGAATTTTTCTAAAGAGGAACATTCACTTTTCAAATGATCTTTTATTTGGGGGTACACTAGTGTCCAAGACTCCTTATAGGATGAGTACCTTGAAACTAATAGTATCGAAGATGCAAATTGCAAGATCCAATCGATAAAACATGCATTCAACCTTGTGTATCCTTGAGGGGAACATATTTGTGAAAAAAAAGAGATGGAATCCTTCGGCTATATATCAATTATAAACAACGAAACAAAGTAACAATGAAGAACAACTACCATTGCCTCAAACTAATGACCTATTTAATCACGTGAAAGGGGAAAAGTTATTCTTAAAAATTGACCTAATGCCAAGATATAATTACATAATAATTAAGGAAGGGTAAATCCACAAGCAAACTTTAGAAGAAAGTATGGTGTCTCATGAATAATGCCTTTAGTAAATACTTGGACAAGCATGTACTTTATTTGCTTAATGATATACTAATTTATTCTAAATGTGAAATAAGCATGGGGATCATTTATGACTGGTTTTGCAAGTGTGGAGAGACCACAAGTTGTTTGAAAAAATTAGAAAATGTGACTTCTACTATAAATAGATACAGTATTTGGTTCACCTTGTCACATTACCATAGAATACGGAATATTAATGGAACTATCAAATGTTGAGGCAATAATGAATTGGTTCACTCCTAGAAATGTGATAGATAATGAATATCTAAGAATGACACATACGCTAATTTTATGTATGACAATAGCAACTTGGAGGAAGTGTCTTCTTACAAGTACTTAGGAATTGATATTCATCACAAGCTCAACTGGAACTATAG
>LPNX010293582.1:64708-104392 GCA_001517045.1 Pseudotsuga menziesii
ACACTTCTTTCCAAGCTCTTTGAGCATAGAAATATAACTTTAAAGCAAACTAATTAACTCTCTTTTTTAGGTCCGATAGACCAAAGTTTGGTCTCAGGGGACGTTAACCATCATCATCATCATCATATGGGGTTTTCCAAAGCGTTACCAAGATATTTTTCAAAATTTCATCTCCAATCATATCCTTGAAAAGTAATGGATGAAGTTAGAATTGTGCCAAGAATGCGAGGAAACCTTTCAATAGTTCAAAAAAATCCTCACTAATGCATCAATCCTAAAAAATGTGGACCCAATTTATTTTTTTATTGTGTGCATATATGCATGTATTGAAGGAGTTGGTGGAGTTCTCATGCAATAAAACCATTTGGTGTGTTATTAGTAATGGAAACTAAAAGGATGTTAAAAAATCTATGGTACTCATGATGTGGAACTTGTTGTTCTAGTACATGCATTGAATATGTGGAAAAACTACATGATGGAAAGAAATTTTGTCCTAGACAGACATATCATAATGACTTGAAGTATTTGTTTGATCAACCAAACTTGAATGCCATAAAAGGAAGACAATTGGAATTTCTCTATGAGTTTGATTTTAGAAATCAAACATATATAAAGGAAGGAAAACAAGCTCGCAAATACACTCAACATAAAAATGCATGTGGTAGTTATCATCATTTGATAATCTAAATTGATCAAATGAGTAATAGAATCCATTGTTAAAGATGTGTATTATATTCAAGTCGGAAGTGGTATGTAACACACCAAATAAATGAAAATTTTTATTCTTCGAATATTTTATTTTTTAAATATTTTGACTAGAAAAGTCAAAATATATGTAATGAATTATTTTTATTTAATAATTAAAAAATATTCTATGAGGAATCAAAACTGAAGTAGTTGTTGAAAGAGTGTTTGTTGACCCATAAGAGGAAAATGGAAGTGGCAAAAGCTACTGAGTGAGAACTCAAGTGATGTAGGAGGCATCTTCCGCAAAATCAAGTCAAGACTTCTGGTGGAGTGCTAAAGAGCAGGAGGTTCATAAATGACCAAGTCCTAGGAAAAATACTATATAATAGTATGTCCATCAAGCAAGACGGAGGTTAGCGATGGACGGGGAATTGATCAGTTAATGCAAGAGATGACACACTGATCCGATTTTTGTCCTAGCAGTTCAACAAACAGGCTTGGGGGTTCTGGAACAAGTAAAAATTGGCTGCTCTATGAGTTGGTTTGGAGGAATGAAAGATTCAGTCCTGTTTTCCCGACAGTGGTGTCAAGTTCCCTATTTCTATTCTTATCCGTTTAATTATCGTTAAAGTATAATTCAAGTATAGATATGAATCGTAATTACATTTTGCAGTAATTGATACAATTCATCTG
Source organism: Pseudotsuga menziesii (assembly GCA_001517045.1). Classification (NCBI taxonomy): domain Eukaryota; kingdom Viridiplantae; phylum Streptophyta; class Pinopsida; order Pinales; family Pinaceae; genus Pseudotsuga; species Pseudotsuga menziesii. The sequence continues at coordinate 66,089 of LPNX010293582.1, forward strand.
TTCATATCCCTTTTTCCTATTTTAAGTTATGATTTGATATAACTATTCTTTATAGTAGAGACATCGCAAGTTTATTATCGTAATCTAATTTAAATTAATATTTGTTTGGGATTCCATACCCAAATTAGAGTAGGATCTAATTTTAGCCTAATTAGGAGTCTAAATGAAGGAGTTACATTGATATGACCAAATATTTTAAATTAGGTTAGCATATATTTTTGCAATTTTTTTTAAACTAATCATATTTTCCTAGAAGTTGATGTTTGCATACATAGCTTATCTTTGTTCTAGAATCATATTACATTTATAACAACTAACTATGGTTACATTTAGATTCCAATAGTATAGTGAAAACAATAGAATTGTAGAGGAAAAATTTAATTAAAACCTCAAATCGAATAACCCAACAAGATTTCCGATTACTTGAACAATAAACAAAAAGAATGATAGATTGTCGTATAGAATGATATAGGATATACAGACTAGATCCGAGAGGCTTTCTTTCCATAACAAGTATTTAGATAGCAGATCGATATGGGTAATGATCGTGACAACAAATATTATGAAAATAATAGATAAAAGGTCCATCACAGATACAATCTTTTAAATTAAATAAAAAATAGATACACAACTGATGTCGGATGGGTAACCATACCCATTGTAACTAAATTGAGTTTAGAGTCGTTATAAACATTTTATAATAGCTCACATATCTATATAATAAATACAACAATCTGATCTAGCAAACAATACAATCATTAAATATAAAGACAGTCTCTAATTGCGGGTATCCAAACTCCGATACTTTTGGCATTGTCAAAAAATATTTGCTTCCACACAATCGAATCAGAAATATATTCATTTTTTTCATCAACATAAACCATCCAACAAAAAAAATGTTCCTCTAATACCAGTAAAAATGGCATCCATCGTTCTATTAAATCCATGATATGTACATATGAATGGATGGTGCATTAACACAATAACATAGAACTTATGAAGTCATAACTATAAGCTAGTACATACCCATAAGGGATTTTAATAAAAACTTTCAACTTATCTTTGTAATAAGTGAAAAAATCCCTATTCTCAAGTGGTCTGCAAACCTAGTGGGAGACTAGTGTATCACACTTATAATAAAACCATTACCATTGGTTGTCGCTCGAACCACTAATGAAGACTGAGCGCGAACACATTAGGGAAAATTTTAAGATTTAATATGCTAGACTATATTTCATTAGTGTTCATTTAAAATTCACAGCAGTAGCATATCCATAATCACTGATAGAAACACAATCACAAGATAGACACAATATTTATCCTAGGAAACTCTCAAGGGGAAGAAAACCCAGCAAAACTTCATCTGTATAAGATGTATAAGATATAACTCCAAAACAAATATTCTCCTCCTTGATGTTATCTCTCTCTCTCTCTCTCTCTCTCTCTCTCTCTCTCTCTCTCTCTCCTATGCGCTACACAAGTGAGTGTATATGTGTTTAAATGAGAAGCACAACACTTCTATTTATACACATTGAGCCAACTGACTTTTACCCTAAACAAGTCGGCCCCAGTAAATTATCTGGGCCAACATCACCTAGGAAGAATCAAAACAATATTTTATATTATTCATTAGGGTACTAATGACTCGACTTACAAAGGAGGATTGACCTCATGACTCTATGATGACCAAATACAATAGTAACATCCCGCCGGAGGAATAATAACATCTCCCTTGGGTTACATCAGTAAAATACATTTAGAATATCCTTTGAAGTTACAATTTTCAACACTCCCCCTTAACGAGAAGGTTATTCTACTAACAACATCATCATAGACTATAGGATAGTAAAGAGACAATATCTTCACAGTGTCAAGGTAATACATCTATATGTCATAGGAAGTTTTTCACAATCAGTAACTGGAACTGTTACTCTTCAATGTATTCATTTTCTGCATCACACGATCACTTGATCATTTTGCAGCAACGCTTCGATCTTTCGATCCTTCGTAGCAACACTTCGATCTTTTGATCATTTGTAGTAGTACTTCGATCTTCTAATCCTTTGTATAAGCACTTCGATCTTCTCGATCCTTTATAGCAGCACTTCGATCCTTTCAATTATTTGCAGCAACACTTCAATCCTTTCGATCCTTTGCAGCAACACTTCGATCCTTTCAATCCTTTGCAAAAACACTTCAATCCTTTCGATCCTTTGCAGTAGCACTTCAATCCTTTCAATCCTTTGCAGCAGAATTTTGATCCTCTCTATCCTTTGCAGCTGCACATTGATCTATTTGATCCTTTGTCACCAAACTTCTATCTACTTGATCCTCTACCACCATGCTATCTGTGGTACACATGATCTCTTTGCAGGATGATAAATCCCTCTAACTTTAGGACATAAGTCCAAGGATGATTCAATATTCCATCATCTTGGTCCATGATATTGACCAACTAAATTGTCTACAACTGAATGTACATCTCAACCACACCTAGATGCAAGCCCTATCATCCATGAGGACTCATCGTAGACCATCCTTACCACTGAGGTTAGTACCACTCCTAAGCAAGTGTTATACTACAGTATCTACACCCACATGTAGGCATACTCTTCCATACAGGAGTATTGTTTGCAGACCATATCTTGACCAAATACAAAATGTTGGCCCTCATCGTAGAACATCATTATCACTGAGGTTAGGACCACTACCAAGTGAGTGTTATATATGGCATCCATGCAGACTCATCATAGAGCATCCCTACCAATTAGGTTAGTACCACTCCCAAGTGAGTGTTATTCTATGGCATCTACATATGAGTGTATGCATGCTCTCCCTACAACAGTATTATCTGTAGAGTAGATTTCGACCAGATACCAATGTCGGCCCTGTCATCCATGAGCACTCATCGTAGATCATCCATACCACTAAGTTTAGGACCAATCCTGAGCGAGTGTTATTCTACGGTATCCACAACTGAATGTGGGTAATTTCCATGCGGCAGTAACATCTACAGGGCCATCCCTAGCTAGTAAGGACCACTCTCATGCAAAAGGTGTTATACCTTCCATTCCCAAGAGAGGATACTATCATCCACAAATTAATTCCAGACCTTTTCAGCATCTCCAGACACACTTGGCCTCTTTCATGCTAGAGCATCATTGTCATCCCATCATCATTGTCAGTCTCATCATCACTCCCCCTTTCCTAGGAGGATCTATATTATCAACCCGCTCCCCCTTTGTTCGACGAGGGTTCATGTATTTGAACTATAATTCCTTTTCCAGGAGAGTCCATATCTTCAACTTATTCCTCATTTTCGAAGAAGGCACATATCTTCATTATCTATAGTCCCATCATTGTTTTTCCTTGTGAGGAAAGTCTTTTTGAACTACACCAAGCTTGTCACAGAAATATTCAAACTTTACTCGAGATAGAGGCTTGGTCAGTACATCAGAAACTTGCTCGTCAATACTCACATACTAGAGATTTATAGATCCCTTTTGTACCATATCCCTTATATAAAAATATCGGATTTCTATATGATTTGATTTGTCATGGAACACCATATTCTTTGCCATCTTTATACAAATCTGGTTGTCACAGAGAATCATTGTGGTGTCCAACTCCATGTCAAATAATCCTAACATCAGCTTCCAAAGCCATATTGCTTCACAACAAGTGGACCAAGATGCAATGCACTCTTCTTCAGTTGTACTAAGAGAAACAATGGAATGTTTCTTACTAAACCATGAGATCATGGAGGATCCCATACAATAACATCCACCTAAGGTGCTTTTCTTGTCTGCGGAATTTCCTGCCCAATTGGAATCCGTATATCCATATAATTTGTAGTCATGATCTCTCCCATAGTAAAGTCCGAAATATATCATACATTTTATATACCCCATCACATCCTTTGTAGCTATCATGTGAACCCATCTAGTTTTAACTAGATACTGACTCAAGGTGTTCATAACAAAGCATATATCTCGCCTTGTGTTCACCAGATACATTAATGACCCAATAATCTATTTGTACCAAGTCATATCCACTAACTCTGGTATCCTATCAGAAAATAGCTTCAGGTTGTTGTACATGGGTGTGGCCATGTCCTTATAATCCAACATATTAAATATTTTCAAGATTTCTACTACTTACTTTCCCTGTGTTATAGCTTATTTTAACACACTTGGTAGATCACACTTTTATGGCCTTCCATGTCCTTCTGTAGACTCTTTGGACCCCCCTTTCTCAAATGACACTTTGTTGTCCCAGCAAAATCCTTAAAAAACACATGTTATGGCTGTACATGAATTTTAAGCTGATACCTACATGTACACATAGCTTGCTCCACTATAGGCTGCATACATCGAGATATGTGCATAGAAAAAAAATTTGGATTTTTCCTCATTAAGTCCCAAATAAATTGACTATTGGCCTTCCATATGCATGGAAACGCTCTGAATCGACCCTCCATTGTCCATTGGAGGGCTATATATTAATCCTCTTGGATGCATTGAAGGAGGAGAACTTTGGAGAGCAAGGAAACTATAGTTCATTTTTGCCTCACTTGTTTATGCTTGAGTTTGCATCCCTTTTTCCTTTTGAGCACACATTGTTGCTCTTCCCAAAATTTCCATTGCTTTTTAATCTTGCCATTGAGATGGAGGATTGAAGTGGTGGAGCACTTGTTTTCTCCGTTTTGACGAGGTGCTGACAGAGTTTGTCACTATTCTCTTTGTTTATTATTAATAGACACATCCATTTCTCGTCCATTACATGTGTATGACTATGAATATTTTATCCATGGATGTAGTTATATTTTCTTATACATGATGGTTTTATATATGCTAGAGTAGGCCTAACACCTTGATATATAGCATGCTTGTCTTGTTTACTGTTGTTGAAAGTGAATTATAAAGACAAGCGTGTTGGAAAAGCTCAACAAGGATCTACATCAACTGTCCGGAATAAGGTACATTTCATATCCCTTAGTGTTAGCACCATTTGTTTCTCTTTCATATTGGAATGGATTGATTTCTAGTGTCATTCAGTCTATTGTGGTCTACCCCAATCCATATGAAGTTTCTCTCCGTAACAAAATTAGCGACTCCACTAGGGAGGTTCCTTGTTTTCTTTAGGAATTGGGTGCACAATGTGCTTGAATTGCTCTCTGTTTCTCTGTGTTTCTATGTCGGATTCAAAAGTATGTTAGCCTATTAGTGTCTTGCTGAAGTAATTTAGGTCTTGTCTTATCATTTAACACCCTTTCTCTTGTTGTACGCAGGTTTTTTCTTTAAAGCTACGTATACATGCAGGTTTTGTCTGAACAACCATGTATACACGCATGTTTCCTGCAAACAATAGTGTATGTCCCTCCTTTTGAGTGTGAATTGGATGCTTGAGATATGTTTGTTGGGTGTATTTTGAATGTTGATGAGCCTTCTTAGATGCTTCTTTGGTCTGTCTACTGCCTCTGTTTCTGTCAATAGATATTTTTTATTTTCTTCTTAGTTAGAAGTTGTTCTTGTCATCTTGTTTCCTTTTTGTTTTGGTATTAGTGCATTATATGTCTTTTATCTCATTGTCTTGCTTGGCTATTGTCTGATAGTTGTTGCAGGCTCTGGGATTTGTAGAGTCTTTTATTGCATTTACATATCATTTATTTCAAAAATACAAAGTAGTTGATTTTTGGCATGTTTATGCATTTTTACATTTGCATAGCACTTGCATTAGGGTTGCTTAGTTGATGAGGAGTTAGATTTTCATATAGGAATGGTTGCATTATCATTTGAAGGAAAAAATATGCATCTCATAGAGTGGCATACCTCGTTTTCACATTCAAAGACAAAATTGCACTCGACATCGCTTGTTAGGTGTGCATATTTACTTTCACTGCTGAGTCATAACATCATTGGATGCATGGTCATTTCCTTTGAGTAATCACAACCTCTAAAAACAACACTTGATTTAAAATGAATTAAACATTTTTATTTGACAGGGTAAATCAACAAGCTTAGGTTTTAGAGTCTAGGAATAGGTTTTTGTGAGTAAATTTCTCCAAGACTACTGAACAAAACAAGTAGGTGTCTTTCTAGGTTAGAGAGTGAGATCCTTGGAATCATTAATGTTCTCAAGAGCCTCCTCTTACACAGGAGTTAAGAATGAGGAAACTTACACGCTTGTGGTAGGGATAGCTCCTTGCCACTCTCTGTGTAGCACCGGATATAGTTCCAGGATCTTATTCATATCTAGGGTATTTTGATGTATCTTTGGTGCTTTCGAGCTTTGGGATTTTCTACCCTACCCATACGGTAGATCCCACCTGCGACTGTCCGACTGAGCATTGTGTGAGTGTCCTGGATAGGTAGGGGTCGAACAACACAGTCTCTTTATGCGTTGAAGCTTAGGGCCACTATAATTTGTTACACATCTCCTCTTATAGTGTATGGGAGTCTCAATCCTATCCTAGGTGAGACATACTTGCTACATTCGGGAGCTCATTTATCCTCCCCTTGGCTTGCTTGCATTTTGTCTTAGATTCTCCTAGGAGTGTGCTCTGTGTGCGCTAGATTTCTCTAGGGTTCGTAATTAGTTAAGTCTCTTTATTTTTTTGGAGTCATCGTGGATCGAAGATTGGCATCTTGTCGTTCTGAATGGTTAGCAGGTCTTCTGCCTTCTACATTCCCCCCCCTTTGCGTAAGAGAGTTAGACAATCTAGGTGGACTCATACTCACTGTGATCCACACATTGGTCTCAACATGAGTCATGCATATGAGATCCCGAAAGTCCCTCCTTCTCCATCCTCCGGGATGGGGAATGTGTCATTCAGTGTATATGGGACACCAGAGGAAACTGATCCATTTGAGTTTGGTACGTCATGTAATGCACGATCCCAGTTTTCAGATTATGTAAACACTAACAGATGATCTTCTCCTCGAAGGTTGGGTGGTGAGACTCATTCTGATCCTTCTAGCACTAGAAATTTTATATTTTTCATACTATATATGACCAATAGTTTTCTGTCAACTACTGTAGATCCTAGTTTTTGTCTTAGTGGTACGATTAGGGGAACTACCATCCCATTCCGTGTCGATCAATTTGGTAGTGGTCATATTTCACCTTCCACGCCCCTTGTGGGAGGAATTCCTTACAATTCATCCAGGAATACCACTGGGATCCCTTCTAGAGGAGGTGACCCTAGACATGTGAACATTGGAGGTACCTCATATATTCTGTGATATGTTCCATCGTCTTCTATACTTGTTCCTTCAAATTTGTTTTTTATGAAACACCCTCCTTACAACCCGTGTAGTTCTTATTAGATTTTTACCATTCAATCTAGCATTATGATCTTAGGATCTTTAACTGAGAGAATAACATGCACAACAATAAACACAAGAGACAAGAGACACAAAGAATTTTCCTCGGGGAAACCATAAAGGAGAAAACCCCGCAACTTCCTCAGAGATAGAATCAGCACCAAAAGTAAAACCCGAAAACATAAAGATGATCTCTCGATAGCACTTTTATCTCTCTTGTCCCAGAAACTTCTCTCTCACTCATGCGCCCCAATGAGTGAGTGCATGTGTGATAAATAGAGAGGCTCACTCTCTATTTATATTCATTCGTTCACTTAATGTCCACTCCAACATGTCGGCCTCACTTAACAATTACTTACTAGAGCCGACATCTCTAGGAGAGTCTAATAACCCTAGTTCCCCACAACTTGTGGGGACTTTTCCCCTCCTACCAACAAGGAGGGTTATCCTTAACACAATGGTGGGGACTATTGCCCCAACTTACAATAACTCTCCTAGGGTCGACTTCTCTAGGATAGTCTAATAACCCTAGGGCCCCACAACTACGGGGACTTTAACCCTTGAATAATAGGAGGGTTACCCACAATGACTTGACATGACTTGTTTACATTACAGACACTTCCCGGAATAAACATTGGGGTACAATACATAAGATATACAAGTGAATACATTCCAAAGTTACAAATACATCAACACTCCCTCTTAACTAGGAAGGTATTCTCTTGACACAATTTATCAGCACAAGTCTTCTTCTCTGTATCATCTGAATCATCGTCAAGTTCTTGTCACCTTCATCTTCAAGTCATCTTCATCTTCAACTCATATTCATGTGGATCTGGATCATCACTCAATCCGGATCATCATCACTCGATCTAGATCATCATCACTGGATCTGGATCATCGTCACTGGATCTGGATCATCACTTGATCTCGATCATCACTGATTGATCATCATCACGAGTGCTATCTCATGATTCTTCTCATCACAGGAAGTTATACAAATCCAGCCATTTTTCATGCTGGTTGTAGGCCTAGCCTCCATGTAGGTATTTTCCAACACTTATATCTAACCCTAAGTCAGAATGGCCCACCCAGAACTTACATCTAATTATGTAAGAACCAATCCTATAATCATATTAGAAAGGCATGCCCAGTACTCACATCTAACCATGTGGGAACACATCCCACAACCCTATCAGAAAGGCCACTCACATCTGACAACCAATGTCAAAAAGGCTCAGAACTTACATTCGACCATGCGAGGAACCAATCCTCCATTCTGAAAGGGCTCTGCACTTACATCTGTCAACCAATGTCAGAAAGACTCAACACTTACATTTGACCATGTGAGGAACCAATCCTCCATGCTGAAAGGGCTCTGCACTTACATCTGATCATTGTAGGAACCAATCCTACAATTTCCTTAGAATGTATCTACACTCACATCTAATCATGTAGGAACCAATCCTACAGTCACATCAGAATGGCCCTCAATCCTAGATTGAGATTTCCTGGTAACTGACCAGGTGCCTCCATTCCAAGAATGGCATTCAGCGCTTCTATCTGATCATGTAGGAACCAATCCTACAATCACATCAGAATGGCTCAGCACTCACATCTGACATGGAAGGAACCAATCCTCTCACCATGACAGAATGGATTAGCCCTTACATCGGACCATGGAAGGAACCAATCCTCTCACCATGTCAGAATGGATCACAGACTCATCACTTCCCTTTAGAGGGAACCTCGATCTAGAGAACACCAAGATTCTCTTTGAAGTACTCAAACTTCACTCTGGCTAATGGCTTTGTCAACACATCAGCTATATGTTATCCCGTCACAATATATTGGAGCTTCACTGCTCCCCTCTGCACCATATCCCTAATATAGTGATACTTGATCTCGATATTCTTCGACTTATCATGGAACACCGGGTTCTCCGACAACTTCACACAACTTTGGTTGTCACAATGTATACAAGTAGCATCCAACTGGAGATCAAATAAATCAGAAAGCAGTTTCCTCATCCATACTGCCTCACAACTGGCTAAACAAGCTGTGACATACTCTGCTTTAGCTGTACTCAGTGCCACATAAGATTGCTTCCTACTAAACCAAGAGATCACACCTGATCCCATACTGAAGCAGCACCCTGAAGTGCTCTTCCTATCGATGGCACTACCTGCCCAATCTGAATCAACATAACCCTCCAGGTTAATATTCTGATTCGCCTCATACTTGATCCCATAATCAACTGTACCTCTTAGGTACCTCAGAATATGCTTTGCAGCAATCAAGTGAATATGTCTCGGATCTGTCAGGAACTGGCTCAAGGTGTTCATAGCAAAGAAAATATCTGGTCTCGTATTCATCAGGTACATCAAGGACCCAATCATCTGATGATACATTGTAGCATCAACTGTCTCTAATGAAGCATCACCCAATAGCTTCAGGTTCGATGCCATAAGTGTGGTCATGGCCTTGCAGTCCATCAGCCTGAACCTCTTCAAGATATCTACTGCATACTTCCCTTGTCCGAGGAAGATTCCATCCTCATTCTGCCACACCTCCATGCCTAGAAAATAGTGCATCTACACATAACAGGAGCATCACTGGTCTTCCTCCTTCAACCTTGAAGCAAAGGTTGGAATCCATTTTACTCTCAGTAAAGCCTAGAGTCATCAGTAATCTATCCATCCTGTCATACCATTTCGAACCTCAGGATATTCTGCAGTCACTCCCTCTGAAGCATCATACTTCCTCTGTCTTACATACTCTATGCACTGAAACATTCTGTACTGGAGTGACAAGTAGCTTCCTATGCTACTAATATTCTATGTATCCATCTAAGGTCACTGGATACCAATATCCTCTATCTTTGAAAGTGTTTTTCTCGCACCCATCTGTGAGCTTGTCATCCTTTATAGGCTTTCATCTTCAACCTTGTAGCAAAGTTTAAGATCTTCATCAAGCTCATCATGTATGTGTTATTCCATGGGTGTCTTTTGAGCTAGTACAAGGCCTTCTTTCATTTGCACACATGATTCTGCCTGTCATGTGTCTCAACTCCCACTGGCTGCAAATGTCTCTTTGTAGTCAATGCCTTCTTTTCGTGAGGAGCCTCGTGCTACGAATCTTTCCTTGTATCCCACAATGTTTCCATCTACTGCATGATGGAACTACGAACTTCCCTTCATGTATCGATACTGCATCCTAGACGTCATTCTTCTTGAACTGGCCTTCCCTTTATTCTTGGTTACTTCTTCATGGCTGGAAGGTTCTGCATCAATGATGTCACTGCATTCGTCATATTATTCTTCATCTTGAACTGTCGTCACTTGTTCTTCGGAACAAGTATCATCCTTCTTTGCTTGTAGGTGATTATGTATGCGATCTTCCCTACAAGTCAAATGCATTTGTATGGTTAGAAACATTTCACAAGGAATATTCATAATGGAAAATTCTTATGCATGATCATGCAACTATTTTAGCCAATACAACATTCGTCCATATCTCACGGAAACTTTTCTAGATTCGTTCCATCTCCACCATGACAACATTGAGATTGTGCACTAATCCAATATGTCAGCAAAGAGGTTTCATTCTAGATAAGTAGCAATGGAGAGTTGTATAGAACCATGAGCTACTTACCCATCACATGCATATTAGTAGTATACTATCATTAATGCAAACATTCTATCATGCATAATACATTGACTAAATATAAACAAATTCATAACAAAACAATATCATGAAATGACAATGAAATACTTATCTTTATTTGTTTCATGGGTAGACTCCTTCTTGATCCTTCCGCTTCATCATCTTCTTCATTCATGACTTCATCATTTCTTATCCAAATGCTCAATATGGCTAAGAGGTTCTTCAAGAATTGAGTCCTTTGTATTCCTCGTCGCTTGAGGGATCTTCTTTGGATGGTGAGAGCTTGATCTTCAATTGTCCCATCTTATCTTCTCTTCTTATGAGTCGAGCTTCTTCTTCTTCCCAGAGTCTGCTGAAAGTAATCACTTCCTTCTGGCACACATTCCTCAAATAAATGAATCCCATGATCCTGGGAGGCCATTCAAGGTGGCTATCACCACTTCTGCATTCTCCACTTCTTCTTCTACCACTTCAAGTTGTTCTTTGATTTGAGAGACCCTTGTAAAGTATGACTGTATGGTCTCTGCATTCTGGATCTTCACATTCTTCAAATGGTTTCTTAAGGTCATATTCTGATTTATGTTCTTCCCTTCAAATAGCTTGGTCAAGGAATCAAACATCTTCGGTGTCTTTAGAGAAGACACTTGTGGTACAAGATGATCCGTGATTGAATCAACAATTATCTTCTTGGCCTTGACCAAGTTCTTCTTGTGTAAGGCTTTTAGCCTCATCTCCCTCTGGAACTGGAAAATCTCCACTCATGTGGGTGTCCAATTCATTTTCTTCAGAGATATCATATACTTCCATGCTTAGAAGTTTTCAACTTCACCAAGCTTATCATCAAGATGATGTGATAGATCATTTTGAAATGAGAACCTCAAATGAAAATAGCAAAATATTAGATCTTACTGATTTGAGGTGTCCGTCCTGGTTCCGGAGCTGGCTGATCTAGGGTTTGTCAGTGAAACCCTAATTTTCAAAACTTGGAATCATTTATATCTTATTGGATATAAATATATATCTCTTCAATTTGAGCTATCCAATGTACTCCTTTTCTGAAAACAGTGGATGGAAGCTCCTGTAGCAGGAAGCCCTAGTTTACGAATTTCTTCTGCAGAAATGCCTGATATTGTTTCTATGATATCTCCGAAATTACTACTCCTATGTGTATGAAAATTCACATTGAGGTATACACTCCTATCCCTGTTCTAACACCATAGGTTTCATCAGAATTGGTTTCACCAATTGGGAATTATGAGTTTTTTCCCAAGGTGACCTGTTTCAGGACTGTTCAGAACAATGAAGGTGTATGGACTTCCACATGTCACTGTTTCATTTTCGGGGTCTAAAACTTCTACCATAGAAATTAAATTCCGTTCCTTTTCTGGAAAATCTTCCGAAATTTCATTTTGACCTTTGTAGCCCGAGATATATTAATTCTCCCCAGGTGTCCTATTTAGCGATGAAGCCTCGAAGAGGATGGAGCCCTAACATGGAAGGATCATATCTCCTAGAATATAGAGAATATAAGGCTGAATTTTGGATACAGTGTAAATCAAGATTTCATATTTGGTCCATGAAATTTTTAGCTCTTGAACCTTATCCAATCCCAAGATATAGCAAATGTACCAAAACTTATCAGTTTTATCATTTGAGGGTTTTTCCAGCTCGGGGTCAAACTAGGGTTTGACTGTCTCGGAGTTATACCCAACCAAAAATATAGACCCAGGTCTATAAAATTATATTTTGATGAGGATAGAAATCCTATTTCGGGCTCACTCAAAAATTCCTCTTCTGTAAGAATCCCTAATTTCTCGCACCAAAAACTGAAAATGCTCGAAATTGAATTTCACTTCGACAGAAAGATGCGCCCTTCAATGGAGAGTCAGCCTACCATACTTTTGCTGATGGATTATGGAGAGAGACCCAAAAATTAAGAATCCCTAAATTCTACAGCTGCACAATGTCTTCTTCTAAGGTTAGCTCTGATACCATGTTAGATTTTTATCATTCAAGCTAGCATTATGATCTTAGGATCTTTAACTGAGAGAATTACATGCACAGCAATAAACACAAGAGACAAGAGACACAAATAATTTTCATCGGGGAAACCATAAAGGATAAAAGCCCACAGCTTCCTCAGAGATAAAATCAGCACCAAAAGTAAAACCCAAAAACATAAAGATGAAATCCTGACAGCAGTAGTCTCTCTCTTGTCCCAACAAATTCTCTCTCACTCTCTATTTATATTCTTTCATTCACTTAATGTCCACTCCAACATGTCGACCTCACTTAACAATTACTTATTAGAGCCGACATCTCTAGGAGAGTCTAATAACCCTAGTGCCTCACAACTTGTGGGGACTTTGCCCCTCCGACCAACAAGGAGGGTTATCCTTAACACAATGTTGGGGACTATTTCCCCGACCTACAATAACTCACCTAGGGTCAACTTCTTTAGGATTGTCTAATAACCATAGGGGCCCACAACTGCGAGGACTTTAACCCTTGAACAATAGGAGGGTTACCCACAATGACTTGACATGACTTGTTTACATTACAGACACTTCTCGGAATAAACATTGAGGTACAATACATAAGATATAGAGGTGAATACATTCTAAAGTTAAAAATACATCAACAGTTCTTTGGGACAGAGTACTACTTATAGCCATGTGGTCCTCTCATCTATCGGTTATGCCATGTCTGGGGGTTATGTACCTCCTTATGTGTCTAGGGGATATCCATCTTATCAGTATTATAACTATGGCTATGTAGCACTCCAGTCTCAAGATATTCCTAACTATAGTATCCCCATGTATCTGTTTATGGGTAAGATGGGAGGAGGTTATTATCTGACTAGCCAAGGCCACAGTGTTTACAACCAACACCCCTATATGGACCAGTCCTGTTAGGTAGTGTGGAACCAAATGGCACAACCGAGGATCCCTTTCCTAGCTACTTTTAATCTACCTAATTTATCGAAGTTGACCAATGATCCAATTCCTCATGATGGAAATGGCTAGTTGTCCCTGCCAAGCTTCCTTCGGACATTCCAAAATTCGAAGGTAATAATGGTGAGGACCCTGGAGAGCATGTTACAACTTTCCACCTATGGCACTCTTCAAATTTGTTGAACCATTATTTCGTTTATTTACGACTGTTTCAACACACCCTCATATTTCTTGCGATGAAATGATATATAGAGTTTCATGGGGGAACATATCGGAGATTCAATGACTTAGCCATGACCTTTCTTACCCACTCTCAGCTACCTATGTGTTATGATGTCAGTACTGATCTCTTGTCGACATTTCATCAAGATAAATCCATGCATATTTCAGACCATATTCAAGAGTGGCATAGACAAAAGCAGTTGATTAAGGCCAACATTCCACCAAAGTTCCTTTTGGAATGGTTCCTCAAGTTGTTATTGCCATATATAGAGAAGGATGTTTCCACATCTGGAGTTATGAACAAGGAATAGGATATTTTCAGAGTTCAACAACTATAATTTATTTACAATTAGTTTGGGATCTTATATGATATTATTTCGACCACACCATGGTCAAACTTTGAGCCTAAGTTCAAACCAGGGCCACATGCTGATGGCATTGTTGGATCTGCGAGTACTAAAGTCGTAGACTTGGTTACAAATAAAATGAAGAATTTTTATATTAACCATCCTACGTGGGGATAAGCTACAGCTTCATCTCATCCCACCTAATCGATGAATGTACACTCTATGCAACGTCGAACCAGAAGGGTAACCAACAGCTCGAACGGAACAAGAAAAAGGGAAGAAACAATTATAGGGGTCGAAATAGGAACTCAAATTCTAATGATGACAATAAAAGTAATGATGATGTGGGGAAAAGAAGTCTAAATGTAATGTTAAGTTACCTTACAATCTCTTTGGGGGATATCACCTCACTTACTTGTGCCCTCGTATTGAATATGCCTCGAAATTATTTGCACCGAGCATAGCTGTGTTAACAGATCCTTTACTGCATAATCAAAACATGAATTCAAGGACCATGGACTCCAAAAGTGCTTTTGGTGGGCATCAAAACCCATCAAACACCGAAATTGGCCATAGTTGCATCAACATGATGTCCGCCAAGAATATTGTGACACGAGAAAAAGATTATGGTTCGTCACAACCCGACTCAGGAAAATAACTTGCTCCTCTCGAGGTCCCTTTGCATATCGACAAGCCTGAAGTTACACCTCGCATTCCTAAGGGAGTATTAAAGCATTTGGGGCATAATCCTAATTCATGAGCTGTCCAACACTATTCCATTGTCGAGGATTTGAGCCAGACTCCTTGTGGGATGTCCTCCTTAGAAGTCCTTCAGACTTTTTCTTCACAGAGGAAAGCTTTATTGTTAGCCCTTGGGGCGGTTTATTCGCATCCTTGCATAGTGATTAAATTTGAAACCCATGAAGTCGAGCCTCGCTTGCCTTACCATGTGGCTCTCCTAGTCCATGTGGAGTGTATGAACAACATGATTAAATGCACAATAATTGATGAATGCGTTGCAGCTTCTGTGATGTCTTTATCGTGTTGGAAAGGTCTAGGTTTACCCATGTTGGTTGCATGGCATAATTCCTTCTCTCGAAGTCCAATTGGGAGGGAAGACCGTGTTGATTGAGTTCGAGGTGGTTGATGCACCCCTTGACTATAAACTTTTACTGGGGCGTAACTATATTTACAACATGAAAGCGGTCTCGTCATCCCTATTATAAATTATTTTCTTCCCTTTTGAAGGGAGGATTGTCATGGTTGAGAAAAAATATTTCGATAATTCCGATATTAAAAGCATCGTCATGAGCTACTATCCTGGTCATTGATAATTCTCAGTCGGAAACTGAGAACATTGATAATTCTCAGTCGGAAACTGAGAATGTTGGGGTGGGAATGTATTCATATTTTATGGGAACTTTCAATATTTTCGCACCAATTCTTACTATATGTTCCAGCCTCGGTAGTGAATCGTCATCGTTTAGTTCGACTCCATTTCTCATTCCGCATTTGGAGGAACCTTGGACTCTCCATTCTCTGTGCTATTCAGATGAAGATCCTAGACTTACCAAGATGGACATGTCATTATCTATAGTGGCAAATTCTTATCAAGCCACTCTTGGTTTTGTTGTATATCCTAGTCCTTCCTCTTTGAAGATGGAGGAGGAGGACCCCTTTGCACTGCCTTCTTGGGAAGTTGCATCATCACACTCTCATGATTTATTCGATAAAAATTTTCCTTCATATGAATCTATTCTCAAAGCCATGAATGGTTTATAAGGGACATGGGAGGAGTTACACTATCGATCTTAATTTCTCCCGAGATTGAACAGATTGAGTGTGATGACTATAGGGTGATCGTTAGCAAAAATGTTGGTAGGCATGTGATCCCATTAGGAGCTCCTAGTAAGTATGCCAAAGGGAACATGGCTAATTTGTCACCGACTATCCTTATCAACCTTTCTCGAACTCTTGACAAAGTAGAAAATGTTTACATTGGGGTGGATTGTTCCCTCGATGATATTGAAGCATACACTAATCTCTTCAAATAATTTCAATATGTTTTTGCTTGTTCGTATGATGAAATGTCAGAAATAGACCCTCGCATTGTTGAACATGAGATCAAGACCTATTTAGATGCTAGAACTGTTCGACAACGCTTACGTGCGATGAATCCTCGTAAGGAACCCGTTATTAAGGAAGATATAGAGAAGTTGCTTAAGGTTGTATTTATCTATCCGGTCCCTTGACTGGATGGGCATCCAATCCCATTATAGTTGATAAGAAACAGGGAACTATCCATGTGTGCACTGATTTTAAATACCTGAACAAATATTTCCCTAAAGATAACTTTCCCACACCATTCATAGATAATATTTTGGATGAGTGTGTGGGAAGCGAGGTGCTTTCATTTATGGATGGATTTTTACGGTATAATCAGATTCATATCAAACCCGAGGACCAACATAAAATAGATTTCATTTGTCCTTGGGGTATGTTTTCATACCAAAAAATGAATTTCATCCTTAAAAATGCAGGAGATACTTTTCAATGCGAAATTACCTTCACTATTCACGAGCTTAAGGAAATGATTGAAGTGTATCTTGATGGTTTATCTGCTCACTCTCATTTGAGAGTGGATCATCCTGACCATCTACACTTGGTTTTTGAAATATGTCGCTGATATCAAATCCGGATAAATCCTCAAAAGTGCATCTTTTGCATGAAAGTAGGTCGCTTACTGGGGTTTATTGTTTTTAAGGAGGGCATTAGGGTCAACCCAATTAAAGTTGAGGCAATAATTTGATTGTCTCCCCCGTGCATTATTAGGCACCTTCCAAGCTTGCAAGGGATGGATAACTTCTTGTGGAGGTTTCTTTTCAATTTTACTAATTTTACCAAGGGATTCATGCACCTTTTGAATAAAGAAACTCCTTTTATCTGGGATGAGTGAGCCTTGGCATCGACCCCCGTGCTTAGTCCACCTAACTATTGCCATGATTTCTTGTTATATGTGGCCACATCTCAAGAGATGATTGGAATGGTTTTGGTTCAAGAGGATGAGGAGCTCCAAGAGCACATTATCTATTATCTTAGCTGAAACCTCATTGATCCTGAACTTCTTTATACTCATGTCGAGAAGCTAGCCTTAGCTACTGTCCATGCGGTTCAATGATTGAGACATTATATATGCCTTTGCCAGACTTTGGTTGTGGCTCACATCCATCCATTTCAGTTTACCCCAACTAAACGGATGATAGGGGGAAATATAATAAATGGATTGTGAGATGGAAAAAGTTTGATCTCGAATTTGTTTCGTCAAATTCAAAGAAATCGTTTATTTTTGTGGAGCTCATAGCATATTTTCCTAGTTTGGATGAAGTTGAGGTTCATGAAGAATCTTTTTTTGATGAACATATCTTCCTCATTTCGATTGTGGACCCATGGTATGGGGATATTATTGTCTATTTTCAAAATTTGAAGGTCCCTCCTCACCTTTCACGGGATGAGCGTCGACGTTTACGTCATGTAGCGAAGAACTACCTCATCGTCGGTGACACTTTGTATCACCATGGGGTTGATTCCATTTTATGTCAATGTTTGAATCATGAGGAGGTTGAGGCTATGCTTAATTATTTCCACTGAGGGGTGTGTGGTGGCCATTTATATGGTCTTGCTGCAACCCAAATTTTTTTGAGAGCGGGTTATTTTTTGCCATCGATCTTTAAGGATTGCGTTATTGCGGTCAAGCGGTGCCACCCTTACCAGGTGTTTGCATGAAATACGTGCCCGCATCTTTCCCCATTACATCCAATTATCACCATTGGTCCCTTCAATAAGTGGGGGTTAGAATTTATGGATTGCAACCTAGCTTCAACTAGGGGGAATCATCATATTATAGTGGTTGTTCATTACTTCATGAAATGGGCAGAGTCTATTCCCACTATCAAAGCTGACAGTGAGAAAACCACATATTTCATTTTCAATCAGATTATCACTCGGTTTGGTATCCCAAGAGAGCTTGTCATAGACCATGGCAGGCACTTTCAAAAAAAGATGATGGCTGAGCTATATTTGAAGTTGGGGTATAAGAAAGAGAATTCCTCTCCTTATTATCCTCAAGCGGATGGACAGGTTGAAGCTGTGAAT
Organism: Pseudotsuga menziesii; assembly: GCA_001517045.1. Classification (NCBI taxonomy): domain Eukaryota; kingdom Viridiplantae; phylum Streptophyta; class Pinopsida; order Pinales; family Pinaceae; genus Pseudotsuga; species Pseudotsuga menziesii. The sequence continues at coordinate 84,755 of LPNX010293582.1, forward strand.
AAGTCCCTTAAGTACATTCTCCAAAGAAACATCACACAAAGAAAAACTAATTTGCACATCATGTTGTACCCTGCTTTGTGTGCCTATCGAACTACAGTTGAGGATGCCACTGGTTTTTCTCCATATCAGTTAGTGCATGGGGTGGAGTTGATATTATCGATTGAATGCGAAATCCCTTCTTTGAAGCTAGCCATAGGACTTTTACCAAAGACTTCTGATTTAGAGGAACGCCTGGTCCACTTAGAGAAACTTGATGAGCATCGTCGAGATGCCTTTGTGGATCTTGAAGTAAACAATTGTCATTTTAAGGCTCAGTATGATAAGTATGTCCATCCTCGAAAGTTTAGGGGCAGGAAAGTTCAACCCCATGTGGCATGGGCCTGACATAGTCAAACGAGTGTTAGAGAAAGGTGCTTACGAGCTAGTAGATTATGAGGGAAAAACCTTAGTGGATCCTAGAAATGGGCTCTATCTTAAAAAGTACTATGCGTAATTCTCAGTCGAGTATGATACTTTGTATACTATTATACAGTTACATAGTTTAGTTTTGGTCTTCTTGTAGTGATCTGATTGGTTGACTTGCTTCAATTTTTCATGGCAAATGCCGACATATTCTTCGGTATATTTAGGATACACTAATGGTGCTAGCCATCACACCTAGAACTCATCTTCGGCTGCTTGGGTGATCTATACGCCTATGTGTCAAGTTTTTTCTTCAGGAGGTGTATGTCTCCGACCTTCATCGAACAACATTGTTGAACGTAGTCCCGTGATTTAGTTACTACGCGATGTCCTTGTAACGTCTCGACCCTCCGACCAGCGAAGAGGACGCTACTAACGCCAAACAAACGGGCAAACAACCCCATGAACATGGACAGGAATAGATGCTGATATTAAAAATCTTAACATAATACATACTAAGATGCATAAAACATACAAGGATACATAGTTACTCAACATTCAGCGGAAGCAAACATATACATTCCAGCATTCCACATGTTCACCATAATTCATGAAACAGAAGATATAAGTGCAGAGATGAAATAGTCAGAAGTACTTATCTTTCAATGAAGAACTCGCCCTGCAACTAGCTACATCGCTGCAACATTCCACCCAACCATAGGCCAATTTGCTCATAAATCTCTCAGCAACACTGCCACCCCTGAGCTGGGCATGATTCCTCAAGGAATAAGGGTCAATGCAGGCTTACACATAGCCAAGGTACACCAATCAACCAAATCCACACAGTAGTATTTACCAGGTCATCAAGGATCTAGGAAAGGTTAAATGCCAAGCTGGTGGCCTCAAACACCAATTTTCTCAAGCATACCTAGCCTCTAATCCCACTCTCAACAGTTCGAAGACCAACCACTGCACACTGCAACAAAACAACCATTCACAGCTCTGTGAAGAAGATGAAGACAACAAGGTGACAACCCCAAACAAAAGGTGAAACACAACTCAGGTCCAACCACACTCCAGAGTTGTTCTTGGCCCTAGCATGGCCAAAACAACTCAGCAGCAACCCAAAACCAGGGTACATCAACAGCCACAAACTCACAATGAAAACTATGGAAACCTTACACAGTCTCAAAACAGAGGAGAATTCTAGTTCTCAATATTGGGCAAAAGAAGGACATAAACACAGACCACAATCTGATGAGGAAATGACAAGGACCTTACATAGTTCGGAGTTGGGGAAGAAGGAAAACTCCCAGCATAGACAAGGGAAAACTCAGCCAACAGATGTGGAAATCAGCAGTCATCCAACATCCAAGAGCCCACGGCACACACAATTCCCCAATGTACTAGCTAGAGAACTTACACAGGCAGAAAGGGGAAAAGAACAAACTCTCAGCCTGTGCGCAAAGGAAAAAGACACAGCCCAGGCAAAACATGGAAGAAAACACAACGATATACAGCTCACAGTCCACCACGAAGAATGGAAAACAATACATAGCTCAATAATGCCAAAGGAAAATTGGTTCTCTGCGTGAATAGAAGGAATACTACCATAGACCGACAAATAGCATGAGAGAGGGGAAGCAACCAACAACCAAGCAAGAAATCGCACCCCCTTCTTACTCAGCTCTGCGTGAGGAAGATGAACCGGCCTCCTCCTGCGTGTCCCTACGTGAGAGTGAACTGACAAGGGAAAGAGTGGCGTCGTGGAGAGGATGGCGGTGGAGGTTACTTGCCAATGTGAGGTCAACCCATTGGTGGAGTGTACGCGTGGACAAGGACTGACAGTCCTGCCACACTCCACTCCCAGCCATAACTACCTCAACTACTCAGTAAGACATTAAAGGGGTTGGATTAGACAAGGGAAAATGGCAAATCAAATAGGGTGATAACACATGGATTTTCACCCCCCCCCATAGTCCAAGGTTTGACATCCCCCGCCCTTATCCTTTGGAATCATGCCATTTTCATTTTAATGTTGCACCATTGTAGCTGGTTGTAGGTTTAATTTAATTGATGTGCGTATTTACATGATGCCAAACTATAATGTGCCGGATAACATGATATACCATCGGCAACTATCCCTATTGCCGAAACATACACAACCAAATCGATGGTGGGGCTTTTGCCTTTAGCTCCTCACCATGATTAATTACATTATATACATCATGCAAACGGGGTCAAAACCGAGGTGTTACAATCATCTCTCATGGTATTTGATTGTTTGAGGTACGTCTTGACTCATAGTTAGTGTTCTTACAGTTAAATGGCATGTATTGTATTAGAGATATGACTCTATTATGAAGATTCTTGAGAGTAAAGTTGTTAGAACAACAATTTGAAAACATTACATACATTCACATTCCTAGGAACTGCAATCATGTTGTTGATTCATATGCAAATTATGTACTAGATTAGCATTTGATACACGAGCATTGAAGCATTCACATCGCATTTACACATGTAAATATAAATAACTGATCATTGTAATCCTTTTTCATTCAAAATATAGTCATGTCAACACAAAAAATTGTTCACCTAACTCTATATGGTCTAAACCTCATACATACATCATATTCCTACCATATTTCCCTTACTTTTAACCTTCATAATTGTATTTCCACAAAAAATGGTCCAAAACATTATTATTTACTATGGTTTATAATCACTTTCTCCAAAAATGGGTCAAAAACCATAAAAAAAAGGGTCAAAAAAACCTAAAAAGGGTAAAAACACTAAAAAGGGTTAAAAAACTAGAAAAAAGGTTCAAAAACCCTAAAAAAGAGAAAGGATCAGGAAACCATAGGAAAATACCATGGGTAACCACATTGGGTTAAAAAGGGCCTAGAACCATTCTATAAATACATTGTGAAGGGCTCTCCCAAAATACCTTTTTCATTTGTTCTTCCCATTTTTCATTTTGTGAGTACGTCGGGACACCTTTTTCTCTCAGGTATTCACACACGATTTTTTTCCATTATTCCATTTCCATACCATTCCCATTTAGTACATTGAGACATTCTCTGTACCCAACTAGAGAACCAGCCTGTGGAGAGGCCGACCACTTCCGAGATGGCCACAATACCCCACTTTATAAGAAAGAAGGTATAACTTTTTTTATTTGTATTTTATTTAGTTTAGACCTCGTATATATATATTTTATTTGGGTTAATAATATTATTTATTGTTTTAGTTTTCCATGATCTCTCCCTTATGATCCCATTGACGTAAGGATGGTGTTTTTGCACGTAATAGAGGTAAAAACCCCGCTACAGTTTTGGTGATTCTGTTGGGGACATAAGTGGGTTGGACAACACGATGGGTGTTACTTAGGTGTGGTGGAATCATGGGAGGTGCTGGGTAGAACTGAGAGTGTTGTGTGATAGAGTCAATGACTCCATCAACAGCATGGGATGCCCCCGATGTATCACAATCAGAGGTTTCAGTGTGGTGAGCATCAAGTATGACAATGTATAGGTAACCGAAATGGGCATAGATCAAGTCGAACTGTTGAGCCTTTAGGATAGCCTCCTCCTCAGTTTTGGGTTTCTCATATGCAACATCCTTGGCTATGGGTGGGAGTAAAGTTTTGCGAAACCAGTCAAGGAAAATCCTATCATCCAATTGGATATTGCACAAGCTACGTTGACATCACCACTCATGGACGTGATCCATGATGTGGGTAGTTGTGGATTGGTGGGAGGATAAAAAGATCTCCACTCCCTTGTCATATCAGACTGGAAGTTTAAAGTATTGAAGGAAAATTGAGGGAAGTGAGGATAAATTAGGGTAAGTGGTATGAGGAAAATAGATGTACCATTTAACTACAGCACCCTGTTGCAGCTGCAACAATTTCCCAAAATTTAAAAAAATTTTAGGACCCTCCTTTGCTTATATTAGTTTGTTTTTCTTCTTTGATTTGGTCTAAGAACTTTTCAGAAGAACTTTTATACTGATTGAATTGATTAACCACTTTTTTGGTTTCTCCCTCTAAGCACTTGAAGTAATCCACTGTATGATCAAGCTTTATCGCTGCCTTTGAATGCATTTGAAGCACGCCTGAATCGGAAGTTATTTGGTTTGGTCTTCCGCCGTTGCAGATGGATATTTGGTTTTGTCTTTGATTTTATTTCCGATCCATTGGTTCTCATCGGCCGATCTTTTGATTTACATCGAAAGGATTTGTCCTTTCTTTCTTCGCCGTTGCGGATGGCAAACCACTTTCGCTCCCAATCATTGCTTAAACGTTTCATTTCGTGCTCGGCTGACTTTGGGTTTTACGTCGAAACTTTTGTATTTTCTTTCTTCGCTATTGCAGAAGGTGTTTGCGTTCATCTTCCGCCATTGCGGATGAATCTGTGGTTTGGATTTTGACTTTCTATCCGCTACGTTGGGGTTTTTTACGTTGGATGACTTTTGGTTTTGCATCGAAAGTTTTTGTGATTATTTCCTCCGCCGTTACGGACGGCACACCATTAACTCTTCCGATTGCTGTTCGGTTTCGATTCCCGCTTATGTATCCTTGTCGACCCCGTAAGTCTCAGGCTTCCACTGTTGCGGCTGTGAAAGCAATTTCGCTTCCGCCATTACGGCTGCCGAGGTCATTAACCTTCTGATGTCTAGCCGTTTGTTTCCCGATTCAGATTTTTCTCTCATGGAAGACAGATTTATCTTGTGCATCTCCGCCGTTGTAGCTGGATCTATGGTTTGGTTTTTCGCCGTTGCAGAAGGAAGTACCCTTTCAACTTCCAAATGTCTTCCGACTTCCAATTTAGCTTTTCCCGCCCACATTTCGGATGTCTCTAGCTCTTTTCCCTTTCGTCGTTGCGGCTCTCAAAGTCCTTCAGCTTCCAAAGTGTAAAGCCGTCCAACTTCCGACTGAAGCCTTTTCCCGCCCGCGTTTCACTTATCCGCATCTTAGGTCTCTTCCGCCGTTGCGGCTGGGAAAGCCGTTTAGCCTCCGATGTTCATTTCCCCCCGATTGCTGATTTTTCCCGCCTGCGGATTGGTCTACCCCTCTGATGTTGGTATTTTGGGCCACCGATGAGTTTCCCATTTGCCGCCGGTGGTAATGTTGTCAAGCCTGGAGGTGGTCAAGGTAGTGGCGCCGGCGTTTGATAAAATTCTAATAATGGGAGATGCACCCGGCCGTTGTCTTGTGGATTAGTTGTTCATGTGGTTAATTTTAATGTTTAAAATGCCATTCCAATGAATGATGCTTGTCGATTAATTGCAGGTGGGTTCAGGAGATCGGTCAAACTACCATGGCGTGGAGGAAGACGGACCGTTTGGCAGAAGCAGGGAAAAGACAAAATGAATGGTGATAGAGGAATAGCTCTAAAAGGTCCGGCAGTTACTCAGCCAATCACGAGCATGCACAGAAAAAATAGAGGAATATGAAGCATTGAGGAACTGAAAGGTCAGATGTTTGGGGGGCATCCCAAGCTGTCTACAGTTGTAGTTTAAATATATGAAAGTAGAACTTAGACATGGACTTTTTCCCAGTTAGACTGGAAAACAATATTGTAAGAAGAACTATTTCTCTTTGCAATAAAGAATTATGGTTTTCCTATTGGAGAAAGATGGATGAAATTTCCAAATGTTATGCAGTGGATGGCGGAAAGATGAACTATTTTGTTTTTCAGCTTTTGTCCATTAACCGTGAGATTGTTCTAACTCTTAGAACCTATGTTCTCGTTTAAATGATTTCTGGTTTATTTTGTGGAATTTTCACCAGGAGTAATGTATGCCGTTCATAAAGCAATTGGCTATATGATTGTTGAAATATCTTTAATCATTCATGTGTTGTATGTAGGAATATCAGCTATCTGTAATTTCTGTTTATGATACGTGAACGAAACACATTACTCATAGATAAATTACAATTTGGCTCCCCGAGGATAGATAGATAGATAGATAGTTAGTTTGTTTCATTTATGCATATGTGATTTAGGTGCTTGCGAATGTGAAGATGAGAGGTAAGAACCTGCGCATCACATTGTGAATTCTCCCTGCATCTTGATCATCTTGCATGGTTAATTAGATACTTGCATTTCATACTTAAGTCGAAAAATACAAAATACCGGTGGACTGGGCTGCAACCAGTAAAACCTTTGTTTTGTTACTTGACCTACGGTAGCCGGATCGCAAATCGGACGGATTCCCTACACCAAACAGTTAACGAGCTAGTTGGGAACGTTGACTAGGGAGAATCCCTTGCTGTTGTTGCCTGCGAATTTCCAAGCCTCAACACACCCGTAAGTGTGCACTAGAACAACCTCAATCTAACAAAGTCATCCATGATGTTGTTTGATGAACACAAGTGAAAACACATGATGTGGTTCTAGGGGTCCTCGCCTGCCTTGCCCTTAAAATTTGGGATGTTTGAGGATTTTTGTAGGTATGGGAGGCCAATGTGGTTGATGGATAGTGGGGGAATTTGTTAACCTTTCCAAATCTGACAAGTTGAGGCTAGCCATGAAAGGTAGGCTAGAACCGAGGTTGGCTTGGGGAGGACCAACAATGGTGTCGGTGGCTATAGGAACATAGGTCCCATGCATGAATAGGGGTGGAAGAAGTTGACTTCCCATAGTAGGAATAGTCAGAATGGATGTGGAAGGGCCAATGGCCCCAGGTATAAAAGGTGGTATGGTAGGAACCACGGTAGTTAGTGTTTGTACGCCACTAGTGGGTAGCGTACCAACAACAACGTGTGCAGTGGTGATGGGCCCACTAGAAGGGATACCCGTGATGATGGGTGGCAAGGACATAGGTCCATCTCCAACTATCCCTCCATGTAAGGGATCTAGATGTGCACCTAGTATGGGGATAGACGGGGTAGTGAAGAAAGTGAGTTCGGAATGATAGGAATCTGAATTAGAATTAGAGGCTGTGTGTGGCTCTAAAGGTGGCAACTGACATTGAAGATGGCTTCAACGGTGACGGTTCAAAGAACCAAACTGAGGGGTTTTCCCCCTAAGATGATAGGAATAACGTGGTGGAGAAATGATGACCTGGTGTAGTGACAAGAAATGAATATGGATCCCGATTTTAATCAGATTCCTAATTGTTCAAAAGGACTCACTTAGCCACCAATGTTTTCTGACGAATTGTGTATTGAGGCAGCACCCCTCACTCCATAACTCAGGTAAAACTGATGACTATTTTTCCAAAAATGACATCTCTTGGTTTTCCTCATGAGTTGGAACTAGTCAATCAGGTAGGGGTCATTGCCCTTTTCGCTTGGTAGGCCCTCTGAATGGCCAACTACTTCAGGGTTCCTGAGGTGCTCCTCACAATGAGTTTTAGGTCTATGCCCAAGTACTTCCCATAGTTAAACAGATGGAGTTTATACCCCGATCCAGATGTTATTAAGTTAATTAATTCTTTTTAAGTCTCTGCTCGGGGTCATGAACCGAGCGTGTTCACTTGATGGTGTGAATGTGTGTGCATCTGTATATAAAAAATTTCATTCCAATCTTGAAACAAATGAGTAACAAGGAACTTTTTGCAGGAAACAAGCATGGGGATGTAACAGAGAAAGTCTAGAAAGGAAAAACATGTCTAGATAGAGTTTTGGTACAAACAGGGGTCTGAAACAGGCACGAAAAAATAGACTATAAACTGAAAGTTGCACCTTTTTACAGAACAGGTGTGATTTGGGTCACATAGAACAAAGAGGTAGAGACAATCTAGGTAGAAAATAGTCAATTTTTGCAAACCAGAGGGTAAGGGATGACTGAGTCACTCGGAACAAGGTCACAAGGGTGAGTGGGATTTCTCCAGAAGTTGGGACAAGCACAATATGGATGTTTGATCCAGGTCACGTGTATCAAGGCTAAATTTGCGACCTAGGTTGCTCTTATTAGGTGGAAAGTAACGACTGGGTCACAACTTTTAGCCAGATAAGTGAGACTCGGCCTGAACTGGATTTTTGAGTCAAGTCATGCTTTTCAGGAAAAACGGTGGGACTCGGTCATGATTTTTGGGTAAAAAGGTGCAACCGGGTTGTGTTTATTTGGAAAAAAAGTGCGACTTGGGCCAGAACTGGAATTTTTTTTAAAACTGATCAGCTAGGGATGGTGGAGCAGGAACTGACATGACAAGGGTTCGAATCGACCATGAGGGGTCTCAATATATGTTGGTTGATGGAAAATAGTAAGGACAAACTGATGGCAACCTGCAAAAAATGAGATCTGAATTGATCGATCGAATGGAGTCGCCAAGGGGGCCCCATCAGTGTTTTGCATTTATTCCTCCCAGTTGCTTGTCTCCCAGTTGAATACTTGCTATTGGGTATGCAATCCTTGTCTCTTTAGAAATTTCATGCACACTAGACATTTAGTTAGACATTATGAATCCATTATATTCATGCATGTTCCCATAAGTCTTAATAGTGTAGCAGACCAAATGGCTAATGACGTTCTATAGTGGCACATCAATCATCGCATATAGGAAATAAAAATACATCATGCATCATTTTATAGTCATGCATACATGTCATATACATCATATAGCCATTATCATAACAAAGACTCATAAAAATTAATAAAAAGTGCATCCACATGCATATATATATATATATATATATATATATATATATATATATCATGTCATAATGTTTAGTATAAAATGAGAAGCCCCATAAGCTTTCTTAGCTGAATATACATATCATACAAAAATCCTAGTGCACCACTACACTAGGGGTAGCACCACTAGCTGCTAGTCAGAGTCAGATTCATCCCCCCGGTACTCTGGGTATCTATCCTCCTCCATGTCCTCCTCACTGGAGTTCTTCTCCTCCTCCATCGGCACATCGCCCTGTGCTGCTGCTTGGACATACTCGGCAGTGACTGTGATCATCTTCATCAAGGGGATCCACTCTGGAGAAGCATGGTAGCTTGCAGTGATCAGATCGTTGTCTAGGTACTGCCAGCCATCATCAGTGACCCCCTCTAGTAATCACTCTATATCGTGATGAAGTGATTCCAACGTACTTCGGTTCCTCCGACGCCCGTGAGAGGGTGGATCTAAACCATCCACCCTACCCCTGCATCACTAATAACCTACTAGAGGGTGTGGTCCGATGTCTGCACATACACATAGTATGTCATCAGTATCTATCACATACATAACATGGATACCACTAAGCTAGGAAACTATATATGAATGAAACCACATAAAGCATCATGTATATGTACCATCAGGTCCCCAGGCCTATCCTAGAGGTTGAGGCATATCAAGATCTCCCCAGTAGTCCATCTCTGCATATAGGTAGTCCTCTATAAGGAATGGTAGTTGCCTCCACTATGTAAAAATATCCCTAGTAAAGAATTGGCCCACTAGACTACCTCCCTCCTGGATCATCATCTCGTTCCACCTCCTCATGCGAGGTTCACGATGTCCTCCCTCCTGCAATGCTAGTGTCACATACCCATACCCCATCAATATGTGGAATTAAAATTTTCATCGAGAACCTTCACTGTTCATCAAAACACAGGGCATGTTTTTGAACCACATCTCAACATTTCCATCACTGTCACGCTCCCTCCCATTTTTCATGGATCAATCGAATGATCTGTAAGGAAGGATATCAAAGGAGATCAAACAGCGGCGAGAAAACGTGACGAAAATCAATGATCGTAACCGATCCTGCAGACCAGATCTAAATCAACGGTTCAGAATTATCCGGTAAAAATCAACAGTGCGAAAATCCTGAGATGCGGGGTCGAAAGTTACACAAAATCTTGATCTCACTTCCCACAGCCTGCATCCCGCATCCTGCCTCAGAAATAGATCAACGGCGGAGAATCATCTCGTGAAGATCGATGGCACAGAAACTTAACTTGCGGGATTGGAAATATGGAAATCACAACACTGTGATCCCACATCCCGTAAGTTGCGGAAAGAAAATCTGCGGAACCCAAAATCTGGAAAACGATGTTTCGCATCCCACATCCCACAAGTTACAGAAGGAAAATATGTGGAAACCAAAATTTGTGAAACGACGTCCCACAAACTGCGTAAATGATGATTTCTAGCAGAAAACTCAACTTTTCAACTGAATTGATGGATCGATCTGATCATCCAGGCCATTACCAAAGTGGCCAATCTACCATGCAACTTAGTAAAATGCATCAAAGGAAAAACATGCATAGATGCCTATAATTGCAGTTACTAAAGAAACAAATCATAACTCAACATAGCTGTTGAGTCCACAATTGGTCCCTTTTTAACCATCTTTAATCATCTTTTCTTCCCTTGTTTTACACTGATTAGCATGCTAATCATACCTGTTTTCCTTACTCTATGCCCTAAATTGCCAAGGTAAGACTGATTATTGTTTTATCCTATTAATGCTTATGATTGTGACAATTAAGGCTATTTATCTCTCAAATTGTGCTAATATGTCGTGATTTATGAAGATAGCTTGGGATGAGAAGACTGCAGGAACATGGAGCTGAACAAGCCTGGAAACAAGGGACATTCGTGATTTAAAAAGATCCTCAGTCCTTCAATCATCTATTAAGGCACGTGGTTCTTATGCAACACTCCAGGCAGAGCCGAACAGAGTGGATGCGACAGAATGTGCTACAATTGGGGGATCTTTAGTATAGCTGTTCAATTATCATGGCGATCTGGGAAGATCACCACTTCTAGGCCAGCTTACAGCTCTTTCTCATTTTCTATATTTGCACCACGCCACGTTTTGTAACAACCCGTGTTATTCAGGGCGCATGAAGATCAGAGGCTGCCCTTTGTAATAGGATCGGCTGTTACGGTCCGTATGTATAAAAGTGAGAAGCTATCTCGACCCAGGGGGTTGGAAGATAGATAATTCATTCTTGTATTGACAGTGGAAGTGATCTGTATTCATTCTTCTTTTTAATACAAAGAGTTACAACCAATTTAAGGGAGCTGTACATTGTTCATCCAGTGGCTCTGTGTGAAGGCTGGGCCCGCCTTCCGCAGAGATTGCTGAGTTAAAGTAGGATCTCTGAATTTATTATTGTGTGATGTTCTGTTGATCATATTGCTTATGTACGCAGCAGTGGCATGTGTGAATTTGCAGTATTACATTTTCCTGAGATTGGTGATTACTATATATTAACAGTTGATTGGGTAGGAAGTTTCCTTTGTGCAATTCATTCAATAGCTGTACACAGCCTTGTTCATCTCTTGGTTTCAGATTGTCATCCCACAAATCCCTGCACTTATTTTACTGTTACAGTTGTTAACTTTCCTTTCTGCAATTCAATTCTTTAGAATAGCTGAACTTGATTTACTGCAATTGAATTTCTAGATTACGTTCCGTTTATGTTTATGGATTTCAAGAGTGGTTAGATCGAGTAGGCAAAGCATTTATTCTAGAATATGAATAGGATTTCCTTTCTGTCTGCAATTGTCATTTGAATCTGATTTCATTTCCTATTGATATATGGTAGGAAGCAATTGAATTTGTAGTGTTTAGAAGGTTGGTGGGATTACACAGGTTCTGAGGGATGAACATGGTTGTTGAGGGTAAAGTGTTTAATTACAATGATTTGGTGTTTAAGCATAAATTGTGCATCTATCCTTTGAAATAAAAGACTTTCCTGGGTTGACAATAAATCTCGTATGCTCTGAGTGTTGATAATAATCTATCTGCATTTAGGGTGCTCGACATTTTGGCGCCATTGCTGGGGAAGGATAAAAATTAAACACTATCATTAGTTGCATTTGGTAATTGTTTCTAGTCAGCTTCTTTTTATTTTCTTTGATGAAATGATTTGGGTTGCATGAATACGAGAAGAGTAAAACGTGATCAATTCCCAACTCCCAAAACCCCACAAGATACTAACAGCGCAGGTGGCTTGAGTCGCGGTCGAGGAGTACCATTGGGCATAAGGACGTTCATCGACGATCTTGTTGACAAAACTGATTCATCCACCAGAGATCGTCTTCAAGAAACTCCTATCAGAAGGAATCCTGCCGATCCTGAGGCGCCAGCGTCAGGATCCACGGTGGAGAATCCACGAGCAGCTGCAACTCCCTTGAACATTCCGGTAGACGAAGACACAGCTGTTACAACCGGACCTGCTGAGTAACAGACACGGGGCTAACAAGGAGGAAGTAATGGGAGAAAATCGCTCCCTGCCAGAAGGAACAGTGGCTACACTACAATTTCCGATTCAACAACCAAATGGGACAGCTCCTATGAAGAATATCTCACCATCGGTGTTACCTCGTTTCCATGGAAAGGCGGCAGAGGACCTAGACGAATTCCTTTTTGAATTCGATATTCTTTGTCGCAGCTACGATTATATCACCGATGCCCAAAAGCTAAAAGTTTTTCCTGCTACCCTGAAGGACAATGCATTACGCTGGTTTATGAGCCTTGGAGGAGGAACCGTTGCTAATTGGAATACAATGAAATAAGTGTTCCTGGAGAAATATCAGGAATATTGTAATACCAAGGACAAGAGAGAGGAATTATTTAAAATGGTGCAAAAGGAGGATGAAAGTTTGGAGGATTTTGTGGAAAGACTGCTGTACAATGTGTAGAGAGCGGGGCAGACGAACATGGGGCTGGATGTACTCAAGATAATCTTGCTCCGTGGGATCAGGGATGATTGTTTAGATATGTTAAATCTTCTTGGTAAGGGAGATATCTCCAAAGAACCTTTTGAAAAAATTTTGGAACTATGCAAGAGATACTCCAGGGGGTCGTCCAGGAACAATAAGTGGGACAAACGAGATAATCTAGAACGTGACGTCTTCAACAGAACACAGAAATCATCTAATGGAGGCGCCACCCGTGCGGAGATACGCAATCTCCTTGAAAATTTTAAAACAGAAATGATGAGCTCTATCTCCTCGGAGATCGATGTCCTGAAGGCAAAACAAAAACAAGTAGTGGAGGACCTCACGTTAGGTGTGTTCTGCCCCCGATGTAGAAAGAATCATCCGGTGAGAGAATGCCCGCTTGATAAAGTAAATGTATGTCAGCTGTGTGAGCTGAACCATGATATGAAAGAATGTCCCTCACTTCCTCAAGTAAAGGCCGTTCTGCAGGCATCAAATCCGGATGTGGAAGCAGCCTACTTTATTGCACAGAAGAAACCATGGCAGCATCGAAATCAAGGTATGCCTTTAGACTCGTTTCCATTTTTGAATAATATGGGAAATTGGAACAATAACATGCAAAATGTGAATACACAATTCCCTTCAAATTATAATCAGTGGAACTCTTCCCAACCAGCAATGCAAAACTATAACTCATGGAGTCCTTTGACACAGCCACCACATCAATCCACGTCGTGGTCTCCTAAATGGAGGAATGTCCATCCTAGGAACCAGTTTCCTCAACCACCTCCACCTCAACAGTCACCATATTCTCCTTAGTTTCCCCAATTCCCTCAATTTCCTCCATATCCTCAATACCCACCTCAGCAGCTGCAGCTGTAGAATAATTCTGCCCCAAATATACCAATCTGACCTCAGCTGCCTGCCCAACCTAACCCCAACCCGAATAATAAAGCAGTCCATTAATTGGAGACTGTCAATATGCCTGCTTACTCTCTTTCCCTTGTACCCTGCAGTGAAATTCATTTGCGATCTGGGAAAATTGTAGAACCCATAATTACAGAGGATGTTTCACCCTCTGGGCATAAAGAAACAGGGAATTCACAGCATCCATTTTCCACAGCTCCTATCATTGAAGATGTTGAGCATCCCTTAGAAGGGACGGCTGAAACATCCGACGATAAAGTGGTTGCTGAAACATCCAATGACAAAATTGACAATACACAGCCTTCCCAGTTGATAAAGAAACCACCATACCCCGAAAGACTAATGCTACCAAGAACGGGGGGGCAATCTCAGTTTAACCTCCTTGGAGAGTTAAGGAACCTTTATGTCAAAATTCCCCTTATTCAAGCTCTTCAAGATGTCCCTATTTACGCTGGAACAATTCGGGACCTGTGCACTAAGAAAGCAAGAAGGAAACCTAGGGATCCTCCCACAGCCCATGTCATAGGAACCTTATCTGCCTTGATGACAGGAAAAGCCCCTGTGACTAAATATGATGACCCTGGAAATCCTACCGTTACTGTACAAATAGGACAGACACAGATACCCAACGTGCTAGTGGATCTAGGAGCAGGAATCAACGTTATCACAATAGAGACTGTAAAGAAGCTTGGGCTCACTGACCTCAGACCGACCCCTACTATTTTGGAATTAGCAGACAGATCCACCATCAGACTTGAAGGGATTCTGGACGACCTTGTCATCTCAGTAGATTCATGGGAGTACCCAGCTGACTTTTTGGTATTACAACCAAAATCGCTGCTGGGGGGACACCCATTGATCCTAGGGAGACCTTGGTTGGCCACAGCTGATGCTTGCATCAGCTGTCGATCAGGGTCCATGACTATATCTGATGGTATGGATACTAAAAATATCACCCTTTATCCTCCGGCTCGGCCAAGTCTAGAGGCTGAAACATCCCTTTGGATAGAGCAGGAGGAGGAGGAGGATGTTCAGCCACTATTAACTATAGGGAAGGCCTTGAGTTTTAAAAATGAAACAGAAGATGACACTATTAGCAATTTCATTAGTGAACCCGCTTCAGTGAATAGAGAGGTTTATCAAATTCTGAACACCACCCTGGGCAAGGAAGAACAAGAAAATCTTATGGAAGAAGCCTTAGTTGGTGACACAAACATAATCCCGGTTGTGAAAAATTCAGAGAGTATTCCTAATGAGGTAGAGCCTGGAAGAACTTTGAATATCAATCCTAGTCTCTTCTTAGAGGAACAGGAACGCCTGATCAGCCTCTTGAAAGAACACAAGGGGGCGTTTGCTTGGGAATATACAGAGATGAGGGGTATTCCCTCTAGTCTGTGTACTCATCACATTTATATTAAAAGTGACTCCCGGCCTGTATGTCAACCCCAATGACGCATGAATCCTAAGCTGAGGGATATAGTGAAGGAGGAAATCCAGAAAATTTTGGAAGCAGGATTCATATATCCTATTTCAGATAGTGAGTGGGTCTCTCCACTCGTAATTGTACCTAAGAAAAATGGGAAATGGAGGGTCTGTGTTGATTACAGGGAATTGAACAAAGCAACTCAAAAGGATCATTTCCCTTTTCCCTTTATTGACCAAGTACTTGATGCCTTGGCTGGAAAGAAGTTCTTTTCCTTCCTAGATGGTTTTAGTGGGTACAACCAAATCCAGATTGCTCCTGAGGATCAGGATAAAACCACCTTCACCTGTCCCTGGGGAACGTTTGCTTATAGAGTGCTTCCTTTTGGATTATGTAACGCACCAACAACGTTCCAAAGAGCTGTAATTGGCATATTCTCTGAATTGGTCAATGATAGTATGGAAATATTCATGGATGATTTTACTCCCTATGGCAGGGATTTTAATGAAGCATTGGAAAATTTAAAGAAGGTTTTAATTCGCTGTGAACAAACTCAGCTCTCATTAAGCACTGAAAAGTGCCATATGATGATGAGTGAGGGGGTGGTGTTGGGGCATTTTATCTCTACCAGTGGCATTCAGGTGGACCCTTCAAAAATCAAAGTGATTAAGAATATACCTACCCCTTCAACTCAGAAGGAGGTGAGAAGCTTTCTGGGACATGCTGGATATTATCGAAGGTTTATAGAAAATTTCTCCAAATTGGCTTCTCCCTTGTTCTCTCTGTTAATGAAGGATGCACAATTTGTGTGGAATACAGCATGCCAGACAGCATTTGATGAGCTTAAAGCGAAGTTGTCCATAGCTCCCATCTTAAGGGGACCTAATTGGACCCTACCCTTCCATATTTCTTCAGATGCCTCTGACACTGCTATTGGAGCAGTATTAGGACAGCAGGATGGTCAAGCACCTTATGCCATCTACTATGTAAGTAAAAACTTAGCCCCTGCTGAACTTAATTACACTGTTACTGAAAAAGAATTCCTAGCTATTGTTTACTCCATCAATAAATTTCGACATTATATCACCAGGTGTCCTACATTTGTGCACACTGACCACTCTGCCATTAAATATTTAATGAATAAACCTGTTACCAATGCCAGAGTGACCAGATGGCTTTTGTTGTTGCAAGAATTTGATATCACCATTATAGATAAACCTGGGAAAGAAAATGTTGTTGCCGACTTTTTATCTCGATTTACTAACAGTGATGACAGTTTGCCTGTTGAGGATTCTTTCCCAGATGAACATCTATTCGCACTTTCAGCTCATTCTCCATGGTATGCGGAAGTCGCTAACTATTTGGTTGCAGGAAAGCTCTCGCCATATATGTCAAAACGAGAAAAAAGAAAAATTATCCAGCGAAGTGCCAGGTTTTGTTGGCTAAATGGTCATCTCTTTTACACCGGGCCTGATCTTGAGATTAGGAGATGTGTAAGAGAAGATGAGATATTTCATATACTGAAAGCATGTCATGAGGAGCCTTGTGGAGGGCACTTTTTTAGATAAAAGAACAGGGCATAAAGCACTACGGATGGGCTACTACTAGCCGACTCTGTTCAGGGATGCTAAAAGGTATGTTCAGTCCTGTGACAGCTGCCAAAGGATGGGCCAACCTAATAAAACAGATCAGATGCCCCTACAGTCCCAACTTGTAGTTGAACCATTTGAGAGATGGGCACTGGATTTCATTGGCCCTATCAGTCCTCCTTCCCGACAGAAGGTCTATATTCTGGTTTGTACCGATTATATGACCAAGTGGGTGGAGGCTGTAACTTTGGCCAAGGCTAATGATCAGGCAGTGATTGATTTTCTGTACAGTGAGATCTTTACCCACTTCGGGGTACCAAAGGAAGTAGTGACCGATGGGGGGTCGTAATTCATGTCACACCAATTTGAATCCTTGCTCCGGAAGTATCATGTGCAGCACAGGGTGTCGTCGCCTTACCACCCCCAAGCCAATGGGCAGGTGGAAAGTAGCAATAAGGTTATTGAAAACATCCTTACTAAAACAGTTAAGAGCCATCGAAGGGATTGGGCTGACAGGCTTCCGGAAGCACTGTGGGCATATCGCACGACTTGGCGTAGCACAACAGGTTTCTCCCCATATGATCTAGTGTATGGAAAGAGTGATATCTTTCCAATTGAGTTTGAGATTAAAACCCTGAAGACAGCCACCGAGATGAATCTAGATGTAACAGAAGCCCAGAAGCAAAGGTTGAATCAATTAAATGAATTAGATGAGAAGCGATTGGCTGTAGTGGACCAGACTTTGTTGCTTCAGCAACAAAGATCTAATTGGCATGATCGATTTATTAAAAAGAAATTCTTCAGCAAAGGAGACTGGGTGTTACTCTATGAATCCATATTCAAAAAGGATTTTAAAGGCAAATTGCGTACAAGGTGGCTAGGTCCATATTTGGTTGACAGGGTCTTTGACAACGGCACTGTCCATCTGGTGACCATTGATGACAATTGCCTACCATTAATTGCTAATGGCCACAGACTGCGACTGTATCGCAAGCCTATTTCGAAAGACGCATTCATTTCGCAAATCGCCGTCGATCCAGAGTATCTGCTGACACCAGGGCAGGACCCTCTCTCTGCCTCTGCCGACCCTTGAACTGTAAATCACACTTTGAATGGCTGTACATAAATAATTTTTTTTCCTACTGTAGCGTATAGTTCTTTATTATCCTTATGCATTTGATCGTTTTGGTTGTTGTTGTTTTTCAATCAAAGTCTTGCAGGGAAGTACCAGGCGAATGACCATATTGGGCCTGTCGAACCGGCGTCGTCTTCCTTTGCTTCCCTGCGTCGCATTTTTCTTTTTTTCCCAAAATAAAATTTCCCGGCAGCTGAACATAGTTTCCCGGTGGCTGAACATAGTTTTTCGGCGGCTGAACATAATTTCCCGACAGCCGTGAACCACATTTGCCGACGGCTGAACATAGTTTCCTGGCGGCTGAACATAATTTTCCGGCAGCCGTGAACCACATTTTTCGGTGGCTGAACATAATTTCTGGCGGATGCAACATCTTCTCAGTCAGCCGCAACATCCTGCTAGGCGACTGCAACTCTGCTCTATTTGGCGGACATTTCCAGTATTAAATATTGTCTTTTTGCGGCCGGCAGCAGTAACTCCTGTGTTAACAAAAGAAAATTGCTTCCACTATTAGATATGGCTCTGATTTATCCTACTCGTGCCGGTCAAGCTTGGCGTAATTCCGACCCAGGCGACGTGATGGTTTTGTTTCATTGGAGGAAGGCATTATGGCATTATCCGCGTCATTATGATCAAATTAATGCCTGCGCACGCGCTTGGCTTTGCAGCCTCAGTTCTCGCACGTTCCACCATTTTCCGCAGGCTATCCGACGCACAGTCTCACGAGGTATGGCTTTGATTTTCACATGATTAAGTATTGATTTGATTTAGCAATAATCAATCTTACCTTTATACGTACTATAATTATGGCTTAATTAATCCCTTCCCTCATGCGACATAAAACCTCATAACCGCCACCTTCCCCAATTTGGCATAAAAATTTCGAACCTCCCTTTGTACTGAACTTTCCAAATTTGCCATTTTCTTTTCTCAACATCTCTATTCAGCGATCTGTGCACCCTCTATTCTGCGACCTCCATTCTGGGACTCTGTAGCCTTGCAGCCAGAACCATGGGACTTCCAGCTCGTCATGAACCTTTGAGCACACAAGAACTCCGAAACAATCCTGCGGTTTTGGCCATCTTTCAAGCCGCTGGCTGGGTTGAATTTTTTGAGCGACTGGATGGATTTAACCGAGGAGCAGCTTTGAAATTCGCTTTACACCTCAAGGACACTTACTCTGAGGTATGGGGTCTGTGGATATAATTATCCGAGGCCATTATATCCGAGGTTACTGCTCTTCCACAGGTGGGAAAGGCATGGTTTGAAAAACGAGTCTCCACAGGGATTGGACGGGAAGCATTTTTACGAGAGGGGGAGCAAGTTCAATCATCAAAGAGAGGAATTGCACTGCACTCAATGCCGCGTCCATGGGATCAGGTTGCTGTCTTTCTCAAGAAGTACATCACTTGCGAAGGTCGGTACCAAACTGTTTATAATTCTGAGCTACCTTTGCTTTCCCATCTCCGCCATGGCATTTTATTAAATATTCCATACTATCTGTTCCATGACCTGCACCATATGGTGACGTTGGTCCA
>LPNX010293584.1:0-23685 GCA_001517045.1 Pseudotsuga menziesii
ATTAAACATCCAAAGACACATTACTAATGTGTCACATCATAGGCATTGTCGCAATGTGACATAACCCTAGACAAATATCAGAATGTGACATAACCTTTGATAAATGTCGCTAATGTAACATAAACTGTGTTAAACATCACAATGCGACATAACGCTTATTAAATGCCCACTATCATATTATTAATGTGTCACATCTTTGGTTGTGTTGACAATACCAACCAAACACTGTAATAAACCATGGCTTAACGTCGTAATGTGATATAACTCTTGAAAACGTCGTAGTGAAATGTAAACATTGAAAAACATCACAATGCGACATACATTCTACATTACTATGTAGAATGTGGATGGTTTAAACCATTTCTTTTGTCAAACGACTATACATATATATCAAGAAAATTCTTAGAGAAATTTTCTAAACATCCAAAGACACATTATTAACGTTGTAGTGAAACGTAAACCTTGATAACCATCACAATGCGACATAACATTCTACATTACTATGTAGAATGTGGATGGTTTAAACCATATCTTTTGTCAAACGACTATATATATATATATATATCAAGAAAATTCTTAAAGAAATTTTCTAAACATCCAAAGAGACATTATTAATGTGTCAAATATTGGGCATTATCGCAATGTGACATAACCCTTGACAAATATCACAATATGACACAACCCTTGATGAATGTCGCTAATGTAACATAACATGTGATAAACGTCACAATGCGACATAATTGCCATGTTGCATTATGGCTATGTTGAGTAATGTGGTAATGTGACAATATGTAAGTCATTGTAATGTTGAACAATGATTAGGTGTAGTGATATTTTCAGGTGTTAATTCTGTTTTGACATAAACGAAGGGTTATGTTCGATTGCATTGTTTATGTATGAATATACTGCAATAAATTTTTTGTTGTGACCGACATTGCCTTGGCATGTGGGCAGCCACAAGGATTTAATTTGCAGCAATTGGATACAATCCATACACATGCACATGAGGCACATTCTGATTTTTTTGAACTTGAGGACTGTACAGACAAGCTAAATGAGAATCAAGCACTTTGTCTTTTCCAGAAAAAATTGGAATTGTTTCCTGAAAAGAATCTCTTCCCCATGGGAGATTCATATAAGGATGAAGATGGGGCAGCCATAAGTTGGGTGGATAAGTATTGCAGAGATATGATTCACAGTTCTACCCATACTTCTATTTCAGCCTCATCAAGAGAAAATAAAATTTGGGAGAAGGAATTTTCCTTGGTGATGCAACAGGAAGAGCTAGAGGCTTTCCTAGGTGTTCGTGATGACTTGTGGAATGCACCATCACCCTGACATCAACCACATAGGAACATATTGCTGTCACCTGCTGCCATTCAACCACATGTGGATTGGGTGGAAGATTACATGTCACACATGGAGTCTTCTTGCAGAAAAATTTATGCTCATGAATAGTGGAAGGCAGCTAAGCAATCAAACTGTCAAGAGGAATTGATGAGAAAAACATCTTGTATCAAGTGGTCTTGGTGGAGGAAAGACACACAGTTGGATGGATTCTTGTCACCCTATGACAAGTGGCAGAGAGTTGAGCCATTGGAAGTGTTCACATGGAACTTTTGGTTGGAGTGTCAGTACCCTCTCAGATTGGATGATGGGACACTTATTTATTTTTCCTACTTGCATTTGTGGAGATAATTGTGATGCATCATCTTATTGTGAGCAGTTTGGGCATCCTTGTTGCTTGAATGATGCCTATACTCATTGGGGTTGGACATGGGACTCACACCTATGTATTTGCAGCAACATAATTGTGAGAGTCAATGCTGATGTGCATCAAGCACAAAAGGAACTTTATGTTGGGTGGGGAAGTCTAACAGATTTCCAACTTTGCATTGAGAATTTCCAGTTTTTAGTGCAGTGGTATGATTTGCACAGCATGAATGTCATTTCTTGTGATGATAAATTTGTATGGTGGATTCTAATGTTTTGATACTTACAGTTGAGGAAATGGGATCCAGGAATAAATTCACCTGATAAGTTGTGTGGGAAGGCATTCTCACTTAAGGGGGTGCAATGCAAGCAATGGGACCCTGGCATTGCTTGTTTTGGAGAAACTTTACATGATGGATTGATGGAGAAAGTCAACCTTTTTGCAAAATGGATTCATGCTCCATTTCTCCTACATGATGAACAAATTTGCAGCACTCTAGAGTGCTTCTGCTTGAGGACAAGCAAATTTGGGAGGGGAGGACTGTCATGTCCCCTCAAATTGACCATTAAAAAGTGTTGACCATGCTAAGTTCTTAGGGGCTCAAAATTGATATTAATTATTTGACATAGGATAAATTTTGCTAATAATTGTTTTAAGGCATGTATTTAATTTTATCTCAGCAATTTTATTTATTATGCACAATAATGATGTGGAATTAAGGCTGCCATGTCAGGCAGGCACAATGGGGAAAGTTAGTCAACTTGCCTTGGTAAGAATAAGAAAGTCCATGACAAAAGCAAACAGGGGAATAAATGGAAGTTGCCTAAAAGCAGTAAAAAGCAGACAGAGGTAAAAGTAGGTAAGTATTTCAAAGGGGAGGGCACAGTTTCCTCTTATGGATCTCAGAAAAGCTGTAAGAGAAAAGCAGGATAGTTTTTGAAGGAAAGAAAAAGTTTCCTTATGACCCAGGAAAAGCAGAAAGCTGTCATAACTCAAAAGAGGCATCTTTTGAGTAAGGGAGAGCACAGTTTCTAATTGTGAAGGATGATCTGGACTTGGAAACAATTCCACATGGTCCTCCTTGCCTAATTTCCTAAAGGGGGCACTTTTGTGGCTAGGGTTAGGTCACCCATGGGGTTGACTTGCTCTCATAGGTCACCATTGGCCTTAACTTACTAAGCAGGTCATCCAGAATTCTATAAAAGGTGAATTTGATCCCATTGATTGAGTTTTGATGATTTGATATTGTGGTTATGCTATGTGAGCATACTCTTTGAGTGTTGTGCCTCAGACCACTGGGTGATGATCCCCAAACCTCTCCTCCCTTCTCTTCCATCTCCATTTCTATCTATTACAGGTCTATGGAGTGCTAATGTCAGCTAGTGAAGATTATTCCAGAATTATATTACAGCCTCCATCAAGTTCAGTTCGAGCTCCAGTGAAGCCCATGCTTCACTTATGCTCACAGCCCTTGTTGGTCATGATTGGGGCCTCCTACCCCTTAATTTTGGAAGCCTCTTTGTAATGGTCAATAAATAATGTTATTTCTATTCTGTAGTGTAATTATCTTCTAAACATTGCATTTATTAGGTCGAGATATCTCAGACCCTGAAGAATATTATCTCAGTTTCATAAAAAGATCCTATTTTATCAGTGTATGGGGAGATTGAGTGAATATGAGTGTTGTAATGAATATTTCATGATGGGGAAGGGATTTAAATAAGTATTCATGTTCAGAGAGATCATATTTATCTCTTTTATAAATCACAAGTTTCACAGAATTGGATTTAATCTCATTTAATAGTTTTTTTAAGACCCTAGCTAGATTACTAGTTTTTGATAACTAGTTTTACTAAAATTGATGCAAAATAGGCTCTGTAAACTCAAAATGAGCTCTGTCAGTTCCTGTAGGTTAGTAACAGACCTACATTCCCATATTAATCTCCAGAACCATTTTTTGTGGGGGTTGTACCACCCTTTTTCATCCTCCTCTGCACAGGGTTTATCTTGACCAAAATTGCCAGAAATCCCCAAATTCACCCAAAACACCTTAAAATTTCCAGAACCTCAGAAAACTGTCTAAATACCTTTTTATATTTTAATTTAAGGATATAAAAAACCTCTACAAGTTTCTCGAAGCCTCTGGTTGAAATAGGCAAAAATACTCTCCTTAGTTGCACGATTTGGTTGCCCAGAAGCATGGTAGTAGGTTTCCGCGGCGCAGATTTTGAAACCAAAATGGAACCAGATCTAAATGTGTTATGGGAGAGGAAATTCAATGTCTAAAATCTCTTTGTTTCCTTCCCACTGATCACTCTTGTCCTCTGCAAAATATCCCAGAAGAAACCCTTGTTTTTGCCAATCTGAGAAGGCTCTGTGTGAACCCCTTAAATTTCAGAATTATTTAAGAAAAATTACATAATTAAAGTGTTCAAGTCTGCACACCAGACTTAGGACATTACATGCAACCTTTCAAAGAGCTATGGATATATCCTTTGTTGGGGAAAACAAATTGTAGTAATTTATCTAGATGTCATTACGGTGTTTTCTCAATCTGATGAAGAACACTTGAAACATCTAAAGCAAACCTTTTTGAAGTGTAGAAAATTTGAACTATCTTTAAACCCTAAGAAATATCATTTTGTTGTCCAGGAAGGTAAGCTTTTGGGACATTTAGTATTAGCATATGGGATTAGAATAGATCCTGAGAGGGTTAAAGCTATTTTGAAAATCATCCTTCCAAGAAGTAAAAATGATTTTCAATCATTCATTGGAAAAATAAATTTTCTGAGATGGTTCATTCCAAATTTTGCTAAAACAATAAAGAAGATAACATATATGTTAAGGAAATATCAAGAGGTGAAATGGACAGTAGAAGCCAGAGCTTCATTTGAGAAGATTAAACAGGCTCTGACAGAAGCACCAGTGCTAGTAAGCCTAGACTTCTCAAAAGAATTTTTGACTTTTTCCTTTGCAGCTCAGGATATAATAGCTGTTGTTTTGTTACAAAAGAATGCAGATGGACTAGAGAAGCCTATTGCTTTCTTTAGTAAGACTCTCAGATATTCTGAATTGAAATACAGTACACTAGAGAAACAAGCATATTCATCAGTAAAGGCATTGAATTTTTTTAGGATTTATATTCTACATTAAAAGATCATTTCCTATGTACCCAATGCAGCTGTTAAAGATATTTTAACTTGACCAAACAATGAAGGAAAGAGGGGGAAATGGATTGCGAAAATTATGGAGTATGATGTGAAGATTAGGCCTACTAAGCTTGTAAAAGGACAGGGTTTGGCAAAACTATTGGCTGATTCAAATTGTGAGGCTTTTGGACTTCATTTGATGGCAGAACAACCAATACAAGAAGAGTTGAAAACAGGGAAAGAGAAAGAACAAATCATGGATAAGTATGCAGAATCGGAATGGTATGTTGATTTAGTTCATTTTTTATTATATTTACAGTGTCCTGTGCATTTAGACAAGAAGGCAGCAAGATCACTAAAATTGAAGGTCACCAAATATTGTTTAGTGAATCAGCATTTGCATTGGAAAGATCCAGGGGGGGTATTGCTTAGGTGTTTTGAGAAGCCTAAAATTGAAGAAGTTATTTCATAATTACATGAGGGAGCCTGTGGAGGTCACAAATATTGGAAAGCCACTACTTATAAAATTCTAAGGTCTGGTTACTACTGGTCTTCTTTGTTTTCTGATGTTTATCAGCAGGTCAGGGCTTGCATTCAATGTCAAAAGTTTGTTGGCAAACAAATGCTTGTGTCTCTACCTTTAAATCCCATTGTTTTAAATGATCCTTTCTAGCAGTGGGGTTTGGACTTTATAGGTGAAATTAATCCTGCTTCTTCTGGGCAACATAAATGGATACTTACAACCACTAATTTTTTCACAAAGTGGGTGGAAGCCATTCCTACAAGGAATGCAACTGATAAGGTAATCATTAATTTTAGTCAAGATAATATTTTGAGCAGATTCGGTTGTCCTGAGAAATTGTTGACTAATAATGCTAAGGCATTCAATTCTAAATCCATGGTTAGTTTTTGTGAGCAAAATGGGGTTGTTTTGAAGCATTCTACACCCTATTACCCTCAGGAAAATGGACTAGCAGAATCAACTAATAAGAACTAAGAACATCATTCAAAGCATTAGAAAACTGTTAAGTCTGAACAAGAGATCTCAGGATTCAATGTTGAAGTATGCACTCTGGGCTGACAGAATAACCACCAAGAAATCCATTGGTTCATGTCCTTTTCAGTTAGTGTATGGCACTGATATTGTTTTTCCAATCCAATTAGGTATTTCAGTAATCAAATTTTTGCAGGATAGTCAAGAAGAACCTAATGACATTCAAAGAGGAATTTTCTCATTGATTGAATTGCAGCATGAACGTGAAGCTTTAGCCGAAAAAGCTCAAGTTTACATGAAGAAGATTAAATAAATATTTGATCAGAAGGTCAAAGAAGATACTTTTACTTGTGGAGACATCGTACTTAGATGGGATTCCAGGAAGGAGCAAAAAGGTAAGCATGGAAAATTTGACAATCTGTGGCTGGGTCCTTTTATTATTTTAAAGATTTTGGAAAATAACACTTTTATACTGCAGACTATGGAAGGTGAAGAATTGTCCAATTCAGTGAATGGACGATTCCTCAAGCATTTTTACAGTTATTAAAGGTGAAAGAATTATCATTCATTGTAAATACCGGTGTGAGATAAGTAGATAAGTTGAATAAAGACTCCAATTGCCCAATGCAAGTTTTTGTAGAATAACAGATAGTTTCAGTTGAGATGGAAGAAGGCACTGGTCTACAAGTTCTTGAAACCTCACAAGGAGGATTTCATCCCACAGCAGGAGCCAAATGTTAAAACTGAGAATTGTTCTTAGTTTTGATGTGTTGTTTTTCAAAGATTGATTTCCTATTACTCTACATTTTTGAGTTGGTTTTGAGGTTTCATAGTGGTAAGTACATTTGTGTTTGATTTTATGCTTATAATTGTTTTGATTTATTTCGTTTTATTGGTTTTAAAGTTTTCTTTGGGCTTATTAGGTGTTATATATTTTTTAAAGTTTGAAAAGATTATATAAATTTTATTCCAAGCTTTAGCTTTATGACCTAACCCTCGTTTTTGAGACATTTTTCAAAAAATATTCACAAGGGAGATTCCTGTAGCGCAAAGTTAAGAGTCAATGTAATAAGGAGCTACAAGAATCTCGAATCATTAAAAGGAGTGGTGGATAACCGTGGCTGTTGTAGAGGAAAATATTGGAAGCTTTTAGACACCTGTTGAAGACATAATGACGCATGTCCATAGCCCCTATCCATAATCATGACAAGTGTATGAGGACGTGTAGAGATCAATGAGAAAATCATGGTCTGGATTGACATGATTTTTATTACGTAAGGATTATTGGGAAAATCGTGAGCCTGCCTATCATGATTTTGTTCTGGTTATTTTTATTGTTGCAGGGAAGGAGCTTGAATATTTTTGAAGTTTCTTGACGAAGTATACAAGCAGGTTACGATGCAGAGATCAAGAAAAGTGGAAAGACTAATAGATACGGACCTACTGATACAAGTTGGGCAAACGATTTTCCTAATTATGCATCATTGTTTAAAAGGGAAGGATGGTTCAATTTCTTTGAAAGAATCACAGGTTTTAATCCAGAAGTATCGTATCATTTCGCCCAGGGTTTCGTTAAGGATACGGTTACATTTGATACTCTTAAATTTGAATTGATGGAGGAGTTGATAGCAAAAGCTACATGTATATTAAGAGATGGAGAGTTGTGGTTTAAGAAGATTCCTTTCAGCTTTAACCCAAAAGATTTCCTGCTACCAGAAATCGAAGCCCTAGATTGGGGGAAAGGTGTTCAATTGGACAAATTCAAGCTGGAGTGGAAGGAAGCTATTGGAATATTACAGAGCTATGTTACATGTGAAGGGAGGTTTGCTTTGGTTTTCAAATACCATATTAGGTTTTTGCAACATATAAATCAATAGTCAAAGATGAACTTACCGTTCTTCTTCTTGAAAAGTCTTCAAAAAATGTCCAACAGAATTAAAGGGAATATGGATCATATTCACGAGTCTGTTTTTCATCATGGATTAATAAAATTAAATATTTACACAGTCTTGCGGAAGAAAAGCATAAGTTGGGACCATTTTTTGTTTTGGTCAGGTTTCCCTAATGAAAAAGAAGATCAAGTGAAGAAAAGCTTGATGAACAAGTAGTTTGGTTTTGCTAAAAGGTTCAAGAAAGGGTTAATGAAGGAGTTGGTATAGGATAATGTTCAAGAAAATTGTTCAAGTCAGGGATTCGAAGAACCTGTGGATGAAGATGTAAGAGAAACACTTGATGGTAACTCAAAGCAGGTTTTAAATAATGATGAAAAGGAGCAGAGATCTATTTCAAATCATGAGGAGAAGTTAGGTTTAACAGAGCCAAAACCGAGTTCCATATCTGTACAGGAAAGCACAATGAAGGTACCTGTTGTAGCTTAAATGAGGAATGATACTTTACAAGTCTCAAATGTAAAGTTTCAAATGAAAGCTCCTATATAGGTGAAAGAAATAAATTGGAGGCTGAAAACCAGAGTTAAGAACAAACTTAGAATTAATATGAAAAGGATCTTAAACCCTAAATTAAGGAAGGAAAAGATTACTGTGATTGAAGATTCTTTAACTGAAGAAGATATGGAAGATGAAGAAGACTTAAGCTCTCAGCAAGTTTATATTGAGGAAGAACATTCAATGTTATTAGAGTCATCTCCAGGAAGAGATAAAGTTTCAAAAGAGCCAATCACTTTCAGCATTGAACGAGGTATGTCTTCAGAAGTTCCTATTGTACAAGAAACAGTTAAAGATAGGGAAGAAGATGACCTTATTTTTAAGAAAATTGATATCCCATGGTTGTAAGATAAAACTTCTACATTACAGGGAGGAATGTACATAGATTCAGAAAGTGAGAACCTTAAGAAAATTGTGAAACGATACAAATATAAGATTGGTTTTCTTAGTGAGACTAATGATGGATTGGTAATGACTAATAGAAGACTGAGAGAAGACCTTAATGATATCAATACACACTATCAAGAATTGATAACTATATCAAAAGAGGCCTTGAAGAGAAAAAAACAAATTCAGAGCCAGGTTGAAGAATTAAACCAAAAAGTTCAAAGTTTGACCCAACAGAATGAGGTGTTATTAAAGAGGATTAAAAGTTTAGAGACGGAGCAGTAGCAAAGCAAAAAATAGTCACATGCTTTAGAAGGAATTACTTTGTTGGCAGAAGCAACCAAGAATCTATGCATGCTTCTAGTGACCAAGTGTCAAGTATTTTAGTTTATAATAGTTAATAGTTTATTATGTTTGAAAATACAACTACTTTTGTAACTGTTTCGAACTCAGACCTAAAAGTTAGTTTTGACAGTTATGTAACCATTTTTTATGGAAAAGGATAAAAGTAGGAAATGAAATAGAAGTAGGGTTCGAATTTTGTGCAAGAAGAGGCTCTCGTGCTGGATGTATTACAAGCTAAGACTCATGACTCTTATGTAAGTTTGAAGAGTGATATTGATTTTATACATACTGATAAGCCACTTTATCTGTCATGCTGGTTTTGTTTATGATATGTCTGATCACTCAATATACAACTTCATTTCTTGTTTAATGTTTTTACTCATGCAAATGCTTGTATGTTGTGGATGACATCAGTGTTATATTTGTAATCTTTATAGTTTATTTGTATGTGTTTGATCCCCAATTCTTCATACTAGTTCATGATTTAGTACTTGTGTTAACTTGTTGATGTTTTTACCTTCTTGTTGACAAATTTTCAGACCAAAATCATAAAAATCAATTTCAATTTGCTTTAATTGTTGAGATTGTTCCAACTTGTTCCTGTAGTAGTCTAGGAACAATTTCTAGCACAAACACTTCCTCTTCATTTCTTCTTTGTTTTTCATGTTATTTTCTCATTTCTCCTTTGCTTCTTTTATTCTATGTTGTTTGGTTGCCTTAAGTTCTGCTTCCCGCTTGCTTTTCTCCTCTACAACTTTTTAGAGCCCTCTTCTTGCTTTTCTTTATGTGTGTCTTCTTGAGGTCTAGTCCATGTTACATATTTCTACTTCTTGTTTCCCAGTCACATTGAGATCTCATCAAGGGACTTAGATCTCATGTACATTTCTTCATTTGCCCAAAAGTTCCTAGGTAAAGTTGCAGGCGTGATAAATTTGTTCTACTATCTTCCTAGCATCATTTCTCATGAAGACTGCATACCAAGCTAGAAAGAACTAACAACCTGGACATGCTATTTCTTTAGCTTTTTTTATATCCATCGAGTAATATCCTCCAATAGTCAAAGGCAATGGGGTCGAAACAAATTTCTTTGCATTCATTAGTGCTGCACCAATACCATTTAGCAAAACTTGATATGTCAGTTCTTGTAGGATTACCTTTTCAATAACAAAGTGAGGGAGAATACGTAGATGTCTAGTGCCATCGTATATCTGTAAGTATGTCCTCTTTTGTGTGATATGCTAATCTCCTAGTGTAGCTAAGGCCTCCAAAACTCTATCAAACATGCACTCGGTTGGTTCCCCAAGAATAGGTGTAAATAGTGGCATTAGGAACTCTTGACATATCTTGACATAATAGCAAGTGTACATGTGCTCCTGCAAGATCTTGGATATAGATGGATCATAGGGTCCCTTAGGGGCTAATTCCATCCCAACTCCATAAAGGTGTTACTTTCACATACCACATCCAAAATTGAAAAATTTGAAGTAATCCTTCAATTACAAAGTTGTAAAATAATGATCAATTTCATTATTAAAAGGCGAGACACAAAATTTAACTTTTAAACTTTTAAGAATGTTTTGCTCCACTCCATATTTTTAAAATGTGGTTCACCATTTTTTAGAGGGCTATTCCACTGAAAATACCAACACCGGGTATTCAAACTGAATCAAAGTATGGGCATCTTACATCATCAAGCATATCAAGCATTACATAGGGGCTCACAAGACAATCATGTCACTTACGAGAACTGAACCTGGTTGGGGAGGGTAACAATCATTCTTCCCAACCACCCAAGCTACATCCAATGGACATGCTCCATTCCATCTAAAAAGGCTAGTGTCAAATGAAAGCACAATGCATGGTAGGCTATTATGATATCATTAGGCAGTTGTTTCTAGAGTACTCATATATAATGTAGGCTTGTATTTTTTGAGAGAATACATGTCACAATTCCATTGAATAAAGAGAGAAATGATATGGAAACACTTTTGGATTATAACCAATTGGCCATAGTGTATTTCGATAGCTAAAACCCCATAGGGCATGTTAATTTAATAATATTTTGTTAAATTAATTGTGAATACTAGATCACAAAAGTTAATATGAGTGAGAAGACCACTTCCTTAGCTTTTCTTTTCTATTATTCAAACTCTTTGGGATTTCCCCTCGCATCCTATTTTTTTGTGGAGATTTTTTTGTGTATGTGTCATCCATATAAAGGGATGACTCCTAGGATGGCAAGAGAAGGGGAAAACTACTTGTGGTGTGACTCAGGGAGGGGCATTTTAGTTTGTAAATTGTAATATTTATGTTAGCGACAATTTAATTTCACCTTAGAGAAACGAATTTGTCTAGTAGAATAATCCCTTGACATTTCATATCATTCTAAATGGGAGAATTTTTTTCTAAATTGGTTCAAAAGGTGATCAATTTTTTAACTTGTCCTTTAAAAGAAATTTTGAAACCTTCTTACTTCAATGAAAATATGATAGGTTAATCTCAAACGTTGTCATTCATGGCTATCTTGTATTTAAAACAACATGCTTACAAAGGTTTATTTCACACATTGCCATTCATAGCCAATTAGCACTTGTATTAAACACGGCAATTAAATAGGCTAATTTCACATGTTAACAAAGTGGTAGGCGCATGGGGCGAGGGGTTGACTAAACCCTAGAGGAAGCACTAGTGAACATGTTTTATTTAGGATTAGGAACTACTTCAAATAACCAAGTTGAATGGTATGTCCTATCCTTATCCGTATTCAAAGAAACATTAATGAGTTCACACATCAGATGGTGAAACAAGGAACTTTGTTGGAAAAGGACATATGTATGGAAAAGGGGGGTCAACCACATAAACAATGGATACCATAGTTTACTCTCTCATGGCCACGAGTCAATTCAAGGCCTTAACACAAGGAGGCAAATTTAATGGACAGGATGGACACCTAGCCTTCAAAATTAGTACATTGCATTACTTGAACTAAGCAATTGTCACCTTGTGTGAAGTCATAGGCCTACACATATCTCTTGTCACATCTAGTGTTGGCATTATGACCTTGTTCTTCATGTTTCATGATGCTAGTGGGATTTCTCTGCCCATAGATATTTGCACATTGCTACAAATTGTGTTTGTCTTTGGCTATGTGACTCTTAGTGTTGGCCTAGTGTTCATCTTTTTAAATCCTGGGGTGGGTTTGGCTACAGAAAGTTCTGATTTTGAAATGTTTCATACTTTCTTTTGGTGGTGAGATTATATTTTTTCTCCCGGGGGTTTTAAGGATTATTCTTGTAGGTTATGGAAAACTATGTCTGAGTTGGAATTTGAATTGGTTGTGAGTCTCTACTTCTCATCATAGATGGGCCTCTCCCTCTGTTGATATTTTCTCTTGGGTTTCTTATCCGAGGATGTGGTGGGTCTTGTTTCAGGTCCTAGAGGTGCTAGGGAACAACATTTTGGTCTTGTTATTAGTTTGCGAAATAGTAGCTCCCTGGGAACCTAGATAGTAGAATTTTGTGGGGTTAATAGACATATCCACAACCATAAATATCTGATGATGAATCTACATGATAAGATGGAAGGTGTGGAGGAATCCATGTGATAACTCACATATCACATATCTCAATTGGAAATTAGAATTGATGACATCGAGAGCAGCGCCAAGGAGAAAGGAGGCCAGGTGGAAAATGTGTGGAAAGATGTGGTGGAAAAGTTGTTGAACATGAACCAGGGAAGTCACATCCATAACAACTCTACCAGAACACTAAAATATCCAGAAGAAGATTTAGTGCATCACCCTACAATGGAATATATAGATATAGACTCCTCAAGCCATGCTCATTGATGGTGTCTTTAAAGTTTTTTGCATATTTTTTCCTCTTTGTTTAGTGTTTAGTGTTGTGTTTTACTTTCGTGTAAACTTGCTAGGACATTATATTCAATTATACAACAATATCCATTTTGCAATTGTTCAGAAAATTTTGTTAAATTAATTATGATAAAAGGAATTTTGGATTTTAAAGCGTGTATCTTACTCCTCATATCAATAAGGTAAGGTAAACAATTAAATTATAATTTTTTAGTTGTATTTTCAACCTTTTAACATAAAAATTTACCAATTCACTTTAAAAAAAAAATCACACATTATCATTCTTATATCTTATATTTTCACATGTTACCATTCATATCTATCTTGTATTTAGCATTTATAGGAAACAATGTGATTGCATGTTTTTTCGACATCTTTATACTCATTTTAAGTTAGAAACCTCCAAGCATGTTGTACTTACTATTAAAAGTAATTGTGTAAGTTACATGCAAACAAACTCTTTTCTTTAGTAACTTTCTAATTTGTGATTTACATTTAAAATTTTAAAAGCTTTTGCACTTAAAGACATTTGAGCTAAGTTTGGTAATATATTTTGTTGTATGATTTTATTTGATATTATGTGTTCATCATATTTTTTAATAAAAAGTTCATTTTATTTGCATTTTTTTAATAATTTAAATATTTTATTTTTTTATTTTAATCATATTTATTTTATTTGCATTTTATTATCTTAAGTTTTTTTTATATTAAATGTCTAATATTTTTATTTACATTTTATTTTATATTATTTAATGTAATTCACCTTCATTTTTAATAGATTAATAATTTTTTAATAGTAACAATTCACTAAATAGTTAAATAAAGCATAACTAAAATCAATGCACTATATCATTTTACACTTTATTATTAATCACTGTGCCAAATCATTTTTCATAGTGCATTGCTCGCCCCCTCTAAACAAGTAAGAAGTGCATGTGTATCCATCTTAGTCTAGCTTCTTCATTCTTTTACTACTATCTTCCTAGCTTATTCTTCCTCTTCGTTTTTTCTTTGTTTTTCATGTTATTTTTTCATTTTTCCTATGCTTCTTTTAGTCTATGCTCTATCTTCCTAGCTTATTCTTCCTCTTCGTTTCTTCTTTGGTTTTCTTGTTATTTTTTCATTTCTCCTTTGATTTTTATAGTCTATGCTCTTTGGTTGCCTTAAGTTTTGCTTCCCATCTTCCTAGCCTATTCTTCTTCTTCGTTTCTTCTTTGGTTTTCATGTTATTTTTTCATTTCTCCTTTGCTTCTTTTATTCTATGCTCTTTGGTTGCCTTCAGTTTTGCTTCGTGCTTGCTTTTCTCCTCTACAAATTTTTATAACCCTCTTCTTGCTTTTGTTTATTTGTGTCTTCTTGAGGTTTAGTCCATATTACATATTTTTACTTCTGGTTTCTTAGTCACTTTGAGATCTCAACAAGGGACTTAGATCTTATGTACATTTCTTTATTTGACCAAAATTTATTTTCATATGCTTAGGTAAAGTTGCATGCATGATAAATTTGTCCTACTATCTTCCTAGCATCATTTCTCATGGAGACTGCATACCTAGCTAGAAAGAACTAACAACCTAGACATGATATTTCTTTATCCTTTTTTATATCTATCGAGTAATATCCTCCAATAGTTAGAGGCAGGGGGGTCGAAACAAATTTATTTTCATTCATCAATACTGTACCAATACCATTTTAGAAAAACTTGATATACCAGTTCTTGTAGGATTACCTTTTAAGTAACAAAGTGGGGGAGAATACGTAGATGTCTAGTTCCATTGTATATTTGTAAGTATGCCCCCTTTTGGGCGATATGCTAGTCTCCTAGTGTAGCTAAGGCCTCCAAAACTCTATCAAACATGCACTCGGTTGGTTCCCCAAAAATGAGTGTAAATAGTGGCATTAGGAACTCTTGACATATCTTGACATAATAGCTAGTGTACTTGTGCTCCCATAAGATCTTGGATATACATGGATCATAGGGTCCCTTAGGAGCTAATTCCATCCCAACTCCATAAAGGTGTTACTTTCACATACCACATCCAAAAGATAGGAAGACATATAGGACTCAGAATCTTGTTCTACAATTGTATCTCTTTCATTTACAATAGCTTGCCTGATGTTAGTAGAGAGGATGGCCCTTGAATTGAAAATAGTACCAAGTGAAGTAACTTGCTACAATATGGCCACCCATGACTCGTTGAGCTATGTTGAATCTTTATGTCCATAGAGCCATACAAGTAGTGTGTCTACCATCCTGCAAGCATGGAAAATTTTAGCGGTGAAATTTAGCCCATGGGCTATATATGACATTTTTTCCAAAAAAAGGTTTGTCAGTTTGCCTTTTTCCAAAGATGATTTGCCCAAATTCCATGGGATATTTTTATTTAACTCTAAATATCACTATAATTGTCCAAAAAATATATAAATTCCTTAGAAATTTGAATATTTTTGCAAAAGAATCATCAAACAATTTATGGTTGCAAATTTGAGTATTAGTAAGATTTACCAAGGTTTTTATATTAAAAAAGTATGGATCATTTTCCCTACCTTTAAGGGGGTCTCAAGAATTCCACAGGGTACAAGCCTATTTCCCTTGGTCTAAACCTTTTGCCTCTTACGGGCCACTTCCTGAAGAATGCATGGTAATCTAGACCCATTGCATTGATTCGCTCCTCATTCAAACAAACAGTTGGGGTGGGAAATTTAAAATAGGCCTCTAAAACAAAAGGTTGGAAATAAGCAATGGATTTCTCCTTTGGATCTTTGATAAGTCTGTTGTCTACATCAACTCTAGGAAGGAGCCAATAAATTATTTCATCACTTGGGAAGAGAGAAGGTCTAGAGGCATTAGAGGAAATTTCAACTCAAAATGGGCCTCCTAAAAAGAATTAATAAAATAATAGTTAAAATAATTTCTATTAATTTTGGAGGAAGAAAAGAAAAACACTACTTTTTGTTTGTATTTTCGACATATCTCCCCGTGTTTTTACTCAAATTTCGATCGGGAGAGCTCGTTGGATGCGGAATTAAATTCCGCATCCAATGAGTACCCACTCGGCATACTTTTGACAGACCCCGCTACCCAAAAAACAAGAAATACCTGAAAAAACGTGATGATGATGTCTATTTTGTAGATGTTTTAAGCCTTTGAAGAGCTTTGGACAAGTTATTTCTGGGTATTTTGGTAGTGGTGTTCTTAGTTCTCCAACTCTTATTCTTCGTTGGCCTATTTTTGTTGTTTTGAAAGTTTCAAGGTTTGGTTTGAAAGCATCTTAGTTAGAGGTTAGTATGATGAATTGTAATGTTTTCTTATATTTTCTCAATAAAAATACAATACTTATTTTCCTGATAAAAAAATCATATCTAATACATATAATACTACTCCATATATATTAATTACCAGTGAACTTTATAACAACCCATTTCTATAATTCTCAACCCCAATCACTCAAATTCCATACTCACTTTAAATCCAAAGCCCTTAACCTCTAAATTGTAATGCCTATAATGATTATTTCATCCAACCCCTAAGCCTAACCCCTCACACCTTTAACCACTTTAATCCTTTACAGCTTATAAATTTCATAACCCAACCACCTATAATCCATAATCCCAACCGATAATTCTATAATATCTATTCACTATAAACCTTACACCAAAAATATTATAACGACAATTATTATCATTTCATTACAATGTTGCGACCATTTAACTTCCAACCTTTAGTCACTATAAACCTTGACACCAAAATAACAACAATTATTATCATTTCATTATAATGTTGCAACCATTTAAGTCCCTAACCCCTCACACCTTTAACCACTTTAATCCTTGAAGGCTTATAAATTTAATAACCCAACAACTTATGATCCCAATTGATGACTCTAATCCCTAGCGACTACTAATGAATAATTATACTGCAATGTAATGAGTTCATTTGAATATGTTCCCCCACGACAGGGTCTCTTGTAATTAGGGATAATTTTAGGGGTGAATTTTAGCCCAATGGGCTATTTTTCCATGTTTTTCTCCCAAAAAAGAATCGCCATTTTGCATTTTTTGAAGCCCCGTTTCGCCCAATTTTGATGGGGTAAAATTTTTTGACCCTAAAAATCGCCAAATTATTCTATAAACGATATAAAATCCTTGGAAATTAAAATATTTTTTGAAAAATATCGCCATTTCCATTTTATAGTTGGCGTTTTAAGAATTGGTAATATTCGCCAACATTTATACACTTTTAAATAAGTATGGCTCCTTAAAATCATTCGTGCTTGTAATATAAGAATAATACCACTTGTTTCTGAGAAATATGATGAGACGGGATAGTAGACCCATGTACAACATAAAAGCTTTCATGTGGAGCCATCGGCGTGCATTCATTCAACTTTATATAATATGGTTTAGACTTTCAAAAGCATTAAAACAACGATAAGACCTAAAAGTGTAAGTGTTGAGCCGTTGTCGATGGAATTTGATAGGTAAATGCCCGTCATGGGCCAATCTACTCGTAAAATACAGCTAAGATTTTCCGGAAATCGTCAAAATCTAGCTTGGAATACAGAAAACATTTCAAATTTTGATTGTTATCAGCAATTTTGATGGGTGTCCGCCATTTGAAATTCCTACCGGGCTTGAGTGCCCATTGAAGTTGACATGCAAAGCACAAGATGCTCACTGGTAAATCTTGAATGCATTGAATTGGTTGTCGATGTGGTTTTCCAGTCCACCTCAAGTCTCTCGCCCATGCTCTGTCAGGCTGTCATCAAATTTGAAGGGTGGGTTTTAATTTCAATTGGAATAGCATTTATTACATGAATCCTTTAAATATGAAGGAGAATATAAATAATTGTATAAGTATAAATTAACCAAACTCTTTCAAAAAAAAATGTAAAAAATAAATTGTTTTTTCAAAATTTTATAATTTTAAACAATTAAGATTCCTTAATATCTATAAGAAAAATATGATATATTTTCAATGAAACTTATTTTGAACACATTAAGTTGTCATATGTGTATCATTAATCTTAGAGTTCAGTAACATAACAATTATGCTATTGTATTTTTTAGAGTTGGAGCACACTTCATTATACAAAAAAACTACTTATACTATGCCATAACCATATTGGGGCATCCACTTGCAATCCAAGCTTGAGAGATGCAGGAATGATAAGGATTGGGCACCTAAGAAAAAAAGTACACAACTCAGAAAACATTAAAAAAAAATCCTACATACCAAGCAAGTTCGCAAAGCTAGCATAACTGGGATTGGGGCATCAAATATTTTTTTGTTTAGAGTCACATCTAGATGGCTAGTGCCTAGTAGTCATCCATTATTACTGGCCATTTTGCACAACTAAATAGTGAGTGCATGACATAAGTGAGTAAGTGACTATAATTGATCACATCCAATATTTTAAATGATGAATTGAACTTTGAAGCATAGGAATTTCAACGTCTTAAAAAATTTATATAAATGAGTAATTTCAAATGTTGCCTTTCTTTTAAAATATTGATATAAATTATGCCCTTCTTAAATTAAAAAAAAAAGTAAAATTCAGATATGAATTTATTTTACAAATACAATTTTAACTAAAAAAAAATGAAAAGGACTCAAACCCTTTGGAAGAGCTGGGAAGTGTTCAATTTTTAACTCTGGACTTCTGTGCACCAATGTAAACTGACCAGCTTTCTCCATACACGTAGTGATTGGCCAATGTGCCCGCATGCATCGACCTCAGAGGGTAACCATCGGCGCGCATTCATTAAAGCAAACGATAAGATTCATTATTTACATGTGCAGAACAACAGGGCCCACGGCTTCTCCATATGGAGTAGAAATTGACACGCAGATGCTTGCCCGTAAACCCTGACTCGGTCAGATAAATAAGTTGACAGTCAATGTGGTTGTCCTGTGACCTATCCACATCGATATCTGTCAACGCCATCAAGTCTTATCAAAACTAGAAGATTCTTGACCTTTCCAATCCCCATCAGGCCACATTCATTAAAGCAAACGATAAAGATTCATTGAACGTAGAATCTTTTAGACGTGCTCTTAACATGGTTTACAACGGAGTAAGCTACCGACGCAACGATTTTGCCCGGCGGCAATCGTCGCGCCGGCCCTCCGACGACCGTTCCGGTTTCTCTCCGTCGCCGGCCTCCGTTCACACACCCCGTTCATCCACTTTCCATTGTCGTCAACGTCCATCTCCGTCTCCTTCCATTTGCAGCCGTCCATTCATTTAATTCGCCACCTGACGATCTCGAATTCAAACCCGATCCCGCCTGACGAGCTCCCCTGCCCCTGCAGCAACCAGCAACCAATTTTGAGTAAAACATTTTGCCTTTTGTTCTCTACAGGCTGTCGTTATCGCACTCTGAAATGTTAAGCCAGTCGAAGCCGTTATAATTTCGGGCAGCTACAGGCAGAGATCATATCGCCATATTCTGCATTCCTGTCTTGTTTGGCTTAAAATGGGGACTTGCAAATTCTCAGCCGCAGCTACTTACGTTTTTATTCTTCTATTGGCTACCTTGTGGGGCTTTTCTTTTGCTGCAGAAGAACACGGAATGGCAGTTCCCAGTCCCAGTCCGAGTCTAGCCATGGAAGCCGGTTCGGCCTCTCTAGCCTACGTTCTGTCTATCGTCGTGGCGCTTTTAGGGTGCTTCGTTGCTTTCTTCTTTCATTGAAATTCTATGCAATCGAACTCAATTAAAAAAATGTTAGGAAGGCTATGGGTTTTAGCTCGATTCTGCATGTGATGCTTTCTGTGCTGTGGTGGCTTGATTGGATAAAGGTTTCCATGGCTTGTTCAAGGTCTGGCCAAACTGGTTAAGACCGATCATTTTGGAGAAAGTTAGCAGGGATATTAGCTAAATCTTGTTGACACTTCCTCCTTTTGTATTGTCAATATTATGTGCAGATCCATTGGGAGTACAATGCAAAAAGGTCTACAAAAAGACGATCTGGAGATATTCATGGCAGATGAGGGATTGTTCCTTCCAAGTAATCTGTTCATGCAACTATATACTGATTTGTATTATAATGTAATACTTGTTGCTTGCAGGTGTGGGCAGGCCCTTTATCCAATAATCGTATAGTGTTAATCCTGTTTAACAGAAGCGAGAGCTTCAATCACAGCCAAATGGGAAGATATCGGCCTGTATCCCTCTGATAAAGTCAAAATTAGAAGCTTATGGAAGGTAATTTAGAACCTGGGGGCCTTGATATTTTTATTGAGTCAACTTCTCGTTTTCATCTACCTCTGTTATTAATAAACTCCATGGGTCTGGTAGCACTGATCAGCTGACTATAATGGAATGTAGCCATTTCCTTTATAACTTCTGAAGCTAAATACTGCTTCCTAAATATAATTTTAGCTCTTCTATGAAACAGGGGGAGGAAGACAAAGGAGAAAAGCTTGAACGATTTTCCATTCAGCTCTCTGCTCTAGCTGATGTATATGTTAATGATGCATTTGGCTCATGGCAGCCTCATGGTTCCACGTACCATATTGCAAAATATCTGCCCTCATATGCAGGACTATGCATGCAGGTGTGTACTCTGTCATTAAATTTATTTGGAATCCTGTTACTTAAACTCTGTACTTTTTTTATTACTGTATCCAATCCCCTCAACTCAGTTACAGTTACTACTGACCCCTTTTACCATCTTCAAACAGGCTTAAAACAAGCAGTGAGCGATTCTAATTTTGCTCTCTGTTTATGTAGTTTATTCCATTGCCTACATGATGAAGTGTTTTCTGTTGGAAAAACTATTATAAGTTGAGCTTTCCTTGTCATCTTCCTATCATATTTGAAAACTATAAGAAATTGGTCAATGGCTACTAATACTAATTTATACACAGTCACAAATGATTCAAAAAATGATATATAAATCTACAATGATAATGAAATACAAAATTAACCCAGAATCTACCCTTGAAAGTACTGTAAATTGAACTCTATAACCTTATCAAGGTATATAATTTCATGTCCAATTCCACTTAACTTATAAGACTCTGGTGTGCGCTGGATAAATAGCGTTGTACACTGGCGCTATAGGCCCATAGGGTAGGGGTACTGCTGTTCTACGCAGGGCTATATACTGGCATGTACAGGTGTTATAACAGGGGTGTAGCAATATGGCTAGCATGATTTTGTCTTACCTTTCACTTAATTAAATATTAATTGTAGTTTGAACACCTTGTTTATGCTCCGATGCTTGATTCTGCCATGCTATTGGATTTCTATCTTCATCTGCAACTTCTAAGGCTTCCCGTCATGATTACCAAGCTTAAAATTTTGCAAATGCCATTTTATTAATATTTCAGCTAACTGTATTTTCTTTGGGTATATCTCATCTTCTTTATGAATTTATTATTCAATCATTTTCTTTTCAAAATGTAACTGAAATTGTTAGATAGGTTGTTGGAATTGCATAATATTTAGAGTATTTAGAATATTTGAAGATACAAATCCATTTTTACAATCAAAATTACAATTTAAACAGTTAAAATCTTATTTTAAAAAAAATATCATAACATATTCTATAAATTTAAATTTAAGTTATTCCATCACTAAATCACTCACTTAAAAGGTCTTCATCTTCATAAAAAGACTTCATTGCTCTGCTCAGCATTAATCTACTATAAATTGTCTTCCTAGAAAGACTTCATTGCTCCGCTTAGCATTAATCTGTTATAAATGGATGTAGATCTCTTGCTCTAATCTGTTGGCAACCTCGATAAAGAATATCCATAGTACATACTACCATCCGGTTATTCACCAAGAAGATATCCCTAACTGAATTCCCCCCTGTAATTATGACAATAATTTCAGTTTCTAATTTTAGAACTGTATCAAAACTGACTCTTAAATTATAGAATGGAAATTGATATTGGGTCGTCATTGCGCCTAAAATTCTGCGTATAGTTACTGTTTGGCTGTCAACTATCCCTAAAATCCGTGTTTTGTTTTCATCCAGTGCTTTTCTGTACGTTATTCTCCCCTGCTTGAATGAAATTGAACGTCGTTGTTCATTGACATATTCAACTTTCCATCTCTTCCTGCAAACTCTGAAGGAATATGCGTATCGCCCTGTCCTCCCCAATCTTTCACAGGGATTATTCACACCCCAATCTTTATTCTCTGCAAGTCCTGTTCCAAGGCTACTCCCATCTGACCATTTCCACATTTTGGTGGATTTCTACAATGTTCTCAGACACAGGAATCACATTAAAAAAGCCTTACTTATCGCATTGGTCATTGATCAAAAGATCCATCATAAGATAACTTATTTATCTCATTGATAAAAGATCCGTCACCTTCTTCTTCATACTCATCGTCATCTTCATGTTTAAAACCCTGTAAATTAATATGTTGGCCAAATTTAATGGTTATTTACATGTAACATTTAAAAAACAATCTTTGAGGTTTCGAGCGCCATCAGTTTCTTTCATTAAATGATCTTTTTACATTTCGCAATCTTCAGCTCAGCTTCTCCTATTAAGATACCTTTTAACTTTTTTTAATATCTCAGAACCTTCATATGTCATCTTACTATGCAACATCTCCTTTTTTTCTGCAATTTCGGCCTCTTTGTCTTCTACTGCAACATTGTTAGCTTTGACTTCTTGGATGAATCTTCTTCCATTAATTTTTCCATAAACGCAGTATTTGTTTTTACACTCTATTCTTTTATATTCTATTTTATATAAATGAAAAGATAATAAAAATATCCTCACATAAATGAAAGGGCAATAAAATTATAAATATTTGATAATGGTGACACTGATTCTGCCTCAAAATAATGAACTTGGAAAATTATCAATTATTCATTGATTTACATGCCATTTTACAACTTAATCATTATATGTTTTATAAGTATTTCACTAATATTAACTTAATCAATCAATAAAAAATTAATCAAATCATTACAACACAAAACTAATACAC
This sequence comes from Pseudotsuga menziesii, assembly GCA_001517045.1. NCBI lineage: Eukaryota > Viridiplantae > Streptophyta > Pinopsida > Pinales > Pinaceae > Pseudotsuga > Pseudotsuga menziesii. The sequence goes on from LPNX010293584.1 coordinate 22,865, forward strand.
AAGTTTATAATGGAAAACTCATTGACGTACTTCACCAAAATTAACTTAACCATACACCAATAAAAAAATCAACCAAATAATCACAACATAAAATTAGCACCAACAAAAATACACATTACACAATTTTATAATGGAAAACTCATTTCTCTATGAGAAAACCCACTTGAACACCATACACTAAAAAAGGCTCTTGCACCACATGCAATATCCCTTAATTAGTATGTTAGAAGGGCATGGCTAAGTTGTTGTAGAAAGTCAAACCAAAAGTAATAAAATGCCTACTGCATCATAGCATATGCATTTCATAATGAAATATCAACCACTTCTAGTTCAATATTAGAAAATTTGAATGTCTTCAGATCTGCATTTTACACTATAGGAATTGTCCTGCACATCAAGGTATTTCTACCTACAGTTACAATGTTTGTGAAAGCCTAAAGGCTAGGATTCATGCATGTGATATTAAAAAAAATAGATGGAATATGATACCATCCTACTTTTCTGCACATATAAGGTTATTGGATGCTCAAAAGAAACAACTGTGTTGGTTGAGCCAATGACAGAGTCCATAGTGGAACAAATATGTTTGATACATATTATACAATCTTTTATTCATATTGAACATTAATTTACAAAATATGAAAGTTTTTTGGATTTATGTTTCAATTTTCCTTACCATGTTTATTGACAGGGAAATCCTTTTATCTGACTCGTTGGAAAATTAATTTTATTTCAGAGGCAGCTGGAAATGCTTGGATCACAACGAACAGGATTGGAAGACATGCTCAAAGAGATGAAACAAAAGGTAACTTGCAACTTTT
>LPNX010293584.1:23752-34259 GCA_001517045.1 Pseudotsuga menziesii
CTCTTTGATGGCTGTCAGCTGTTACAATTGTTTCTTTCTAGTGCCTAAGTATTGTTTTTAATCATTTGATCACATCAGAATGAATTTGGTGTATATTTAAAATTTTTGACTTTGATATATCAATTGTAGAAAGTTCAATGTGTAACAAAAGATGTCCTTTGAGAGTCTACTTAAACTAATCACTGTGAAAAATATTTTGAGTGTGTTAGCATTTCCCTGATGATAACATGAATTTTGTTGTCAGTCAACACTTTCACAACTAAAAGAGTAAAACTCATCTATTAATTGTAGGATTTCATATGGGTGCATATACACAATAATAGATAAAAATATAGATGTTGAGAGAAAAATAAATGTGACATGTATTAATGATGTTGTAGCATGAAAAACTATGGAAGCTCGAGGAAGGCTACCCAACATACGAGCACCACTCTCTCAATTTTTATTTTTTTATTTTTAAAGTGTCTGGGCTTCGAAAGCCCATGAGGACTAGCAAGCCCGTTAAGGATGATTGACAGACTCACAATGAGTAGATTGGGAAAAATGGTAAGCGGGATGAAGGGATTGTGAGAGAACCGACAATTAGGAGAGATGAGAGATGACGTTGAAGGTCAAAGATTGAAGGATATTTTACAGACATACCAGGACTCACAAATGTGAAGGGCATTGATAGAATAGCAAGCTCCTAGATGAATTATGAGAGGAGATGAGTCATGTTAGTAGACCAGGATCATAACAGATAGGGAACCCAACATAGAAAAACATGAGCAAGTTTGTGACAGGTAACCTGGCATGACAAAATGTCCATCACATTATCCAATTTCCATCATGAGTAGAAATCATCTAGCAGGTTATTAACAGGTTCATGCCCTGAAGAAGGTTTTTGCAGACACTAACAGGCTTGAAGTTGCCCAGTTTACTGTAGTTGAATAGAGCAGGAAAGAAAAGCACTACCTGAAAAAAAAAAAGATGTCTAGGGCATCAATCTGACACCCAATGAGATGTGAGCTTGAGAAATGAAGAAGATTTGCAAACTGCTAGACTTCTGACGAATTTGTGGAATCCTGAGAAACAAATGTTGAGAGAAGAACAAAAAACATGGTTATTGTAGACCCTTGTATACAGCAAGAACAATAGAGCAACAACCATGATTTTGTGTTGTATAAGGTGCAAGGCCTGTGGGATTTATAACTATCAAAAAGACTAGAGCAGGATATATCTTGACATTTTGCAGCAACAATTTGCACAATTGGTAGATGTTGTGTTGTAGTGTAGGCATAAGAGTGTGGGGCATATGTCTCCAAAGGTATTTTTTAATTTCTTTGAAACTTGTTAGAGACAATTTTTTTAGGTACCTAAAACATATTAAACCCAAGAATGTGGGTATTGGATGGAAATGTCCAGGTTCACATGGTCTTTTAGCTAAATTCAGTTTTAACATTTTTAAACTGTAAGTTTGTTTTTTTCACAATAAGCCTATAAAGATTTTTATGTTTGGTGAGAAGAGGTATTTTTGGAGTCTAGTTGAAGCAATTATATATTTATAATGTTGGGTCTGTCCAACTTGATGATTGTCTTCAAGAAGGCTAGTTAGAAAATGTTGGATAAAGTAAAAATTGTGAAGAGAAGGTTGAGATTATCTTTGAAGAGCAAGATATGATTATTTTCAGGTGCAGTGGACAAGATTGTTGGGTTCTTAAGATGACTTAGTTGGCCTGGAAGAAATCTGGTCAAGTTGCAAAAGAACCCAGAAATGTTGGTTGTAACAAAGTAACTGGAGATATGCCATACCTAGGTGTCTCTTCTAGAAAACCAACATACATCATGGCTATTTACCCAAGGGTCTATGGATAAGAGGTGACCCATACATGGTCTTTAGAACAAGGGTTTGACCATAATAGGGAAACTATTAATCAATGTGTACCGGTACATTTGTTGGACTATGGATAGGATCTAACCATATGAAGCATTCAACCATAGAAAGACCATCTTGCTGTTGGGTATGACCACTTACTTACTGCTGTTGATATCATTTCACCACTGCTCTGGGTTATAAGAGGGTTTTTCTGATACTATTTCCAACTAAAACACCGTCTAAAATTCTTGTAGCTTGTTGTAGGTCACTTACTGAGATTATAGATACTGCCCATAATTTTTAGGGTGTGTTCCGAAGGAAATATGAAATGGAGCTAATAAATTTGATAATGTGGTTGTTGCAAAGTACATATAGTATTATTCTGTAGGTGTTTTATTATCGTATGTGTGATCATTTGTAAGAAATGTATTGCTTAAAATGCTAGCCTAGGGATAATATGTAGAGAGAGAGAAACCCAAGCAACCTAGATAAATTGTCAACATATATCTTTCTTAATCACTCTATTAATAATTTAATACCTATTGGAAGATAGCAACATTGTCGCACACAACACAGATGAGAAATATCTTAAATAAAATGTTGATGCCTTTCTTACTTCTTCCTTTGTATTTTGTAAACCGAGTCAATTCCTTCCTTTCAGCAGAACAAGGGTATATGCTCTTTCTCTTTATTCAGCTAAATCTGAACTTCTTGATGGGGTGCTCTTTTTAGTGGTCTAGTCTGTCTTCAGCCACCCTCGCTATTCCTTTCATTCAGCAGAATATTATTATGTAGCTGGGAGACCTTGAAGGTTCGCCCCAGTATTATTCCTTGAGACTTTAAAGACACCTAATAAGGTTTACCTAAGGGGTGAGACCATAAGTCCAAAAGCAATGGTCAAATTTCACTGTGATGGTAGAATGTGTTTTGCTTAGAAGGCTACTCCATATCATGTGCTACAAAATTCATGTCAGGGACATACCCTGCTCTCTTCATCTGTTTTACAAACTTTCAAACAATGCACATATTTTTTTCTGCTTGAAAGTGTGACCTATCCTCAACAACAAATGTATGCAAACTATTCTTGACCTCTATCTAGCTACCTCATCCCTCCCACCAACCTTTGCATAAATGTATAACAAAGATGCATATGTAACAACATTCTTTGGAAAAATAAATTGGATTTTAAGCATGGTTGTCTTTGGAAATATCAATTGGATTTTAAGCATGGTTGTATTTAGATCTTACTGTCTTTTTTTAGAATTACAAATGATTCAATTTAGGTGTTAATATTGCTCATTTCTCCAATTTTTAAAGGGTTCTAGCTCAATGGAAGAGCGCCTGCTTTACAAGCAGGAGGTTGGTGGTTCGATTCCTCCATGCCCTAATGATATAACAATATTGGTTTTTAATAAAATATATTTTATTATGATTTATTATGGCTATAGGGGTTTTCAAACTGTCTTTGTATGTTGCTATGAGGGGGGTTCTACACTGCCTTCATATGTCACTATGAGGGGGATTTAAATTGACCTTGTACATCACTATGAGGGGGTTCAAAATTGACCTTGTATGTTGCAACAAGGGGGGTTCAAAACCCTCTCTGTCACAGTTTCTATGAAGGAGGTTTATAATCACCCCGAAAGGTTTGTAAGATGGAGTTTTAACGAGGGTTTTGAACTTTCCTCGTAAGTGTCTACGAGGGGGGTTTCAATTGACCCAGTCATATGCTTTGGAGAAATCAATTTAATAATGAATGCAGACAAGTGCTTCATTTTGAATTTGTGTAAAGCTTACTGGGTAATCCCTATTGCATCATGAATATGGTGTCCTTCTAAAAAATCACATTATTCAGAGGACACAATTGTGGAAAAGATGCCCCTAATCATGTTTGTAACTCTACCCCGGCTAGAACTTTGCCCCGCTGGAACCCTGCTCCAATTGGAACTCTGCCCCAGCTGGAACTATGCCCTGGTTGGAACTGTGCCCTGGTTGGAACTCTTCCTTGGCTGGAACTTTACCCATTCAACATTACCAACGTAGAAGTCAGTTTAGAACCCCCCTCGTAGCCATAATAAATAGTAATAAAATATATTTTTTAAAATATCATTACTGCAATATCATTAGGGCACGAAGGAATCGAACCTTCAACCTCCTGCTTGTAAAGCAGGTGCTCTTCCATTGAGCTAGAACCCTTTAAGAATTGGGGAAAGGAACAATATTAACACCAAGATCGCATCATTTGTAATTCTAAGAAAAGACTAATAATCCCAACGTTGTTTCTAACTCAGGAGACCTAAGAAAGTAGTCTGAGTGGATATGACCTTATTTAGATATTTGGATATTAACAGATTTTTAAAACATTAAAATATAAAATTCTTAGGTTAGAATAGATAACAGAAACATAAATAACCATTTGGCATTTCTTAATTTTTCCAATTGCATATTCATAATGCTACTATACCCTTTTGTATAATGCAGACGTTCCTATTACCAGATCCCAGTGTTGTTTTAGGGTATTCCTAGCCACTAGATTATTTCATAGTGAATAACTAGTGATAAAGGGCAGAGATTAGTCGAGTCTCTGTGCTGGTGGAAATTAACTTCAGAGGGCATTTCTCCAGGGTCTATGAATATTCATAAAGACAGTCATGAAGGCATCTTCGAAGTCCACCCAGGCACAATCTAGAAAAATAAGGGACAGCATTCAGGTTCCAATTCCACAGAGGGACCTCTTGCGAGATCATTATGATATGTCTTACAAAATAGCCCCATGTTGAAGATCAAGGGCCATAGGCTTTCATTGAAGCTTCTAGGGTTCATGGGCCATGAACGAGGTTTCAAACCACCATTTAAGTGAAACAAGAAAGAGATCAACGAACCGAAAAGATCAACTAGATACCAAGAAGAAATTGACAAAATAGAAACTCAAGCATTTCCATTATGCCATCAAATAGATGTCTTCGCAAATTTCCAGCTGGAACTCTGCCCTGGCATGCATGCCTCGGTTGGAACTCTGCTCTGGCTGGAACTATGCCCCGGCTGGAACTCCGCTCTGATTGGAATTCTTCCCTGCTGGAACTCTGCCCCGACCGAAACCTTGCCCCTGGCAACGTTCCAACCGAGGAAGAGTTCCAGCCGAGGCAGAGTTCCAATCGGGGCAGAGTTCTAGCCAAGGCAGAGTTCCAGCCAAGGCAGAGTTCCAACTGGGGTAGAATTTTTCCATTTCCTGCTGACTCCAAATAAGTTAAGGACAAAGATGAAAATTTGGGCTATTTGATGCAAAGGGAAATTCTGTTTTTTCTGAAAATAGTGCAAAACCTATCAAATTGAGTTTTTAAAAGTAAAATCAGTGCAAAATTCAACGAAATTTGAGCACAATGGAGATATACACAAAAAAAGCAATCCATGTCAAGCAAATCCAAGGGATGGAATCATGGAACACAGAATGTCAAACAACAGATATAAATAGAGTGGGTATGAATCTGATATACCATCTTATTATAATCATTGCAATAGTTTTCCATCTAGCATACCCACTAGCCAAACAGAGCTTCTTTGAGAAAAGAGCCCACCCATGCACAATCGAGGGACTGATATACCAAATGAAGCTTCTTAGGCTCATAGGCCACGATGAAGGCCTTGAATCATCACACATACTCTAAACGGGATCATTGACCAAGGTGGCTACCTCCAAGATCAACTGTAACTACGTACACCTTGAAGAATGTTATTATGTTTTAAGCCATGTAAGTTTTGAACCCCCCTTCCCCCTCGTAGCCATAGTAAATCGTAATAAAATATATTTATTTAAAATATCAATACTGCAATATCATTAGGGCACGAAGGAATCAAACTTTCAACCTCCTGCTTGGAAAGCAGACGCTCTTCCATTGAGCTAGAACCCTTTAAGAATTGGGGAAATGAACAATATTAACACCAAGATTGCATCATTTGTAATTCTAAGAAACTAATACTCCCAACATTGTTTCTGACTCAGGAGACCTAAGAAAGTAGTCTGAATGGATCTGGCCTTATTTAGATATTTGGATATTAACCTAAAAAAAATGTGCTATGGCCTCTCTTTTGTTCTATGGGTGTTACACATACTAACAGACAGCTTCATCAAATGATGTTTGCTGATCGAGACTATGAAAGGGTTGATAGAGGTCGATCGGGATCTGCAGAAGATAAATTCGGACCTTTAGTGACTGTACATAACCGTTTAGAGAAAGTTTATACAGTGGTTAACATTTTGTGCAAAGATAGACCAAAGCTTCTATTTGATACTGTATGCACATTAACCGACATGGACTATGTTGTTTTTCATGGAACAATCAATGCTACAGAACCAAAGCATATCAGGTATGTATTAAACATCTATTCTTTTGAATAGTTTGCCCAATCTTATCCTCAATTGAAATATGAGATTGACAAGTTCTTGATGCCACAATTTTATCAAAAGAGAGCCACACCTGGCCTTGCATCCTTAAAGCAGTTCCCGATCCATTTGGAGATAGCTACTTCTCATGGGAATAAAGACGCCATTGACACTAACACAAAGACCTCATCGCCACAACAACATTAGGTCAAATGTTTTTTGTTGGACATTTCATGGAAAAGTTTCATACCCTCCTCAAACTTCGCTTCTTTTCCAAGACCATCAACAATTACACTGCATGTGACAACATTAGGCCATACGATTTTGTTGGACATTTCAAACAAAAGTCCATGCATTGTTGAACGTATTGAGCTAGCGAATATTTAGATATTTGGATTCTCAAGGAGGTAGAGTTCCAGCCAGGGGCAAGGTTCCAGTCGGGCAGAGTTCCAGCAGGGCGGAGTTCCTGTCGGAGCAGAGTTCCAGCGGGGCAAAGTTCCAACCGGGGCTGCCCTGGTTGGAACTCTGCCTCGGTTGGAACTGTACCCTGGTTGGAACTCTGCCTCGATTGGAACGTTGCCAGGGGTAAGGTTTCGGTCGAGGCAGAGTTCCAGCAGGGCAGAATTCCAACCCTGGCTAGAACTCTGCCTCGGTTGGAACATTGCCAGGGGCAAGGTTCTGGTCGGGGCAGAGTTCCAGCAGGGCTGAATTCCAATCAGAGCAGAGGTCCAGCTGATGCAGGGTTCCATAGTTTTCCCCACCTGAAACTATGCTCTCCTGGAACTCTGCCCCGGTTGGAACTCTGCCCGGGCTGGAACTCTACCTTGACTGGAACTTTTCCTCGCCTGAAACCATGGCCACCTGGAACTCTGCCCTGCATGGAACTCTGCCCCAGTTGGAACTCTGCCTTGCATGGAACTTTACCCTGGATGGCATAATGGAAATGCTTGAGTTTCTATTTTGTAAATTTTTTCTTGGTTTCTGGTTGATCTATTTGGTTCATTGATCTGTATCTTGTTTCGCTTATATGGTGGTTTGAAACCTCGTTCATGGCCAATTAACCCTAGAAGCTTCAATGAAAGCCTATAGCCCTTGATTTCCTTCCCTAGCATTGTCAAAGCCTTGAAACTTATCATTGGCGAATGAAATGTCCTAATGGTGGACAAATATTCGTTACGATACCTTGTATTGACCTTTGAGCCCTAAGAACTATGCCCCGCCTGAAACTCTTCCATAGCTGGATCATTGTCGCACATGGAAACCTACCTGGAACTTTGCCCCGTCTGGAACTTTGCCCTACACGGAACTCTGCCTCGTCTAGAACTCTGCCCTGCATGGATCTTTGCCCGGCTGGAACTCTGCCCTGGCTGGAACTCTGCCCTACTTGGAACTATGCCCTGGCTGGAACTCTGCCTTGGCTGGAACTCTGCCCCATTTGGAACTCTACCCTGCATGGGTCTTTTCCCTGGCTGGAACTCTGCCCTGGCTGGAACTCTGCCTCGGTTGAAACTTTGCCATGCATGGAACTCTGCCTCGGCTGAAACTTTGCCTAGGATGGAACTTTGCCCCACCTGAAACTATGCTCGCTTGGAACTCTGCCCCGGTTGGAACTCTGCCCAGGCTGGAACTCTACCTTGATTGGAACTTTGCCTCGCCTGAAACCATGGTCGCTTGGAACTCTGCCCTGCATGGAACTCTGCCCCGGTTGGAACTCTGCCCCGGCTGGAACTCTGCCTTGCATGGAACTTTACCCCGGATGGCATAATGGAAATGCTTGAGTTTCTATTTTGTAAATTTCTTCTTGGTTTTTTGTTGATCTATTTGGTTCATTGATCTGTATCTTGTTTCGCTTATATGGTGGTTTGAAACCTCGCCAATTAACCCTAGAAGCTTCAATGAAAGCCTATAGCCCTTGATTTCCTTCCCTAGCATTGTCAAAGCCTTGAAACTTATCATTGGCATATAAAATGTCCTAATGGTGGACAAATATTCGTTACGATACCTTGTATTGACCTTTGATCCCTAAGAACTATGCCCCGCCTGGAGCTCTGCCATAGCTGGATCATTGTCGCGCATGGAAACCTACCTGGAACTTTGCCCTACATGGAACTCTACCTCGTTTGGAACTCTGCCCTGCATGGATCTTTGCCTGCTGGAACTCTGCCCCGGCTGGAACTCTGCCCTACCTGGAATTATGCCTTGGCTAGAACTCTGCCCTACTTGGAACTCTACCTCGTTTGGAACTCTACCCTGCATGGATCTTTTCCCTGGCTGGAACTCTGCCTCGGCTGAAACTTTGCCGTGCATGGAACTTTGCCCCTCCTGGAACTCTGCCTCGGCTGAAACTTTGCCCCACCTCAAACTATGCTCTCCTGGAACTCTGCCTGGGCTGGAACTCTACCTTGACTGGAACTTTGCCTCGCCTGAAACCATGGCCGCCTGGAACTTTGCCCTGGTTGGAACTCTGCCCTGCATGGAACTTTGCCCCGGTTGGAACTTTGTCGTGCATGGAACTCTACCTCGGTTGGAACTTTGTCGTGCATGGAACTCTACCCTGCCTGGAACTCTGCCTCGGCTAAAACTTTGCCTAGGATGGAACTTTGCCCCACCTGAAACTATGCTTTCCTGGAACTCTGCCCCGGTTGGAACTTTGCCCGTGTTGGAACTCTACCTTAACTGGAACTTTGCCTCGCCTGAAACCATGGCCGCCTGGAACTCTGCCCTGCATGGAACTCTGCCCTGGCTGGAACTCTGCCTTGAATGGAACTTTACCCTGGATGGCATAATGGAAATGCTTGAGTTTCTATTTTGTAAATTTCTTCTTGGTTTCTGGTTGATCTATTTGGTTCATTGATCTGTATCTTGTTTCGCTTATATGATGGTTTGAAACCTCGTTCATGGCCAATTAACCCTAGAAGCTTCAATGAAAGCCTATAGCCCTTGATTTCCTTCCCTAGCATTGTCAAAGCCTTGAAACTTATCATTGGCGTATAAAATGTCCCTGGCTGGAACTCTGCCCCGGTTGGAACTCTACCATGCATGGAACTCTACCCCGGCTGGAACTTTGCCGTGCATGGAACTCTACCCCAGCTGGAACTCTGCCTCGGCTGGAACTCTGCCCTACCTGGAACTCTGCCCCGGCTGGAACTCTGCCCTACCTGGAACTCTGCCCTGGCTGGAACTTTGCCCCGTCTGGAACTCTAGCTTGCATGGATCTTTTCCCTGGCTGGAACTCTACCCCGGTTGGAACTCTGCCTCGGTTGGAACTTTGTCGTGCATGGAACTCTGCCTTGGCTGAAACTTTGCCTAGGATGGAACTATGCCCCACCTAAAACTATGCTTGCCTGGAACTCTGCCCGGGCAGAATTCCAACCTTGGCTAGAACTCTGCCCTGGTTGGAACTTTTACAGGGGCAAGGTTCCGGTCGGGGCAGAGTTCCAGCAGGGCAGAATTCCAACCAGTAATCTATATAGAATTCCAACTAATCTATATAGATTACTGATTGGATTTCTTAGAAAAGATCCTTCTTATAAAAATAGTCCTCTATTTGCATAATCCATAGTTGGTAGTTTTGGTCATTAAACTTCTCAACCCTAAACTTGGATTCTTTTGTATTTTCTCCCACTCAAACTAGGAACCCTCCTCTTGTACAAGTTTATTAGTGAAATAGACATTAAACTCTGATACTAGTGGTTAGGAATATGATCGTGGTGCAACAAATAAAAATGAACGAAAAAATAAAACACATAAGAATACAATACAAGAGAGACACCAATATACGTGGTTCATCCTATATGGGCTATGTCCATAGAGAAATAACTAGTCCATTTTTTATTCCATCAAACAAAATGAAGGAATAAAACCTACATTACATCCGTTGCAACCTACTCTTCACTCTCTCACAATATCCTCTCTAAGTGACAAATGTCTCTCACTATACACAACCATAATACAGTACCCTCATAAAATGAGGGTTTTCTTCTAGGGAAAACGAGCACCAACACAACTGCCATCGTATTTGTGACCTAACGATGAATGGTCCATATTGACTGCAAAATTACAATATTTTATAAGGCATTTTCCAAAAGAATTCTCTTTGAGGGTGCTTCCCCTAAACTATTTCCAAGGGGGGTCTCCAAAAAAATTTCACCACCCCCTTAGACCCCCTAGCAACACTAATGGGGAAGAAGCCTCCTTACAAAGATATTTTTAATGACATTTTTATTTTAATATATTTTCATGACAAAGCAAAAGATCGAGTGACCCCTCAA
>LPNX010293595.1:0-69825 GCA_001517045.1 Pseudotsuga menziesii
GCTTCCAATTTACATTAACCAGTCATGGCATGAAATTAATTATATTGTTGAATACATTTGAAACAATACCTTCCACGTTATTTGTTATGGAACTCTACATCTTACTCAGTGGTTCAATGGTTCTTTATCAACTGTATATCTCTATATATATACTCCATGAATTATCTCAAACGTACATCCATGACTTATCTCAATGGTTCAATGGTTCTTTATGAACTGTACATCTCTCTCTCTATATACTCTTCAACCAAATAGCTTAGCATGCTGCATTTGTTTAGAGATGATTTTGACTCTCAAATCTAACAATTGAAAATGCAATTTTCATACATTTGCAATTTCATTATTTTAAAATTGTAATTCAATACATGGCCTAAAATGAATCTAAGCAAACAAATTGTAATTTAAATAAAAAATAGAGGAGATTCCAGGACTGTTTTTAAAAAATAAAAAGTTTGTTAGTTTGTACCAAACACATAAATAAACCTAGGGAAAATGGTAATTTTGTTATAAAATGAAGAGAAAGTATAGGAATGAACCAATGGTGGGCGTGAAATCTCCTCCCTTCCCCTTGAATCAGCTCCAAATGCTCCAACGCCTGTCGAAATCTCGCTCCAAACGCTGCGCTGCCCGTCGAAATCGCGTTTCTGATAATGAAAATGAACTCGGGACTGTGTATTTTTTTTTTTTTAATTTCCATATCGCGTGCGCGTTTTATAACTACAAAACGCGTGCGTGTTTTGTAGGTATATAACGCATACGCGTTTTATAGTTATATAACGCGTGCGCGATGTGTTTTCCTATCCTACATGTCATATGACATGTCAGGCTGGGGTTGAACCATACCAAGTGCTATGTCAGGCTCGGGTTGATGTATTTTTTGGTAGCATGATGTTGTTTTTGAAAACTAGGATTGCATCTTAAAGGTCCATCATCTTCTTGCACTGACCCATCCACAAATTGTTGATGGGTAATTAGGGTATGGTCATGTAGCAAGAGACCCTTAAGGGATCCAACGATTTTGGCTTGGTTGAGCATGCGTCCAAGTCCTTCATACATGAGGATGAAAATGAAGGGGGAGAGGGGGTCTCCCTGTCTGATACCCTAAGAGGGATAGAAAGGTTTAGACGGGACACCATTTAGGATGATGGAAGAGAAGGAATATGTTATGAGGTGTGTCACCCAATGAATCCGGGATGGGTGGAACCCAAAGGCTGACAGGGTTTTTTCAATGAAAACTTAGTTAAGTTTGTCAAATGCCTTGGAGAGACCCAGTTTGAGAAGCATACCAGGTTTTTTGCTGGTCTTAAGGGAGTGATATGCATCATGCGCCAGGATGATCCCATCCAAAATTTGTCATCCTTCAACATAGCCATTTTGATCCACAGAGATCAGGGACAGTAGTAAAGGTTTAAGGCGGTTGGCAATGATTTTAGTGATGATTTTATAGACCGCATTACAGAGTGCAATGGGACGGAATTTGTTGGGGCATGGAGGGTTTGTTTTACTTGGGAATGAGAGTAAGGAAGGTGGCATTGAGAGTAGGCCAGATTCTTTGAGTGAGGTGAGATTCTTCCACCATTTCCCAGACTTCAAGCTTTAGTAGGTTCCAGCAAGAGTGAAATAAATTGACACTGGACCCGTCAGGACCTGGGGCTTTGTCTTCTTTCATTTGCATCACATCCATCTCCACCTCCTAAAGCGTGGTGGGCCTCATAAGCATGACGTTTTGTTCTTCAGTTATTAGGGTGGAATGTGAGCTGTGACTTCTTGGATAGCCTGAGCCCTGTCTTGAACATCTTCAGTGAGGATATCCTCAAAGTAGGAGACCAGCTCGGTTTCCATGTCCTGATGACTCTCCAGTGTGTGTCCTTCAACATTTTTGAGACCTGCATTGCGGTTGTGCATGCAGTGTTGAATGGTATATTTGTGAAAGAACGAAGTGTTGTGTTCTCCCTCCCTCAACCATTTGATGCCTGCCTTTTGGTTCCAGTAAATCTCCTCCTGTTTGGTTCTTTCTCCAATCTGAATAGTGAGTTGTTGTTCCTGGGCATTGGTTTCCTCAGTGCGGCCTGAGAAGATAATTTGTTGCTGGAGGTGTGCCATATCCTGTTCCGGGAGAGCTTTGTTGGTAAAAATGTTCCCAAAAGTATGTATATTCCAACTTTTGAGGTGTTGCTTGAGTAGTTTAAGCTTATTATGGAGTGTTTGCATGCTCGAAGTCCTTGTGACGTGAGTGTTCAACCACTAGCCTGTTATCATCTCATGAAAATCTGGATGAGTGAACCAGAATTTTTCAAACTTGAAAGGTTTTCTTTTGGCCACATCATCGACCTGCCAGATAGACAAGTTGGCCAGTGATTAGAGCCAGCAACTGAGAGGATGGAGGCATGGACCTCATCATTTCTGAGCATTATATGTTTAGAGATGAGGAAGGAATCTAGCCTGCATGCGATCTGGGAAGCTCATCCCCTAGGATTGTTCTAGGTATGTATGTCGTTGTTGGTTTGGATATCAATCAGATTATTTCTATCAATGAATTCTTTGAAGAGTTTGTCTTCGTCTGAGAGGTTACGCCTTACTCCCCGTTTATCCTGAAGGGACGTTATGAGATTGAAGTCACCGCCAAAAATATCAATGCGAGGGGCTTGCTCCTAAATAAGCCACTAGAGATAGTCAAGAAGGATCAGTTTTTGGTCCGGAAGATGGGGTCCATAGTCATTGGTTATTCGACCGTGAATGTTGGTGCCAATGAGATGAAAAGAAGTAGAAATGGTGTGGCAAGAGGCCAAAAAATTGTCAAGAGCCACTTCTGCAGGGTTCCATGAAATTGTGAGCCCTCCAGAAGCCCCAGATGAGTCAATGGATATAGACTAGCTACCTCGCTAGATTCTAGACATTAGAGAGTCGATACTGGAGTAGTTAGTTTTGGTTTCTTGTAACATAAGGATAGTAGGGTTTTCTTGCTGAATCTTTTTCCTAATCATTTTGTGCTTCCTAGGACTGTTGATGCCTCTAATATTCCAAGATATTATCTTCATTGATTAAAAGTGGAGTTGAGAGGGAGAAATTCAGTAAGCTGGGAGTATTTCCCTGATTCCACCAGAAAGGTTCCCAAATTGATTATCCTCTGAAGATCTATTTTCCTTCCTTGTTTTTTACTTTCCTTGGTACCTTTCTGGATATCTTTGGGATTGGCGGTGATTATGCCCAATTTGTTATTGGCTTTAGCAGTGTGCATGATGTCCGTGAGCATCTGGATCTTCTTGGGAGCAATATTTTGAAGGTTATTATTCTCACAAGCATTTTCTAGGCCTTACAGGTCGAGTTCTCCTAGTTCAATGTCTCCCATTTCCTTGTCCATGAGTACGTTCGCCTCTGGAGATGTTAGGAGAGAGGTGTTGGGTTGAGTTGTTTCCTTTTCTGGTGGGGTTTGATTTTCATCGGAGGTCTTGTTCTGATGGCTTTGATCTGTGGAAGAGTTACCTTGATGAGGACAATTTGGGATCTGTAGCATCATGCTCTGGCTCTTCTGGTGGCATTCATGAATGAAATGGATTCAAAATGTCTAACCAAATGTCTAGTGCGTGGGAAGTTTCTAAATACCCCGAAACTATTGCTGGTGGCAGGGTTGGAGGATTTACTCATAGTGGGATTTTTTCGTCCTTGTCTTCATTTTCTTGTTACTTTCTTGAAACCTTCCTCATCTGTACTAGGATTCTGATCTATGTTGGTTTTATTATTGGGGAAGTCCCGGTAGAGATGTCCGTGCTCATTGCATTTCCAACATCTAAAGGGAATATGCTCGTAGTCTAACAGCTGGACCCATTTAGTGTCCTCATGAGCTAGGATAATGGAATCTGACAGGGTTTTAGCAATATGCATATAAACACAAATATGAGCATAAGAAGTGTACCTTTGTTGTCTTGTTAGGTCAACCACTTTGACAAAATGTCCTAGAGCGTTTTCGATGTCCCTGATGGTTTCCTCAGCGTAGTAGTCCTGAGGGAGGGAGTATAGCCTGACCCAAACCGGGGCCTAAGAAAAAAATTCCGCGTCTCGATTGAAACGCCCCACCCAGTTGCAAAGAAAGAGACCTACAAAATTAAACAAATAAGGTCCTCCTTCCAGGACACGATCTCTGTCTTCTAGTAGGGTAAAAATGATGGTGAAGAAGCCTTTCAACCCGAGCCGAATGCCAAAATGGGCCTTAGGTTTCCATTTGGCATAGATCCAGTGGAGCAAATCTTTTTCGATGGGCCATATTCCCATGAATTTTCCAATGAGTGCATAGGTCTTCATGTACTCGATGCACGCGTTGATTCTGGAGGGGGGCAGGTTTATTCTTGGGTTTTCAGTGGATAACCCAATGCATGTGTGAGTGTGGGCCTTGGCGTCTACCGACTGCTGGTGTAACGTACCGTGAGCATTCTTGATTGTGTGAGATTTCAGGGTTTCAATAGAGGACGACTTTTTCGAGGTGGGGATGTCGGCGTGAGCTGGGAGGTGCTTGCATAATGATGTAGGGGGGAGGGTTTGGCTCCCTCCCCGAAACGTTAGTCATGGGTATGGTGGTGGGAAAGGTGTGAACGCAAAAGGATTAGAGCACATGGCGGTAGCCACAGAGCAAACCAGAGCGTGACCTAGCTTCCATCGTTCCGCAAATCAACTTACACATTAATTTTAGTTTGAATTTAGTTTGGGCACGGTTAGTCATTTATTTTCTTATTACACAAGTTTTTATTAAAAATTATATAAAACATTATCTATTTTAATTAATTTTATTTTAAATTTGATTTAACGTAATTTGATTTTATTTATTAAAAATTTTAAAATTAAAATTTATTTAATTAATCTTAGATTATTTTAAAATATAAAATTAAACTATTATTAATTAATAAATATATTTTAATAAAATATTTATTATTTAAATATTATAAATTAATAAAATAACATTATTTTCATTGAAAATATTAAGAGTAACTTTGGAATTTCTCCAAAACATAAAATGTACGGCACAAGCTAAAATATCTTTAATACATTTGATTTCGAGGAAGTCTCAACCATGAAATCTTAAAAATGAAAAGGATGGTTTTTATACAAACATTCTTTTCGAATTTTAATTAATCCAATAAAAAGTCCGTCCTTGCAGCTTAGTCTAAAATATAGAGTGTAACATTGTATTTTGAAATATTAAACACAATGTAATGTATATATTAAGTTTTTTCTTCTTAAATTATTAATATATCTTGATAAGATAATATATTTCTCTACTTTGGTATTAAAATGGGTAATGATGTTAAGGTGTCAAGTTTTCATGATAAGTCATTAATGACATCTTGATGTGATAATATATTTCTCTACTTTGGTATTAACATTGGTAATGGTGTAAAGGTGTCAAGTTTTTTAGTTGATCCAGTACCATTTTTTATTAATTTGGTATTAAGATTGGTTGTGGCTTTAGATTATCAAGCTTCTTTGATGTGGTGGTAAACTCCATTACTTTGGTATAAAATACCAAAACATTATTAGTAATTTAAATATATAATATTTTGTAAGTTGTTTTTAGCTTGTGGTTGTTATCATTAATTTATTCATTAACATATAAAAGTAAAATTGCGGTCAATGCCTTGTCAGTATAGTCTAGAAATATTAAGAAAACAACAAATAAAAATGTTAATACTTTGATTTTTAATTTATTTATGATCATTAAATATAAAGATATTAATTTCATTCAAATTATGAAACACATACAAACATATAAATGATATACTTTTTTAAATATTATTATATGGAAAATTAGAGAAACTAGAGGGTTCTTAAAATTGCTTTAAACTCAAGTCAAAACCAACTACACCTCAAGTGGTCTTGGTGTAAAGATAACAAGGCTTGGTTAAACCATTGGGGCATTGATGAAAATGACATTTTGCAAAATGTTGATAATGTCAAAAATATTGTTACTTCTAATTTTTAGAGAAATTTTGATGTCAGAAAATTAGCGATTAAGAGAAAATTAAGATACTATAAGGAGGTTGTCGACTAAAATATGTACTATCTAATTTGAAACTAAATTGTCAACCCGAGGGATCGTAAGCTTAGAGGTGCTGGCACAGTATGTGTAGGATTGAAAGCTTGAACTACCCTAACCTAAGCTAACCTAAAGCAAAAAATACACCTAAAATAAAAATATCTAGTACCTAGGGAAGAAGCTACTTATGGGAAGATCGTATCTCATGAGTTAGATCCTTAATCCATCAGTTGGTGATTATAGCTATATTAAAGATCTTATACAAATCCAAATCTTTAATAACAAATGAACAGTAAAAAAATTATATATTTTAAACAAGTCCAAACTATGTTATTATACTCTTACTGAATCTTGAAAACTTTTATGGCTGAAGCAAAGTAACTATCACTAAATCAATCATATTCCATTCATAATCTTCAATGAGGAGCAACGTCAAAATGACTAGAGAATGCAATTAATATCATGAATGGATTAAATTCTAGTTTGATCTCTTAAATTACATCATGAAAATTGAAAATAAATCAATTACATGAGATTTTAAACTTATGAATTACTATTTTATTCAACAATTATTAAAAAAAAAAAACAACAACTATGAATCTACTAAAGGAGGAATTTCAACATATGGATTCTCAATATAAAAAAGATGAACTAAAAAAATCTATTTCTAAAAACCCTTCAATCATAACCACTAATAAAATAAATTATATTGTATTCAAAAGTATACAGAGCTTTCTTTCTAAGGGAAAAACTGATTTCATTAATCAAAGCATGAAAGACTTATTGTAAATCTACAACATTTCACAACAAAGGAAACCAAATTGCGTGTATTCGAAATAATAAACTATTCCTATCTTCTACTCAGAGTACCTCAATGAAATGGAACACAATTATCTTTTAAACGGAGATTATAGCAAGAATAAACTACTGTTAAATCTCGCACGCATCAATGAGAAACTAATACAAATGCTTGAGAAAGATTAAAATTCCAATCCCTAAATAAATTAAGAGCATTTACGCAAAGAGAGAAATCAAATGCACACCGAGATCTCGTTACACACACACTGTAGATTTATATAAATACGAAATTTGCAAGAGCAAAAGAAAAATCTTTATAAAAAATTAATACAAAGGGATTATACTATGATGGCATGATTCATAACTTGTAAAACGTTTATACACAACAACAATAAAGAAAACAGAGCGACTTATCTGACAACAAAAACGAAAATGAAATATACAACATTACGCGCTGTCACTGAAGGGCCCTCCCAGAGAACAACGATTAACTGCTACAAATTATTCAATTAGTGGTTGCATAGAAATAGAAACACAAATGGAGGGGTGGCAGGAGCGGGGGATCCTCTTGGATCCCGGAGGACAAATGGAACAAACCTTTGCCTGGGGACTAGGGACCCGAACCAATAATGAAGCAGAGTGGTTAGCTCTCCTCCAAGGTTTGTAGATCCTTCAAGAGAAACATTACCCAAAGGACCTGATTTTTGGAGACTCTAAACACGTCATATCCAAATTGCTCAATGGCTACCCTAAGGGAGCAGTAAAATGCCGGCGCTTGTACAAAAAAGTCAAGCTTCTCATGCACAGTTCCTATGAACCATTCCATATTCTCAGAATCAACAACTCGGCAGCTGATAGCTTGGCCAACCTGGGGGCCTCTCTTCTTCAAGGCCATCTAAAGCAGAATGGGAACCCTCCCTCAATTAAGCATGTTCCATAATGAATAGCAAAACTACCCTTTGCTCTTATCTCATACACTCAAATGGGAATGAAAATAGAAGAGTTCAAAGTATAGGGAATAATGTTTGGAACTTCATTTGCTTGGGGTTGGGCCTTTTGCCTCCCCTTGGCTTCGCCCCTTTACATCTAGCCCCGCTTGTTCTCCCCTCCTCCATTCCTTCTCCAGCCATCCCATCGCCCTTAACTTCTGCCCTCTGCTCTCTTTTCGAAACTCCTTGCCTCATCCTTGCTGGCCTCCATTTTCATTTAAGGCATAGTCCTGCCTTGCTCCTATTCCTCGCCGCGTGGACCATTTGCTGTCAACTCTTTCCCTCGGAGGCAGCTGCAATAAAAACCTTTCATTTCAGGGATTTACTCTCATCTCCCTCACACGATCGTGATTCAGTCAAGCTTATCAATATGGCTTCCATTGAAAGTAATTCGGCATCTCTTTATTCTCTCAGCTCCGGTCTTATAGAAGCTCTGCAATATCTACTGTTTACTGTCTCAGGCATAGAAGAGGGGAGCCTGCAAGGCCTTCCGTGGCAGGAGCTCCCTTTAACCAGATTTGTGGTCAAGGAGCAACTGGCACTTGCTGCCTTCTTTCCTTGCTCGTGCAATAATCTCATTCCGTCGCAGAATGTCATTTCTGGCAAAGGTCCTCCTCCAGGTATTCGTGGTCGCAGCTTGGTCATAGGCTGCAGGTGCACTGGGTGGAAGGAAGGCGATGCTGGCACTCTGACACGCTGGAGAAGCGAAGAGATTCCTATGCAAAAGGAATTGATGGTGCTCAGATCCTGTTGTGTTAACAATTTAGCTCCTGGTATTCGGGTTCAGTCTCAGCTCGTTGGCAATCTGATCCACGCTGCTCAGTCTCAGCTCGCTCGCATCACTCTGTTGCCAGAAGCAGGTATAATGGCTCAGGCAGGGGACAATGCTGGGATGGCGGATATTAAGAAGAATATGAGGCGTATGTACGAACTCCTTTCTATCAGTGTTATGGACAATCGCGAGATGGCTCGAAACATAAAGAAAATGGAAGACACAGTCAGCTACACCTCGTATCAGATTAGCAATCATGACGCTCGTATAGACGATAATGAAAGTACTCTCCGTGAATTGATAGGGAAGGTGGATAAGATTCATGAGGATCTTCAGCGTCTCGTATTTCTGAACCAGGTCAGTAGAGTCAATGGAGTCTGTCATGAAGCTGTGTTGCCTATGGAAGAAGAATCAGTTGCTCAGCTTGGAGGCAACCCCTAGCCCTTTATTTTCATTTCTGAATGAATGTTTTTCTGCAAAATTTTGTGTAAACAGTTTGTAAGGGTTTATACAACCCGAGGCTTTAAATGTTTAGGTCAGTCTTGTAGGGAAATATTTTGGGATCCTCATTGGACTGTCTCATGGTTCAGCTCCTTTATTTTGCTCAGTTACTCAGGTTTTTTGTAAGCTTGTATTGAATGGCTGTGCACAGCCCCCTTTTATAATATCTTCCTTTTTAGTTTCTGTAAAAAAAAATAAAAAAATAGAAACACAAATGGAACATGAACAACACATCAATTCAGCATTATTAAAATCCATACTTGTACCATCCCCCTTTACATGGCTTAACTGGCTTAACGTTTCCTTATATAATGATTGGACAACAGAGAGGCTAAACCTTTTAGTGGTCGACCCCTCTAAAAATAGACTATCTTAATGCCTGGAACGATCTTGTTACGATCTGAACAAAGAAAACTCAATTTCATAAATCGTTCAAAAACAACTTCCTCCATTTGAGTAACAGAGCCCCAATATTCTTGGAAGGCTGAAAATGATATAGATGCATGCAAGAAGACGTGAACCATGTGACTCAAGTGAGCAATGTTTATGTTTATGCCATGAATGCTTGCATGTAAGAAAAATAATGATTTTCATGGTGTGTTTGGCAATTTGAATGACCATTCGAATGCAAATGAAGGTATGAATGATCATGTAAATGATTTGCAACTGTAATTAATTAAAAAATATGTACTCCTGGGCTGAATTGCTGAATTGGTTTTGATTAGTGTGCTGGCTTGTTGGTTCTAGATTCTTCAAAATCATATGTTGGTTGCTACGTATTCCGCTTCATAATTTATCCATATCTAAACTTTACATGTGATGTTAACCGATCCTTCAATTCCTGTATGCATCGTTCATTACAAACCTGTATAAAACATCAATATGTTAGTTTAAAAAAACATAAAAAAACATACGTTGACTTGCCTTTGTTAAGGGCAACATATAATTAAAAAAAATTAAAAATTATATGGTATACTTACTTTATACCATAAACCACTTAACTTTCCAATGGTTAATGTTTTTTTTAATGATGGCATAATGGCATGCTATATGAAATAACTTCCATTTCAATAGTGCTCTCCCATGTAAAATTGGTTGTTTTACTTGGCCGATATTTAGAAACAAAATTCGTACCTGGGACAATCTCTAGAAAAGGGGATGGTCAAGCCCAGGCATCTATGTACTGTGCAATTCCGATGAGGAGACCGTTGCACATTTATTTACCAACTGCATAATTTGGAGAACTGTTCTTGGCCTCATCTGTGATCAGTTCCAGATCCATTGTCCTCCTCGCGTGGACTCTCCCTCCACATTTCTTAAGGATTGGGTCGGCAAATACACAAAGAATCTGACTCTTTGGTCTATTCCATTCCATATGATGTGGATCATGTGGAAATCCTGTAATCTGGTCATATTCGAAGGTAGGAAAAGGAATATACACAACATTGTACATCAAATTACATATCATGTACAGACCTATTCTTCCCTGCCAGTTAAAGTTAAAAAATACCACAGGGTCTTCACTTAGTGAAACTATGCCATAGCACGTTCGTTCGTGGCATATGAAACAATACCCCTATTTTCAAAAAATATTGGAAAATACCTCCAAAAATCGTTTTTTTTATCCCCCTCCCAATATGCCTTCCCAATTTTAAAAAACCCCTATTTTCACTATATATTGCATGTATCCATTTTTACATTTACATTTTTTATACCCTTTTATATTTCTACCTAGTATATTGACCCCAGCAAAGAAAAATAGCAGTGGCCTTAAGAAAGATCATGGGCAGTGTTACTCAGAGAAGTTCAACCAAAGGCAATTAGCTCTACAACTGTGTCAGACACCTTAGCTGATGCAAAAACTGAGAATGTAAACATTATCCAATCTGGGTACTCTTCTCTGATTTTAGATATAATGCCCCAACCCTTATGGAGAAAAACAGAATTGATGTTTTTTTAAGTTTCAAGTTTGGGGTTAACTTCATAGACAAGTAAGTCTAAAGCAGTTTGTTCTAAAAGTGTTTTTTAAAAGTAATTGTCTGCTTAGGAAGAATTGGTGGTTTGTATATATTTTTTTTATTCCAAATGAATATTAAGAAACATTTTTTCTTTGGAAAAAAGATTCCAATTTATTAAACACAATTTTTAACCATCTTTTTTCAAAATAAAGTCCATATTTATCACACTAAATACACTTCCTTTCTTTCTTTGAATTAAAATTACCATTTGAATCTTCATATATAGTTTGCCTTGTCTTTGATTTCCTCTTATGTCACATAGATGAATCTCTATCTCCTTTCCTTATGCTTTGCTTCAAGAGGATGACAAAAATTGCCATCCTCATTTTAAATACTTCTTTTTTTATTTAAATTAAAATTTTCATTCTAAATCTTCATGCATGGTTTAGCCTTGTCTTTTATTTCCTCTCACACAAATCTCTATCTCCTCTCTTCTTCTATCACACAAATCTCTATCTCCTCTCTTCTTCTATCACACAAATCTATATCTCCTTTCCTCTCCTCTTCTATCACATAGACAAATCTATGTCTCATTTCCTTATGCTATTCTATGAGAGGATGGTCAAAATTGTCTTAGAGTCCATTTGAGGGATGCTCATACAAAAGTAGCCCTCCTAGTTCATCAAATGTCCAAGGGTCAACTCTTCCTGATAGACTAGAGATTCTTAAAAGAACTTTTAAACAGTGGGACAAATGATTAAGTATATAGAGATAAGATCCTTATTCTCTGGTTATGGTTTGACATCCTCTAACTTAAGAACCAGTCCCTTAAATAATCATGGTTCCATTATAAGTCTTGTACAAGGATTTCAATAACAGTCATATATCAAAGAATCCAACCATACTAGATAAATCCCAAATGCCTTATATGTCGCAAATATGAGAAGCAGTTTGATTGTGATGGTCGAGGAGAATTTGCTAAGGGGCGTTGACAGTCATGGCTCTTCCAACCCATTTAATTTCTAGAATTGCTCCTTGGGGTTTAACGTCGACCAATCCAAGACGACCATCTTCCTATGGAAGGGACTAAAAAAAAGTCCTTTGTCTCTATTTTTCACTTATCAGTTATCACTGCTTTATGGCTTTCGAAAAAAAAGTCCAGGTACTACATGTTGGAAAATATCTAGGCACTAAATGGTACCCTCAACCAAAGTTTTGTTGAGTTCTGAAGTGGTCACTAAACAGTTTCCCACCACCAACAGGTACTAGGGATATCTTGGATCTTCCCTGGTCACTAAACAGTTACCCACCCCTAGAATATAATCGAAGGCATTTGCTGCAATGACATAGAATTATGGAGCTAAGGGGCATCCTTTTGGAGTTATGGAGCTAAGGGGCATAAAGTGTGGAGTGGGAAAGAGATATTTGAAGAAGTATTGCTTGGAAAATTCTATCCTTAACATACACTCTGGTTGATGCATGTGAGAACAGGGTTCAAACTACTCAAGTGAAGAAGTTTCCCAATCCTAGCCACTAAAGAATATTAAAAATGAAGTCTCATTCAATCATGTTATAAACCACGTCAAAGTTTATTTTGAGAAAGAAATTTTTTCCTAGTTTCCTTTGCCCACTTAATACTTTTTTAAGTGAGAAGGCTATTCAGAATAAAATAACCTTTCCTAAATCCAATCTGTTCAAAGTATTCTTGAAGTTGTCTTGTTCAGGATGAAGTATTCTTGAAGCTATATTTTCGGTTCTGCAGTCAAAACACCCATGGGATACACCACAACACTACTCACGTAGAGGCCAAATCAAGTAGGAAACCTTGTTGAAATTGATAGCTTTTCAAGTTCCAATATGGTATTGCATTGTGTTCACATGGAATTATCCACTGTTTTAAGTAAATATAGGCTAATAACTTTAAAATCCAAACTCAGGATTCCAAAATTGACATCCTTACCATTTTATCACCTGACTTTCTCTTTCATGGTATAATGAAGTTCTTCAACTGAAAGAATCGATCAAATTTGAATTTAATTGTAGCCAAGGGCCCTTTGGAACATGTTCAGTTAATTTCTCCGTGGGGATCATGTTTGAGGCTCAAATGTCTATATAGTTATAATATTAGTTTCGCTATCTAAGCAAAGAAATTGCGTTACAACGAGACACAGGAATATACACCACTCAAACTGTAAAAAAACATGTTAATAACCAAGGGAATTACCACAGCTACCTGAGATGCAAAAAAACTTGAAAGGTTAGAAAACCATGCAATGCATGCACCTTGGATTGATCTACATTTTTTCATGTAATTTACTGAGCAAGGCATAGGTATTAGAACATTCTTGCGTATGATTTATGCTTCATTTGTTCTGGTATGAGTACTTATTTGAATGTGAATCAGGGCTCTTCATGAAAAAGACAATTCTAGGAAGAGACTGTCACGAATGCAATTCTTTGCTATATTTGCAGTGGCCAGCTTTTTATACTACACACTCCCTGGATACATATTCACAATTCTGACATTTTTCTCATGGGTTTGTTGGATATGGCCACATAATATCACAGCTAATCAAATTGGTCCAAGATACAAGGGCTTGGGTCTTGGAGCCTTCTCCTTTAGTTGGGATGGAATTTCAGCATATCATGGAAGTCCCACTACACTCTTCTTCCACTCTGGCCATGAGGAATGATCGATACCATAAAAAACAATCTTCTTATTAAAATAAAGTTGATTATCTATTATGAGGCATGACTTGATTTGTGTAACAGACCATCGATCATAGTACTGCAGTACTACCATTTTACTATTTAATTTCATTTAAATGTAGTTGCATGTAGCTCCAATAGCTCCTCTAGCAGACTGCAGGTAATATGGTGAGGAATAGATAATTGTTATGCTCCTGTCACCACATCATCATTTCTGCCAAATGAAGAACATAGAGAGCAAAGATGAGAATCGGTCTTCCTGTTTCAAAGAGTACTTTCCCAGTATAGAAAGGCAATCATGTGTTTTCCAAAAAATGTCAAGTCCATTTCAATCATGCAAACATTTATTAAATGTGGGTTTCTGTTCAGACCTGTTCTCACCATGTTTCCATCCCAAAGGAATGAGCACTTACAAAATAGCTCATGATGAGGAATATACAGCGACCTCCATTGTTAGGCCTTGGAGATCTCCTACAGACCAGAGCACATTTTTGTTGCATAAACCCCATAGCCAAGACATTCCCTGTTGTACCAAATTCAATCATTAGTATTCAGTGCTTATTCAAAATGAATTCAACCCACAAACATTCCTGAAGAAGAAAAGCCAACAACCATGAATGCAAAAAATCTATACAATTGCACCTTAATTTACTTTTGAGGTGCTTTTGAGGTACCACCATCTCTCCACTATACAACTAGGTGACTGCCATAGTGGACATAGATGGATTTCAGGACTTAATTCTCTGGGTTACACAAAAGTTGAATAACCAATGTAGCATATAACAATGAATATATCATGGTCATTACAATATACCTACAAGCATAGAAGGTCATGAGATACCATAACCAATACCGGATTTCAATAGGATCAATACTTAATAACAACTGTAAGGACAAGACAATAATCTCTTCAACAAATCATGGTTTACTCACAGTATAACATATAAATCCATGCTAAAATAATGTCCAAATATCCACAAAATGTCTAAGCCTAAACATCCTTACAAAAGCATTAATGCATCTAAAAACAAATATAAAACCTAATTCCTACTAGATCTAGTGAAAAAAATCATTAATAATAACTAGATTCAGCAAGCTAGGCATATTTGAGGGTATGTTAAGTTCTATCAAAAACAGATCAAGCTACCTCTGGGAATTACCAATCCCTCTGGTGCACATTTACAACTAATCTAAACAAGGTTCAGTTTCTTCAACATAAACCAATATCTCTATGGCAATCAAGTCTTCCTTTGTATAAAGTGTACACCTATTAGGCTGAAAATCATAAAGAAAGAACTCTATGGGAATGAGGGATCACTAGGAGTGCTAAAATCTAATGGGAATTTATAAGCTCTAAAAATTGCAGAGCAACTCCCTGGATCTGCACGATGCATGATAGAGCTAAAATGCAACACATAAACCAAGGTGACTCTAGAGTTGGTGAATTTTTCCATATGATACCCTTTCAATGGCTGGAACTATTCATTTTGAAAGGTATGCAAAACAATGGAATTCAGTATAGCATTTTGCTAAGTAGTCCAGACTCCAGGACTAGTGGTTTTGTAAATGCCAAACTGACAGCCACTGGAAATGAATTTAGCCTTATTTTTTGACAGTAAAATCATTAGACCTATCCAACATATGTTATTACCTTCCCGTGAGAAGTTCATGGCCATGAACCGAAAACAACTGCCAAAGTTTAGCTGGACATTTATGAGGCCTAAAAAATGGAGCACAGTTTCCTGGGTTTTCCAATGTATTAGATATGATAAGATAAGATTCAATAAACAAAGCAAGGTACTACTGACATTAAAAATAGATTCAATAAACAAAGCAAGGTACTACTGAGGGTATTTATTATTTAATTAGCTTAAGATAACAGACATAGTGATATAAAGAGAATACATGCATCCCATGATGATCAAATTGTGACATCCTTTGAGGCCGAAAAACACAAATGTCTGTAATGGCATGCCAAAAGAAGCTACTTACTATTTCGTTCAAGTACTTTGGATCAAATAGTATCATCAATGCCAACATTGGAGCCTACCAAACACAATATGATTCTGCGGAAAATTCATGTCTCCTCATCATTTCTCTAATCTGTTCTCCTCTTGTGTGGACTATGACACCCCTTTTTTGTCCAACAAAAATACGTTCAAGCTGCTCTGCATTCGTCTGCATGTACATATGGATATATAAACATTAATCCGATTACTGCATGTACATAGGGTTAATCCCATTAATAGCACAACAAAACGGATGGCATAAACATAAGTGGATTTGGACGCTTACATTGAATGCAGCCTCGAGAATCTCATCACTGAAGGCAGAGTAAACAGTCTGAGGATTCCGACGACCTCCCCCAACGTAGAACGGTTGATGAGTGTCATATGTTATAAGAAATAAGCACAGCTATAAGAAATAATATGTATGAATATGAATTAAACAGATGCACAGTGTGTTTTTTCTAGTAATGATTCTTTAACTTTTACTAAAGAAGAGTGCCTAGAAGCCACAAAATGTTTACACCTAAACAACACCATCACAGTGCCCAACTTTCAACTGCAAGAGCAGAGCTGTTGAACAGCCCAAGAAAGGATTGTAGTGTGAGTGAACGAAAGTAGTATGATGTGAGTGGTAACATTGCCAAAGAAAAAATCCAGAAATAGAGCTTATAACGACACCCTAAATTTCACTAACACCGTGCCGTGTGTAAGGACATTAAACTTTCACTGATCAAGAGCCCATAAATTTACAATATTTCGTTGAAAATTACATATGAGAATATTTCGTTCAGAGGGCAAAGAAAATTTGTTATACCTCATATTCTCCTCACATCGTAGACACGGTACGCAGGAGACTGGCAATGCGAAGGGTATTATGATCATCGTTGTTAACCAAATAAAATGTTCGATCAGTGGGAACACCAAATACATCTCCTTCCTCCAACCTCCTTTTAACTAGCTCATTCTCGTGCACATACACTATGTAACCTCTTCCTGTTCCAAGAATAATATATTATATTATTCAATCAAAAGTCCAACATAGTGAAAATACAGAAAAATGTAACACTATCACAATGAAAGCATTCAATACACTATAACAATGAAAGCGTTCAATACACTATCACAATGAATATCTCACCACTGTAAAAGTTGAGAATACACTATGACAATGAAAGCATTCAATACACTATCACAATAAATATGTCACCACTATAAAAGCACTGAGAAGAAAACAAAATCCAAACAAACTGATCGATCAATCCAAAACCCTATATTAAATCAATAATATTATAGTATGCCATCGAAAATCCAATAAAGTGAAAATCCAAAAGCACTATCACAATGCTACTGAAAACATTTAAAAAAAAAATCCATACATACTACCTGATCGATCAATACAATACCCTAAACTCTAATTCATACTCATAATACATACCTTCAGTAACATAAAAGACCCAAAACCCTCACAAAATAAAATAAAAAAATCCAAACATACTAGCTGATCGATCGATCCAAGACCCTCAACTCTAATACATGCTCCTAATACATACCTTCAGTAACATAAAAGACCCAAAACTCTCCCAAAATAAAATAAAAAAATCCAAACATACTAGCAGATCGATCGATCCAATACCTTAAACCCTAATACATAGTCATAATCCATACCTTGAGTAACATAAAAGACCCAAAACCCTAATACATACCCTCAGTAAAATAAATGACCGATTTTGCATCAATATGGTGAGGGAGCATGACCATATTGGGTTTCATTTCAATGTAGGTAACTCTGAATTTTGCAAGCTCTTCAAGAAGTTCAGAGACCTCCCCAAAGTTTGGGAGAGCTCTGATTTCACCAGCGTCAGACGATGCTCTCGTCCTGAAGCTACCACTATGGAATACGTATGGATTCTTCTCTTTCTCTCCTCCGTGTCTGCGTCACTGTTCTTCTCGTCTCCCTTGGCCATACTCTTTAGGAAAAACTCCTCGATCGGCCATGTTGGCTACTGGCTCCGTGAGGGCAATGGAGGACAAGTAGAATGCAACAAGAACAATAAGCAAAGAAGCAAAATTCATCTTGATGCTTTAATGATGAAGGTGAAGTAGTACTACGTAGACTGAGCAAAGGGGGTTTATATACAAGGAAATCATCTAAATGCATGGACGCGTGGTGGAAACAAACAGAGAGAAGAGGCATTTGTTAATGAAGAGTAGTGAACACTTCTGAGTGCTATGATCGCCATGGCATGTTGCATATGATTGACATGTCTAATAACTACATCGATGATAAAAAGCATCACACAATAGTCATTTTTAGACAAAACCAAATACTAATGTCACTTCATTGCAGAAACCACAAATAAAGCACCAGGAAACCAAAATCAAAATGTCAATGTATACTTACTTGTACATGCATTGCCCCTTTATTCTATTGTACCAACAATATTGAAGCTCAACACCTTCAGGCCTATCCATTGGTAGCATTTAAGGCTATTTAGGCTACTCTGGGGACCAAAAGAGGATTGCCCACTGCTGCCATAGGAGAGGCCCAAAAAATCAAAGTTGTTGCAGTTGGGAAGAACAGACCGACCCCCATTCCTTGCGGCTTCTTGGATTCTGGAAAATGCTAGACTAGCTTCAGTGGGCCTAGTAGTACTATGTGCAGAAAGATTGAAATAAGAGCTTGAATTAGTAGCAGGATTAAGGTCATTTTGATGGTGATCCAAGGTAATTGGTAGGGCATTTGCATAGGGTCTAGCAGACGTGGTTGGCTTATTTTGTGTGTTGAAGATGGGCTATTCTGCAACTACAGTTCCCTTGGCCCTCTTATTCTTTTTGCAACACCCACCAGTAGGTACAGTCCTTAGAGTTTCTCCTTTGGTCCAGTACCTTCTGCGGGTCTTGCAAAAATGACAAGGTTGTGATAAACTATAGTTGTTGTAGTAGCAGAACTTGGTTTTGGTGGACTCACATCTAGGGCTTGTTCAGGCCGAGGTTTCAACCTTCTCTCTAGAAATGGACGTGAACATGAAAGTAGGTCTTCACCACTTAGCCTAATCCCTCTTTCCTGCATCATGCCCTGGAGAACAAAACCAAACCCCAGAAGGATTATCAAATGGGCTCAAATTTAACAACAACACTAACATCAAATATCTATGAGCTAGAAGACACAAGAAAAACATATCATAGAACAAAAATCAGCACAATGTTTAAACAAATCTAATTGGAAACCAAAAAACCAGTTACCCTCTACAAGACTCAATAAAACCATAAAAATGCAGATTTGAACAGGGTTGAGCATCATTGTTCTGTAAACCAAGTACTCTAAATTCACCTACTTCTCCACAGCCACACTACTGAAAATTATGATCAACAAATACCAGCCTTATTTCCTTTCTGATGAATATTAGATTCTCTACTGAATCTACGGTTAGGAAATACCCACCTCTTTTATTGGAATCCAGTAAGGAAATATTGGATTCTGGAACTAAGAACAAAGAACCTCCATTACTATAAACACCACAAAACAACGTTATCAAAGGGATTCAAATAGCTCGAGTTCAAGTTCTTGTTCATGTGATTCAAGAACTCGGGGGGACCTCTACTACACTTATGCAAAGAAAGTTAGTAGAGACCATCCACGACTTGAGCTCTACTCTCCCCTCCGCAGCAAGCATTTCAAGTCAGAACACAGAAATTGCAGAGGAAAAGAACAAAAGAAATGATGGAGGTGGTTGGGGTGGAACCCGTGACCGTTGAGCGGCAACAAAGACAGTGCGAGGAAGCCCCACATAGACAAAATCATGAACAAAACTACAAGCAAAAACCAAATAAGCAATCATTCTGACATGTACATGTATATACTTGTGGCCAATCGGTGGAATCATACAGATTTGAACAGGGCTGAGCATCATTGTTCTGTAAACCAAGTACTCTAAACTCACCTACTTCTCCACAGCCACACTACTGCAAATTATGATTAACAAATACCAGCCTTATAATCTCATATAAAGACCACTCAGAACACAGAAATTGCAGAGGAAAAGAACAAAAGAAATGATGGAGGCGGCTGGGGTGGAACCCATGACCACAGCAGCAGCAAAGATAGTGTGAGAGAAAACACTATGCACCAAAGAAACTCAACAACATACGCAGTGTGAGAGCAAACGCTATGCACCATAGAAACTCAGCAGCATACGCAGGGTGCACACAGGCTTATGGTGGAGCACTAGTAATGGTGGTGAAGGGCGCGGGCAGAAATTTGGAATAAAATAACCCTAAACATATTGGATATTTATATACTTAAAAAAAACCCTTATTACCCTTAATATACCACCAATATATTTACTTTTAATTTTTTAATTTTTAACCACCCCAATATGAACGGACGTGATATCATATTGGTCCCTAGGTAATGCCCCCGTGAAAAATACAAGAAAATAGAGAATCCTCCCTGTATGTATTTCCCATGTGGATTTTTCGATGGTGCATCTTCCAACAAGAAAGCAGGTGTTGGTTACAGCCTATATTTGAATGAGTCTCACCATTTCGAGTTCACGCTAGGGGTTGGATATGGCTCCAATTCAAAAGCATAATTACTTGGCCTTTGGGCTCTTTTGCTTTCTTCCCATATGATGGGGATCCCCTTATCCCACATATTCGGTGACTCACAAGTCATCATTAACTGGGCAAAGGGATCGACTACTCTCTCCCCACCAGATCTCTTTCACTGGTGTCAGGAAACACAAAATCTTTTTTCTAGCTTTTCGGATCTGTCATTCATCCACATCTATCGAGAACACAATCGGATTGCTGACCGTCTCTCTAAAACTGCTCTCACATTTTCTCAGGGTTATGGCTGTTTCTACGAATTTATGGAGGATCATATGATCTCTCATGATTATTTTTAGCTCTTTTGATCTTGGACAGGGGAGCTTACTCCTCTTATTGATTGAGCAGCCTCTTTTAGACTGCTGATCAAATCCCTTTGGTTCTCGGTAGATGAGGTTGAAGGGACTGACTCCTTACATGATGAGACAATACTTCTGATGGGATCCTTTACACATTTGTATTTCCTTTCCCCCTGGCAGCGTCTCGAGGAGATTAATGACCATATGAGCTGTATACTTATGGAATGTAACCCACTCTGGGATGGCTGGATTGATGCCCTTTGATTCTTAATAAGAATAACAAGGACAAACTTTTTTCTTCCTGAAAAAAAAACTTCCATTTCAACATACTTTATGTGAGGATGAATAAAACCACGTAATATGGTTTTTTTTAATGTTTTTATCTCAAATGACATTGAAACATAAGGGTGGCTTTGAAAATAAAGTGATTTAAAGTTAAACTATTGTTTTACTTTTTTTTAATAATGGCATGCTATATGAAAT
Organism: Pseudotsuga menziesii; assembly: GCA_001517045.1. Lineage (NCBI taxonomy): Eukaryota > Viridiplantae > Streptophyta > Pinopsida > Pinales > Pinaceae > Pseudotsuga > Pseudotsuga menziesii. The sequence continues at coordinate 21,152 of LPNX010293595.1, forward strand.
AAATTCCATTTCAACATACTTTATGTGAGGATGAATAAAGCCACGTAATATGGTTGTTTTTTATGTTTTTATCCGAAATGACATTGAAACATAGGGGTGGCTTTGAAAATGAAGTGATTTAAAGTTAAATTATTGTTTTAATTTTTTTTTAATGTTTAATTTTTTGTTTTTTTATTTTGTTTAAATTTAAATCAATATTTAAAACTTATCATCACTTTATAATTTCAATTTGTACATAAAGAACCAACAAGAACCGAAAGACACTGGTAAGCCAAATTATAAAACCACTAAAAAAATATGCTATCAAATTTAGTGTAAAACTTAGGATCGAAAGAATGGCCAAATAAAATATCATAATATTTATCATTGGCACAATATTACTTTTAATATAACAAAAATAATAGATTAGGATTCTTTTATGTTTAATAGTTTTAATTAATGAAATAAAGTAAAAAAAAGCCCTTTTAAAGATAGATGTATTAAATTACATTACATAGGCCGAGAAATTAATGGAAATAAAATCACAAAAATTGACAATTTCCGAAGCCCATCAGAGGTCATTAATCCTAACTTGGAAAATCAAAAGTATATCTCGGCAGTAACTAGCTCAAGGAAGAAAATTAATATAGCCAAGATTAAAACAAACTCTCATGAAATCCATACCAAAACAGGGCATTGGTATATTCCTGAAACTCCATGGGTGAAAAGGGTTTGCAATGTGTGTGATTCTATGAGTGTTGAGGATGAAAATCACTTTTTCTTAGAGTGTCTTTCTCACACCCACATTAAATCTGAGTTTCATAGTATTTGCTACAATATCACATCAATACAAACCTTTATAACCTCCTACCTTTCCAAAACTATACTGATCTTGGAAAGCTTTTTGAGCACAGGAGCAAGATTTTAAAGTAAACCAAGTACTATCCTTATTAAGGTCTCATAGACCAAAGTTGATCTTAGTGGACATTAATCATAATCATCATCATCGTCATCAAATATATATTTTTTAAAGAAACATTTAAAATTAAAAAAATATTTATAAATGAAAGTTCAGAGAAATGAATTTCAAATAAAATCATTAAACACATGCTGTAGAGAGAATAGCTTCATGTATAAAACCGGATGAAACCTTTCTAGATCATGGATTTAGTGAGCTTGGGTTCTCATTCTTCTCCTACGGAAATAGCAAAGGCTAATGATCGTCCTTTAGAGATAGCTAAATTGCAAAATGTTAAGGAAAAAAAAACATAAGTTAAAATAGCCTTATAATTTATTCCCTATATTGTGTAGTTAAAAATATCAAATTTATTCACATATATATTTTGATATTAATTTTACTATTTATAAAGATATATTTCTGATTTACCATATAAATATCAATATTATGCATAAAAAATAAAAAAAACAATAATATTATTATAAGTATTTTCTTTAAACGTACTAATGTTGCTTAAAGTACAAAGTGTATCATGTTAAAATGTTTCCTTAAAAAAACTATTAATTAACTAAATAGTAAAATATAATTGAAAAAAAATTCAAAAATTCTTCAAAGTTAAAAATTAAGTTTCTTTTTATTTAAATAAAAAATAAAAGTAAAAGATTGAACTATATATATTTTGAAGGTTACTAGGCAGAAATTTTAAAAATTGGAGGTCATGTCCTCATCCCTCACATCCACAAGCTATTCAATCAAGTAGTCAAGCAAGGGTTCCGTAAACCTTGGACTGAGAGCCTCATTATCCCTATTTTTAAAAGTGGGGATACAAACAACCCCTCTAATTATCGGACAATTACGATTAGCCCCCTCTTAGCCAAGTTATATGGTATTATTTTGGAAAAGAAGATTGAAGCAGATGGCTTGAAAGTGAAGATAAGCGGGCTAAAGGCCAAGCAGGTTTTAGAAGGAAATACTCAACAACAGACCACCTCGTTATGCTTAGGATCATTATGGAGGAGTGTCGTAATGATAAATCCAATCTCTTTTGTTGCTTTGTGGACTTTAGAAAGGATTTCGATATGGTACCTAGAAATAACCTATAGAATAGATTAGAAGAGCTAAAGGATCCTTTTGAGTTGAGAGCTGCTGCAATAAGGTTATACGAGAATGTAATCACCAAGTTTAAGAGAAATGAGGGGTGGTCGAGAGATATTAACTATACTATCGGAGTTGAACAAGGTTTCCCCTTCTCCCCTACCTTATTTGGCATTTACATTGGTAAGCTAAAAGGTTGTTTAGAAGAAGTAGGTTGTGCTGGCACATTCTTAGCTAGAATAGTCATCATCCTTCTTCTCTATGCTGATGATATTGTTCTTCTGGCAAGGTGTCCATTTGATCTTGATAAGAAAGTATGACTTCTTAAGGATTTATGCTCTACCATGGGTATGACTGTTAACACTAACAAAACAAAAGTTATGATTATCAAATCCAAGAAGGACACTTACGCTAAGTTTGTGTATGACAATAGCAACTTGGAGGAAGTGTCTTCTTACAAATACCTAGGAATTGATATTCATCACAAGCTCAACTGGAACTATAGCATTGAGAAAAGGACTAATGGAGGGTGGAAAGCCTACTTTGGTCTTGAAAATAATTGTAAACCATGTGATGTGGGATAAAAAGAAGCTCCTGGTTTAAAATTTCGTCACACTTGTTATTTGGTATGGGTGTGAGGTTTGGGGTTGCAGCATCTCTCAAAAATCTTGGAGAAATATTGAGCAAATATAGAAGCGTTTTATACCGTATAACCTCAAAATTAAAAGCAATACACCATATCCTATTTTTCCTTATAGAAGTGGGTCTTTGCCCTATCGATAGCCTAGCTATGACTAGGCTCCCATTTTACAAGCACAAAATCAATAACATGGGAGACCATAGATTTCCTAAGCTAGCTTTTAATTCTATCCAAAACCACCTAAGGCTGAAGCGAGGTTGGTATAAAGATACTAGGGCTTGGTTAAACCATTGGGAGATCGACGAAAAATATCGCATTGCAAAATATTAATAACATAAAAAATATTTTTACTTCTAAGTTTAAAGAGAAACTGTGGTCTGAGAAAGATTTAGAGTCTAAAAGAAAATTAAGATATTATAAGGAGGTCATCGACCCTACTCTAGAAGACTAAAAGTATCTCTCTGTTTGAAACTAGTTCAAAGAAAAAAACTAAGATAACCAAGATAAGAACGAACTCTCATGAGCTCCATAGCGAAATAGGTCGTTGGAATGTTCCTAAAACACCATGGGTGGAAAGGATCTGCCATCTCTATGAGAATAGGAGCATTGAAGATGGAAATCACTTCCTCTTAGAGTGCCCTGCGTACACCCACATTAGATCTCAGTTTCATAATCTTTATTGCAATACCGACCTTCTTAGCCTTTTAACTTGTCAAGATTATAGTGAGTTCGAGAGGCTTCTCACCAAGCTCTTTGAGCATAGGAATACAATTTTAAAACAAACTAATTAATTGGTTTGTTTAAGTCCGATAGACCAAAGTATGGTCTCAATGTATGTTAACCATCATCATTATCTTCATATATATATATAAACTTTAGCAAAATATGATAATTGAAAAAAATGTTCAAAATTCTTGAAAATTAAATATTAATTTTTTTAATAAAAATAACAATAAAAAATTGAAAAAAAATTTGAAATAATGATTAGTACATATCTTTTAGTGGAATTAAATTAGAGACTAGTGCATATCTTTTAACCGTTTGATAGTTGTAGTCATTAATGAAAGTTAATAAATGCATACGTTAGCATTCACCCCCATACTAGCCTCTCAAGGCAATGGTTTGCTAGCCTCACGCCAATTGCATTCCCATCATTGTTTCAATCTATATTCCTCACTTTTAAGTATTGAGTTGTGTAGTTAATATAATATATGGATGATATAATAGCATTAATGGATGAAGTTATACTTAATATAACATATGGATTATATAATAGTATTAATCGATGAAGTTGTAATTAATTATTGTATTTTTTTGGAGAAATGAGATGTAATTAATATAATATATGATTATATAAGAGTTGGTATATATATATTGTCTATGTAGTATGTAATTTTATTAATTATTTTAATAGCTGTTTATATCTTAAAATTTTGGGGTGGATTATGATCTATGCTTTTTCATCTATGGATGAGAATGAGACAATTCAATTCTAATGTCTAGATTGATTTTATGGGTGTCATTCAAAATTCATAATTAACAATTTAAAAAAAATAAAAAATAACTTAGTTAACATGTGATAAGCACACTTTGTGATAGTTAGAAAATTTAAACTTCAACTTCAACCTGGTAGTTAAAAATCTAATCATGATGACACAAATATTGGATTATTAGATCCAACTATTAACCTAACTCCAACGATGATACAACTTTAGCTTAAATTCAACTCCAATAAGGACTTTTACTTGAACTGCAATCGTTGATATATTAACATTTAAATTAACTATTAGATACAACTACTAGCTTAACTCCAATGATTCTACAACTATTAGCTTAAATTCAACTCTAATCGTTGTTATATTGGATAATTACTAGATTAACTATTAGATTAACTCCAATCATGATACAACTAGTAAAATAAATTTAGATGGCCGTGATAGTTAAAACATGGTAATAAAAAACTATTAGATGTCCGTTTAGTTGTACTCCAATGACTCCATATCTTAGCTCGCGAAGACAACCTTCATTACACCGAAACCATGCATCGTCTAGTAAGCTTTATGTAATGCACTCAAAATTAATAATTTATCATTAATTTCTTCTGAAATATTTTATTTATTATTTTAAATATTTTTGACAAAAAGTAAAAATTAAAACAAATGTAATGAATTATTCTTTTTATTAATAAAAGATATTAAATGGGATAGAAGTGGAATAGTTTTTTAAGAGTGTTTGCTAACCCACAAGAGGAAAAGACAAGTGGCTGAAGCGATTCAGTGAGAAATCAAGGTGTAAGAGGCATCTTCCCCAAAATCATGTCACAACTCCTAGTTGAGTGCTAAAGAGCAGGAGGCTCATAAATGACGAAGTCCTAAGCAAAATACTATATAATAGTATGTCCATTAGAAAAAAGGAGGATAGCATTGGATGCAAAATGAATCTAATAATGCAAAAGATGGCGCATTAAGTGGATTTTTCTCTTGTGGTTTAATGAACAACCTCGGGAGTTCTGGAGAAAGTAACTTGGCTGCTTTGGGAGTTCATTGGGAGGAATGGTTATTCCATTTTTTTTCCAACAATGATTCCAGATTCCTACTATATGTTTTAATTATAATAGGCTATTTATTTTAGAGAAAGATTTGCTACTATATTCATAAGTAGAAATGCTTTATTTAATCTTATTGCAAAGTCATCTAACATGTATTTATTTATCTCTTGTTGATGTATCAATCCTAAATCTATTTATGTTTTATTTATATCTACAATTTGTTAGTTCTGAGTAGGAAGGCTTCTTAGATTGGGCATCCATACCCGAGTTAGGGATTCCTAAATGTTTTATATGTTGTAGAATCAAATTCTTTCCCTAAATGATTATATATCCATGAATTATATATGTTCTTTCTCATGTTGTAGATCTGGTTAATGTACGACTTAAGTAGTTAAAGTTAACATGTTTTAATACTAAGAAATTACTGTTTAGATCAAAATCAAGTAAATGTAATTAAATAATATAGGATTAAGTTATTTATAAACTATCAAGATAGATTCATAGTACATTCACGGTTAATAATTTAACTAATTATCTAGTTAACGAATCACACGTTTCTATAGTCGCATATCAATTTGATATTTAAATACATTACATATATTATACAAATAGTCACATGCGTGATAGGTTTACCTAACATATAGCTTATCCAACCAAATCCTTTATGGATCTAATGCTAACAGTCATTATCCAAACTCAAGGAATCCAAAGTAAATATACATTGCAAGTGTAAATAAATCATAGAAGAAAGTATTCAATTTCCAAAGATGGGTAATAAGCCCATCTATGGTGGCTGCCAAGAATTCATGTAATATAGTAAGAAGATCAATAACAAATCCAAAACAATTTGCAGACATGCATACTATCTTTTAAACCACGATTTCAATAATTAAAACTACTCCATAGAAATCAGAAGACCTTATGGGTCATATGTTCTTTTAAACAATAAAAAGTTAAAGATTATGGTTGTAATCCCATTTTTATGGCTTCCACAAAAGAAATTTATATCATAGCTAACCGATACTACATAAAAACACTAAACCCTCATATGGGTTAGTAATACCTTATTATTATTACTATATGCCATGGATCATTTTAGGGGCTATATATATCCCATGGGATATATTAAGGGGGTTACCAAAATTGAGTGGGATATTTTCTTATATTGAAAGAGGTTTTTTAGCTAAAATATATTCTCCCAATATTTATTAGAAAAAAAAAATCCAAAATGAATTTCCTCCCATATATTAATGAGGAAAATGAAAAAAGATTTTCGCTGTGGAAAATCTCCCTCTAATCTGCCTTATGCCCTTGATTTCTAGATAAATTCTAGTGAAATCATTCCTTCACCCCCAATTTTTAGTAATTGATGCTCTATTGATTCCTGGAAAAATCCTAGGTACCAACAGTAGGGATTCTCCCCGATAATCGATCCCAATTAGATCATCCACCGTTTGATATGGGGAATCCGTTTGGTTAATGGTTCGAATGCTATATATTTAAATGTGTTCTTAAGTTCTATCGGTTACTGTCTAATCCACCATTTTGTGTTTTCTTTAAATGAAAGATGAAATGCAAGTGCCTAAGCTAAATGCATGCAATTAATGAACATGAACCTCACAGGTGATGCGTAGTTTTTTACATCCCATCTTATCATTCTCGCTTTCTCAATTACTTATTTAAATATGAATCTAAATAAGTCTATTCTATTCTATTCTACTATAGTCTGTTTACTATTATATCCCTGTATGGAGCAGATTTAAAAGTTAGAGCAATGTACTATAATTATTCATAATAATCTCATAGAAATTTGTTTCAATTTCATATGCATATTTACAACAGAAATTTTATCAAAGAAAGCTTTGACATAATAAAATATTCATTACTCGATTCATGCAAAGATCCTCACATAGAAAGAAAAATCAATCATAATCAAAGAAATAATCTAGAGAAGTCAAAATGATCTCACAGTTGTATGGAAACAAAAAGAAGTCATTCCACATTTGAAATTCCACACATCCCAAGCAAATTCCTGTGTAGTCCTTTCCCAGCAAGTAGGTCCTTCTTTATTATAAGAAAAAGAGTACTCCTTACAAAATAATCCATCCTCCTTGTCCTAGAGAAAAGTCCTTTTACTCTACTCTTTATCTCTATTTATATTAAAATTACAATTTGTCATCTAGTGACTCATCAACTTACCTAACCCTAGCCTATTCCAAAACGTTGTCCTCTAGTGCTTTAAATCAGTAAAATAACAAAATACACAAAAGACAAAATTTTCAAGTGGGCCCTACCAAGATTGAAATATATTCTCCCCATGTGTTGGCCTCTTCTGCGATAGTTTTGTAATTTGTTGGCTCCAACATTTGCATGGTCACTTTGTGCATGGCCAACTGTGTCTCCATGCATGTCACCTTTTTTGGGGAACATCTAAACATGTCTTCTAAAATGTAACTGTTGACCGAAGCCTTCCCAACCAAAGTTTTAACATCTTCTTCATTGACAACTTCCATTTTCTAAATGTACAATACATCCTATTATGGTCTTTCTTGCAGATGCACCATATGATGGTCCTTGTTTGGAAGATCAATGATCTTTGCAACCAAAGAAAGATGGAATTTCTCGTGGACTTGGCGTATAGTTTTATATAAATCATTACATTTTTCCAAAGTTTTTTCAATTTCATTGTTTAACCTTACGAAATATTTCCTGTAAAACTCCAGAAGTGCCATTTCTATTTTTATTCCTTCGGTTGTTTTCTGTGGCATGTGTTCTGGAAACTTTGAGTTAGCCTCTATCCAGGTCAGCTGGCTTTGAAACACTTCTCTGACTTGTATTAGTATTTTTTTTAAATTAAGTGACTCTGATGCAATTAGTTTTAATCTTGTCACTATCAGCTTTAATGTATAAATTTCACTCAAGAGATTAGCTTGAACTTGGTGTATCTTTCATCAGATTGTGCAGGCCTGGTCATGGAAAGGAGTGATGTCCTACTTTTTCTCGTTAGCTATAGTTAGATAAGTTTATAGAGATCCTTTATATACCACCAACTCTTCTACTTGGGTTTTTAATTCTCCCAGCTGTTGGCTAGCCACAGACTCTCATTATTCTAGTTCTGAGATCGTGACTTCAAAGTCCTTCTTCTCTCCCTCCATAATTATTACCTGTACAACCAATGCATCTTTTTCTATCTCCAAATATTGGTACGGCCTTTAGAGTCTTTCCTTTTTAGATAGAATGGAATCATACTTTATTTTTAATTCTATTCCCTCTCCTCATGTATTAATTAGACTATATTTCAACTTGAGGATTTTTTCATTGTGATGCTCTACATTTTCCATCAACCGGTCAATGTTATCGATGCTCGCTTGTGTAGTTTCTATATTCATGGAGGTCATGAACTGATGGTATTTGTGAGTACCCTCCATGATGGTATTTTCAGCCACTGTAACCACATCAGCCTGCGTGCCCATTTTTAATTGTTTCTCTGAAATTCTAGTTATAGTATTCCTTGATTTATAAAAAATGATGGTATCTAAGTGAGCCACCGTGTGTTGCTTAAATGGAGCAATTGGAGTAAACCTGCGATATACAAAAGGAATGTGTCTGCATGTGACTATTGCACCTAAGGGAACATGATGTTTTGAATCCATTAGGTTATTCTGGGATGCTTATTGATCCAAACCTTCCCTGATCTTGTCTTCTTATTCCTTCCTTCTTAGTTCTTCAACAACTTCCTTAGTTTCCTTTTTCACTATTTCTTCTTATTCTTTATTTAATATCTCTTCTTCTTATTTATGCTTCCAAGATTCTTTGAATTTTCTCTTTTCAGCTTCTTCTTTTAGTTTTTCCTTTGCCTTGACCTGTTGTAACCTTAAGGCCTCATCCTTTTGTTTTTGCAGCTTCCTCTCTGCTGCACTACTGTTGTCTTTACTGCCACTAGTGCCACTTTCTTTCTTGAAACAATTTCCCAACTCAGTCAGAGTATTGTCCATTATGTATATTTCTTCATCCTTATTAAAGTGGTATGAGTATTCCTAATGAATTTTGACGGTTTTGAAATGTTATGTGACCTTTCCCAAGCTATCATTCCTCTAGAAACTTTCCTCACCAAAATGAAAGATATCCAACTCTTTTACAAAATCAGCGACACCTTTAACCTTAGAGAACTTCCTCCTATGCACAAGGGTAATGGTGGAAATGTTTCCTTTTTCATATCGTGAAGGAAGTTACCTACCCCATTGATGAACACTTACCTTACTTCTTCTTTGTATATTACGTAGTCCATGGTGTACTTTGGCAGTAGGGATGGATCTCTAGAGCATCCATACATTCTCAGGTATGTTCCTTCTTGTGAGAAATATTAATCTCCACACTCGCAGATAACTTCCATGGCATTATCAGACAAGCAGCTTGGTTCCTTGAGGAAAATCATCTCGTAAAGAGGTATGAACAACACTTCACAAATGAGTTTATAAAAGCCTGCATACTTATGTGCCTATAGAATTTGCTAAGAAACAAAAAAGGGGGACTCATTTTGGGTCCAAATGCACTTGAGCTTGGAAAAAGGGTGTCTGCATAAAATTCAATCAATAATATAGGATTCCTTATAGAACTCAGATCTTTTCTAGGTTATTCCTCCATGTGTGGCTACTATATAGGATTAAAAACTATCTGATATGATGTCTTCCCAATTAAACATCATTCCTTCAAAGGATATATAATAGATTAGGGGAATCCAACTCAATTTGCCCAAGGTTCCGTTGGCATGACCAAAAATCCTATTCAACATCAAAGCTATGATCCAAAGTGGGGTCCGTAGGATTTGGGACTCATATTCCCCAGTTTCATTTTAGCATAATTATTTTTCTGGCATCATAATTTTCTTTGCATGTTCCAAAGGATCACTACTTATCCCTTTGATCTAGTCATTGTCCATCAAACCTTGTGCAGGGGGAAGCTTGTAGGCCAATTAAATGTATGCTACTGTGAATGAAACAAAAGATTCTCCTTTAACATTAGATATAATCCTGGAGTAGGATTTTTCCTGTGGTAGAATCTGAACAATCACCTCTAAGAAAGGAAAAAGCTTCGAGCATGTAGCGGCTTTGGTGATGCCTAATTTTCTTGTATTTTGAAATAGGAACATTTCTTCGAGACCAGCATCCGGGACATTCAGATCTATGACCATCAGATAGAGCTCTCCCCATTTGAATTATGGGGAGACTCCTGTGATAGCCTTAGTATATTCAAACCTATTTTCCGTCCTGGATATAATCTCCACATCTGAGTCTGGTTCACTCATCCTTGCCTTATTCTTACCACCTTTTTTAGGTATTGTGTGAACTCATTGTTTTCAAGTATATCCTTCGGAAATTAATCCTGCTTGGTGACAATAGAACCTCTGTCATGAGTATAGTGAGAAGTGTCTTAGTAATACTGCAGCTATTTTGAGTAACGAAATCATACATTATTTCATAGAGTATCCTATAATGAAAAGAAAAACTGTTATATGTATGCATCACTATTCCTCAAAATTGGAGAGTGCAATCATTATCTGGTGTTGGAAATGAGAGAAAAACCAATTAGAAGCTATGAACATGATGTTATGTGAGTTATCAGCCTGTTGTTATCCTATATCAAAAGACTCGAGGCATCTCCTCCAATTCTTCTACTTTGTTTTAAAACAATAGTATTTTATCAAAACAATGTTGAAGGTAAGATTTTATTATTTATTTTATTATGCACTTCCGTCTGTAAGTTCATTAATGTTTGTTGAATTTAAACAGGTTAATGGGGTTTTTTACTAGCTTGGTTTCCAACCTTTCATTTATTAATTTCAAACTCGTTGAGGCACTAAGGTTTCTAACTGCTACTTCATTCAAAGGTAAAAGAAAAACTAGTTGAAATTAATGAATCATTACAATGGTTCGTCTCAATATTCTGGAAGGCGTTCAACACATGAATCTTTGAACCATTGTAATCCTCTAGTTTTTGTCAAATAAATCCAATAAAAACTTATATGTCATGGAATTGGTCCTAGGATGTGTCGTAAGCAATGCATTGTTATTGTAATGCACCAGTTCGAGGAAACATTATCCCAAGGTTTTGGAGCATAAAAAAAAGTCTAGGGTATAAGTTTTCGATGTGTATCTTCATTGCTGCATACTTATCCCCTGATGTGCATGGTTTGTAAATTGCATAGGCTATGGAACTTCTAGCCTAAAATAATCTTAGTGTTTATTGTTTCAATGTTGAGTTCACAAAATTTGAACATTCATAACACTGGCTTCCCCAAGGATAAAAATCGAAATTGAGAAAAAAAAACCAAGGAAAAAATTCTTGAAGGACGGACTAAACGATCGAATAGTCTAGAAAAAACCGCTACACCCTAAACATTTTTTCATTCTACCATCTAGGGCGTGAAGACGAACATGATGCCTGACTCAACTCAAAAAAATTCTTAGTATATTTTAGCCAGACAAATCAAAACAAAAATAACTTACGATAACGGTATCATGGACATGGAAATGGAGGCTGCGAAAGGGCAGGGAAATTACCTCGACTCATAAGCTGCGGTGTGCCTACAAGTATACAAACACAAAATATTTTATTTTTATAAAGAAATAAAGTAAAAGGTCCATTGGTGAGACACCTACCTATAAACTGTTGAATTTCCACGAGTTGGGAAGAAAGCAATGGGTCAATATGTCTCTCCTTGGTTGCTTGTTGTCATAAACGACATTTTCATGGGATACAAAACAAAAGAAATCAATTGTTTATATAAAAAATGAAAAAAATGTCATTAATGCGGTTGGGGGTGACATAAATGCGGGGGTTGTTGCATTAAAAGTGGTGGTTGTTGCAACGTCGTTGGCGTGAAACTAAACCACTCGCTATGAAAGAAAAAGTTCTTTCGATACATGTTGACATTAATTTCAAACATCCTTCGACAATGGATATTCGTGAGTTCTCACGACCGTGCTGATGGATAAAATTGAGTTTTCTCCCACTGTGTCGACGATAACCTGCCGAAATATTCCGATGTGGTTTTGTCACAACTTACCTTATCAACCATGACCGTATAAAAAAAAAGCTTTAATCTCCCTGAAAATTAGGCAGCAATTAATCGTCGGCAGCATTCATTGATCTCTTCGATTGTTTTGGAGGTGACTCACCAGTTACTCCCGACCGTGTCGGCAAGTTTCATTGAGTTGCGCTAAAACAGTGCTTCATGAAAAAAATTCTTCTTCCCAAGCCAAGCGTGTCAGAGAGACTAGCTGAGTTCCTTCAACACGTCAGAGAAACTAATCATATTTTTTTGATATGTCGACGAAAAAACATGAGTTTTAACTTAGCCAAAACTTCTTTGCTAATTTTTTGGGAAAAAAACTAAGCGTTTAGGATGGATTCTCTAGAGTTGAAAAACTAGTCTAAGTAAGTTTTCGATCAAAAATATTAGGAGGGGCATTAAAAGATAACAATTTTGGGGAAGCAGTTGTAGCAGCAACAGGATCCCAAGGGTTATTTCTCCCCCAGTTTTCCTTGAAATTTAGGCATATGGTTGCATTCGCCTATATTTTTAGTCAATTTCATATGATACCTTCTTTGAGCCCTTGATTTCCAGTATTTGAGGGAAAATCAGGGTCTATTTTGTTCTACATAAAGGATACATTGATTCATGGTTCACCCATGTCACATTGTGCTTGCAAGGGGAAGGTTCTCTTTGATGTGGTTACACTTTTTATTCTTTGTTTTCTTGACATTTTAATCTTTGCATAACATCTCCATTGCTGAAAGCTCATGTCTTGAAGGGAGATGTCACACATGAAATATATTAGAGAATACAAAATTGCATGAGGTTTTTTATCCAATAGTTAACATGGTATGCTTTTGATCATGCTTCTATCCACAGTTATTAGGGCTCATTCAATGTTATTAGGGTTCTATTCTATCCTATAAGTATTGGTTCCATGAAAGTGTTATAGAGATAAAACTACATGATTTATTTTATTCCTTCTCATGTTTCAACTATTGACCGAAATTTATGTGTTGTTAGCATATGCTATTCTTTATGGAGAGACACCACAAGGTTTTTATATATTCAAACTAAATTTGACCCAGTTGCTTAAAATGTGATTTTTTTAGGATATTTCTCTGCAATTATTATTGGATCTAAGGAGTTAATGAGAGTGTATATGTTCATATTTTAATATTGTTATTGTTGATGTTTGGGATGTTTGTAATATAAATGAATGCACATTGAATATAATTGTGGGGATATAGTGGAATGGGCATTATTTTCGTAGTATTCTTGTAAAATTGTCCAAATAATTATGGTATATTATTCTATTTGTTGTGAGAAGTTCATGACTGGTATATTTTTTTGTTCGTATTGCCATGTTTTTCAATTTTATTTGTGACCTAAATTTGTTCGTTTGGCTACTTGTTTTACAATATTTTGTTTTTTGTAAGGGTCATTTAGAAGTAAAATGTTTTTGGTGATTTGTTTTGATGCGTAATTTTTATTATCATCCAAAAATGGATCTAGCTATGTATGATTAAGACGTGGTTTAGTTGGAACACAATACCTCATTTCCATCATGATTGTATATAATATGTAGAGGGCATGTTTGATATGATATGTAGAAATTATGCCATTTGATATTTAATTTTTGCATTCAATGAGGGCGCTAAAACAATTTTACCACATTTTGCATGCTTTCAAAAATTTCAAGGACATGGATACAAATACGCCCTTAGTTTATCTCAGAAAAAGTAGTCTATAATAGAGTAGTTCTAATGATATGCGTGATGATGCATTAATCTGCTTTCTATTCTTGTTAGTCTTTGTTCTTATTTCTAATAACCATTGCAAGTTTTTAACTAACTCTAAAAATTCTAAATCAAATGACATAATTTATATTTTGATTGTCAACAAAGTAAGGGAAAAATGGAATTTGTATCTATAATTAGGTAAGCAGGTTACTTTTTTCTTAAAGGGTAGCTTCAAAATGAGAAGTTAAGTTAATTGGAAATTCATACACTATTAAGGTTATGAGTCTTGATAATACTCCACATTGTAATAATGGTTGGTGGGTGCCATAATCACTCCACAATGTAAAGTGTTCAGTTCTATTAGTTTGTTGATATGTCAAAATTTGGGTCCCCGCATGTTCGTTGGACTATTAAGGGAAACTATTAAAAGTGGAGTCCCCACTTTCCATGAATATAGTTAGTGTAGTTGTGTTTCACCAAAACCTCTACTTGTAAGTTACCCAATGCTTCTTGTGAAATGTATAAATAATTCCTCCTCTTCTCATTCATGCATTTTCTCACTTTAGGGTCTAGGAGTTGAGAGATTTAAGCTATGGTATATTCTCTTATATTGCACTACCTTAGTAATCCACAACATCAAAATATGAGTCTACCTATAAAAAGATTCACTAAGACATTACAAGGTTTTATAAGTTGATGAAAGATTCGCCAGGATTTTACAATATTTAATAATTCAGTGAAATGTTAGCTAATATTTTACAATGTCTTATAATTTAGTGAAAGATTGGATAATATTTTACAAGATTCTATATTAGAGTGAAATATTAGTCAAAATTATTATATATACATATTATATTATTGATAAAGTAGATTTCAAATTTTCCTATATATTAGGGAGATTCACCCATTTATTATACATATAAATTTCGGGGGTGTTTTTAAAATGATACTTGTTATATACTCCCATTGTAAACAGAACTGAGATATTATTTTAAAATGGTTTTATCAAGCCATATTCATGTCCATAAGACCATCGAAGGATGGAAGTCAGAAAATAAATCAAAAGAGTATACAATTACAACTACAGAGTATTTCGCAACAAAGACCCTAAGCGTCATTTTAGTCCTTTATACAATAAAAAATAATCAAAACAAGTGTAGGCATACAGGTTGTGGTTGTAGTACCATCCATGATGGCTTCAACATTCATTTTGAAACCATAGATAAAATTCAACTACAGAGTAAGAGAAGTGGTGATAAGGCCATCCGCGAAGGCACCTAGAGTACCCACGCAAGCACTAAAAATAAACCCTAATGCACTTAAAACCAATATGAAGAAGAGAGGTTGTAAATACCTCTGTAAACAGAGTGTAAACCCATGGGTTTTTAAAAACAACATACAACACTTATCTTACAAAGAGCTAGAATATGTTTCCTCTGCTCATCCCCTTTTCGCTCAGGTTCTAGTACCTACAATAAAGCACATTCTATATTAACAAAAATGGATGAAAATTATTATTGTACAATATGAAAACCAGAGTTCATTTTTTGTTTCTTTACCTAGGTGTTCTAAGACACATGCCAAGGAGGAGGTGACCCTGTCACCTTCCTCGCCAGTCATCCCAACATGCAACAAAGGCGTCAGTGGTAGTAAATTTTTTTTATTAAACCCTGCAAACTAGATTTAGCATAATGATAAATGCCATAACATTTACCATGTACAAGTTGCATAGAGGAGAGGGGTCGAATCCTCCAAGAAGACCCTTATTTCTCCTCTTCTTGCACAAACAAACGTTGCATAGTAAGTTACAATTAAGCCATTATATAGAAACTTAATTTTAAAAATAATTCCAACATTAAACTAAGTGTACCTGGTGAAGGGAAGCAAAGAACTGGAATCAATGGATGAGTGAAGCAATGAGTTGTATACGAGCATGGATTCGATGAACAAGAACAAGAATACCTTGGAAAGAAACCAGTTACATTGCCATCACACAATAGCAGTGGTTTCACCAAGAAACCCTACATTTCACCATTAACAAAGCAAAGCTTGGCTCTCTCTCTCAGAGACTAAAAAAATGAAGAATACAGGGCTCAAACAAAAAATTGAAACATTAAACTCTTGCAAAATCCTAACATCGGAACCTTACAAATGGACAACCGAGATAAGATCTCAAGGCTAGCATGGAATCCTGGTTGCATTTTCAACTCACAGCCAAGACACGCTTTTAATGCAAGTAAACTAAAATGCAAAAAATTTAAACCCTCTTCTAGATGAAATGCTGGCTTTTCAATCATTGCTTGGAACCTTGTAAAACTATGCTAAGAACCATAGTGTATAACATAAAACCATTGCAATATAAACCAACAATATACTATAATATATTAACATTGCAAACCATGGTTTAAACCATGTCAAATCCTTGTTCAATATTTTACACCCTTCGTTCCTTACGACTAAAGTCCTTTACATTACCTTATATCATGTGTTTAAGACTATGGTAAGGCTTGTGGCCACATAAACCTTATCATAAAACCTTATTACATTACAAGGTGGGATCAATACTATGGTACAATCTACCAACCATTGGTCTAGTAAGGCCCTAGTAATGACAATAAAAACCAAACCAAGAAATTGTAAATCATCACCTTCGGGCGTGGATATATGTAGCAATAAGAATTCCTCATTACGATAGCTGACGAAACCTGACATAGGTAGCGAAATCATTAGAGGAAATTTCAACTCGAAATGGGCCTTTTAACTCTAATTCAAATTCCATGTCATCATGTGTTAGCCAATGAAATTGCTTTAAATTTGAAATATTGTATAGGTCTTAAACAAAATTTTAATATAAATTTGGGGATAGGTATCATAAAAAAAACTACTTTTTTTGTTCGTATTTTTGACTATATCCATGTGTTTTTACTCAAATTTTGACTGGGAGAGCTTGTTGGATGCGGAATTAAATTCTACATCCAATGAGTATGCACTTGTCATACTTTTGACAGATCTCGCTACCCAAAAAACAAGAAATACCTGAAAAAACATCATGAACTGACTCAACAATCTTGTTTTTTCAGGTATTTCTTATTTTTGGGGTACCAGGGCCCGTTAAAAGTATGCTGAGTGCATAATCGTTATATGTGGAATTTAGTTCCACATCCAACGAGCTCTCTCGATCGAAATTTGAGTAAAAACACAGGGAGATATGTCAAAAATACAAACAAAAAAGTAGTTTTTTTCTTTTCTTCCTCCAAAATTAATAAATATTATTTTATTATTTTAACTATTATTTTATTAATTTTTTTTAGGAGGCCCATTGTGAGTTTAAATTTCCTCTAATGGATATAAGTAACTTACATAAGCACCATAAATTAACTCAAGAGTAAAACTGCTTATTAAGAGTCGTATGAATATTGCTCGCTAAATGCATGTACAATTTTTTTTTCAATTTTTTAGGTGTGCGACAGAATGGTATCAGAGCATTATTACAACACTAGGCTTGAACCAAATCAACGCTAAAACTATTAAAGAAACCAGAAAACTAATTTTACTTTATTTTTGGTTTAATTCTCTTACAAAACAAGAAGAGAAGGATAACTTCATTTTTGCAGGAAAATATGACAGAAGTAAGGATCTATGCAGAAGAAGAGTCTCACCCAAGAAATCCTATATATAATTAAGAGGGTAATTTAAGGGATGGGGAGATCTTAGTAAACATGAATGAAAGTCAATATGATAAATCTAAACTGCAAAGAACTGTTAAAAAATAAGATGAGAGATAAAAAGAGTTAAGGATGATAATGAATGAATCATGAAGGCTCAAGAGGAACTAAATAATATTTTATTATCTAGAATACATAATGATGAAAAAGAGAAAAACAAGTAATATGAACATATCATGCCAAAAACAACACCTTACAAACTCAAGGGAAGGAAAACTGGAATTTTTCAGTCATAAGGCTGAAACTTCCAGTGAAGAATCCGTTAAACATCACACAGAAATACAACAAGGTTCAAGTGAAAGTAGTGATGATAATAAAAAGTAAAAGAAGTACAAACCATATGATTAAATATATGGGGAGTTTAAAAATTTTAAACCACCAATGTTTAATGGTGAAATTTAAAAAGAGAAGAAGTGGAAGCCTGGTTATTAGGGATGAAGAAATACTTCCAAATCTACAATTACTCCAATGAACTGAAAGCTAAAATGGCCATATATAATCTGGCTGGAAAATCTGATATATGGTGGCATGATATAAAGAAATTAAAGGGAATAAAGGAAAGATATGTAACCTAGAAAACCTTTAAAACTAACTTTAAAATAAAATACCTATCAGAACAGTATTACGAAGAGAAGGATAAAGATTTTTATGAGTTAAGGATAGGAATATGCCTATGAAAGATCTTTGTAGTAAATTTCATAGTCTGCTTCATTACATACCTTATATAATTAATGAAAAACCAAAGATACAACATTTCCTCAGTTGTTTTCCTATCATGTTTAAAGAGAAAATTGAGTATGACAATCTGAAGACGCTAGAGGAAGCAATGAGAAAGGAAAATTTCTGTTACGACCAAAATAAAAATAAAATAGAAATTGTACCAATTTGGAAGAGTAAAAGACGATATAATTTTGAACCAAGAAAGAAAAATAATAAATTCCACAAATAAACAGGGAATAATTATAAAGGCTACCAAGGCAATAACTATAAAATTTTAAAAACAGAATTATGCAGTAAAGGAAAGACAACCTCCCACTACTTTTAATAAGAACAATGCACAAAGGGAACCCTTAAAGTGTTTGGAATGTGGTGAGACACATTATTTTAAATATTTCCCAATGAGAAAGAAAAACTTTAATGTTCACTCCATTCAAGAAGTTGTTGCATTTGGAGACATGGCAAGGAGCATGCCCATAATCAGTGTTGCATTGTAAAAACAACAAGAAGACCATCAAAATTCAACGACCGAGATCGAAGGTATGATAAAAGGTCAACATATATTCATCTTGATTGATCCAGGTGCAATTATGAGTTATATATCACCTAGAATAGTTGAATTATATAAATTAGTATCATAAAAGTTTGATAAGTCATGCCTAGTACAGTTAGCCATAGCTACTAAATGTAAAGTTACTAGTTATGTTAGATATTGTGAATTATTAATGAATGAATTGATTACACATGTTGATATGAATATTTTACCTTAGGTTCCTATGATATGTTAATAGGAATGGATTGACTAGAAAAACATAGAGTAATGGTAAATTGCTTTGAAAAAACCTTTATATGCATAGATGATACTGGAAACACTATAAAAGTAAAAGGAATTCCCATTAAAGTTACAACCAGAGAGATCTAATGTATACAAATGAAAAGATCATTACGTAAAGAATGTAAAGTACTTGTTGTGTATGTAAGGGATGATAAATATAATGAAAAGAAACTTAAAATAAAAGACGTACCTATCTTAAAGGAGTTTGAAGACATATTTCTGGAACAAGTCCTTGGACTTCCTTTGAAAATAGATATAGAATTCAAAATCGATCTGATACTTGGAGCGGTACCAGCATCGAAATATCCTTACCGAATGAACATAATAGAGCTTACACAACTCAAATCATAGTTACAAGAATTGATCAAAAAAAAGTATATTCGTCCTAGTGTTCACCCTTGGGGAGCTCCAGTCTAATTTGTAAAGAAGAAAAACATAACCTTAATATTGTGGATAGACTATAAAAAAACTAAATAAAATGACTATTAAAAATCGATACCCACTACACCGGATATATGATCTATTTGCTCAATTCTGCAGAGATACAATATTCTCTAAAATAGAATAAAGGTCTGGTTACCATCAGGTGTGAATAATAATGAAGACATTTTTAAAACCACGTTTAAGACCCATTATGGTCACTATGAATTTGTCATAATGCCTTTTGGGTTGAAAAACACACCTGCAACATTTGCATGCTTAATGAATAGTATTCTAATTAACTATTTGGATAAATTTGTAGTTGTCTTCATCGACGACATACTAATTTACTCAAAAAATGAACAATAACACGAAGTACATTTAAAGATAATTCTAAAAGTACTAAGAGAATAAAAATTGTATCCTAAGTTCAGTAAATGTGACATCTTTTAAGACATGATTCAATATCTAGGACACGTAGTGTTTTGTGGAAATTGAACCAGGTGATAGATTAATTTTACTCACAACAATTAACAATTGATCATGCAAAATCACTCACAAAAGAGACTGAAATTGGAGCTGAACACTAAACTGTATTAACTCAGTGTACAATATCCAAACCTGTAACATAATAGGTTGCTGAATAAATAAAATACATTAGGGATTCGAATGCATGAGGAGCAATTCGAATCTAGCATAAAGCAGGCTTACTAAAAATAAGCAAATCCCCCATAAGTGTAAAAAGCTGATCCCAAATCTGTCATGGAGCTCACGAATTGGAAAAATTGCTTAGGAAAGCTAAATAGTAGTGGAATGGAAGCTCATACATGCTTTTGCAAGGAGAAAAGAGTGGAGGATGAAGAGGACAAAAAACTAGTTCACCTCACTTAGTCTAGCTTTTCCATTTGCCTTAAAACACTGAAAAAGCAGGGAATAAAGAAGAAAAAGCAGAAGGGTGCCTAGGAGTCCAAGAATAAATCATATTTGATTCCTTGGGATTTCCCATGTGCTACATGAGTCAAATAAGACAATTTTGAACACTATGGATAGGTAAAAGACAACTTGCACAAGGTGGGACACATGAACTAGGCTAATAAGACAAAAATAATTAAATTAATGTCTAAGTGGGTAAACTATGGGTTGATTATTATAACACCCCCCCTTAAGCCTGAATTATGAGTAATATATCAGAAAATTATAGGGCCTAGCAACAAGGCTTAGTCACCCTTTTACATACTGCATGTCCATTTAAACAAGGAAAGAGGCAAAATTAACTTGGGAAAATCCTCCCTTAAACATGGACTGTAAACAAAATTTGGAATCTTGTCTTCACTCATGCTTCACAGCATGATCAGCAATCCCCAGCAATGATTTGATATTGCTGAAGGTCTTCTCACAAAATGCTTTGGTAAAGATATCAGCTACTTGTTCTGAAGATGAACAGAAGAGTAGGTGAATGGTGCCATCATGCACAAGTTCTCTGATGTAGTGCATATGGATCTCAATGTGTCTGGTTCTCTGCTTCTGAACTGGATCTTTGCAGATTCAAATGGTACTCTGGTTATCACAGTAGATGGTAGTTGAGTACTCTGGTTCGAAACCCCACTCTCCAAGTAAACCCTGCAACCATAAACATTGAGTTGCTGCATTAACAACTCCTCTGTACTCTGCTTCTGTAGATGAGAGTGGAATGACACTCTGTTTCTTACTTGACCAGCAGATTGGCCCTTCTGCAAGCATGAACATATATCCTGATGTGGAATTTCTGTCTGTGCTATCGCCTTCCCAATCACTGTCAGTAAATCCAATCAAATCAAGATCAGATTTTGCTTTATAGAAGATCCCATGTGTCCTTGTTCCCTGAACAAAGTTAAGGATCCTTTTGGCTGCTTTCCAATGGATCTCTTGAGGCTGATCCATGAATATAGAAGCCACACTTACTACATAATAAATATCAGGTCTAGTATGTGTCAGATACAACAAACATCCAATCAATTTCCTATACAGTGTATTGTTTACCATAGGTGAAGAATCAACTTCTTCCAGCTTCACTCCTGAAAGGAAAGGAGTTTTGCTTGCTTTGCAATCCTTCATTATGAATTTGTTCAGCAAGTCCAAGGCATATTTGGACTGGTGCACCTTGATTCCAGCTTTGGTTTGAGCAATCTCAAGCCCCAAAAATTGACTTAAGAGCCCCAAATCTGTCATGGAGAAGGATTGGTTCATAGCACCCTTTAAGGAAGCAATATCAGCCTTTGAGCTTCCTGTAATGAGGAGGTCATCAACATATAACAAAATGATCATTAATGAACCATTAACTAACTTCAAATAGACATTTGGATCTGATTTTCACCGAACAAAATTCAGTGATAGCAAGAAGCTATCGATCTTGGCATACCAAGCCCTGGGGGCTTGCTTTAGCCCATACAATGACTTTCTCAACCTGCACACAAGAGAAGGGTTAGTAGCAAAACCTTTAGGCTGCTGCATATATATCTCCTCAGTGATTTCTCCATTCAGGAAGGCACATTTTACATCCATGTGATGTACCTCCCATTGCCTTGAGGCTGCAATGGCTAGAGCTAGCCTGATGGAATCCATCTTTGCCACTGGGGAAAAGGTCTCATTGTAATCTATGACATGAACTTGTGAGTAGCCCTTGGCTACCAATCTAGCCTTGTACTTCACTGGTGAACCATCAGCAGAAAATTTGGTCTTATAGACCCACTTACACTGGACTAACTTTCTCCCTGGGGGAAGATCCACTAGCTCCCATGTGTTGCTCTTCTGGAGTGAGATGAACTCCTCCTTCATGGTTGTTTGCGATATTGGATCTCCTGCTGCTTCTTCATATGTTTGAGGATCAGACTCCACCATCAAATAGCATTTTTTTAGCAAACATAGGATCCTTCATGCACAGACCACTCTCAAATTGAGATCTAGTCCTCCTTGGGTCATTGGGATCCCCAGCTAGCTCTCCTGCTACATGTAGTGTCTTGGATGCCCATTTTGGCCTTGTAGGGATGTTAGGGTCTACAATAAAATCATCTCCATCATAAAAATCAGAATCAGCATGTTCAACAAACTCTTTAGTTACTTCTTGAGGTTCAGGTGGAGAAGAGGCTTCTCCAACTTCCACTGCTGCAAGGGGTTCTTCTTCAAACTGAACACACCTTTCGATGAAGGATTTGTTTGTGCTCAAATTTATCAGTTTGTACCCTTTTGAATCTTCAGAGTATCCAACAAAAATACACTCTTGGCTTTTGGGATGCAAAGCCTTCCTCTTCTCTGTTGGGATTCTAGCCCAAGCCTTTGAGCCAAAAATCCTAAAATGGGTCACATCTGGCTTGTGCCCACTCCATGCATCGAAGGGAGTCATACCATCAAGCTGTTTATGAGGCACCCTATTCTAAATATAGGCTGCACAGTTGATAGCTTCGGCCCAGTACTTTGGTGGCAAAGTTTTGGCCTCCATCATGCATGTTGCCATCTCCTTCAGTGATCTGTTCTTCCTCTCAGCAACACCATTTTGCTGTGGTGTGTAAGGGATAGAATGCTGCATCTGAATACCTACATCTATACAATAATTAATAAACTAAAACTTGACATACTCACCACCATTGTCAGATCTGAGGACCTTGAGTTTCCTCCCAGACTGGTTCTCAACCAAAGCCTTAAAGACTTTGAATAGGCCAAAAACTTCAGACTTGTGTTTCAGGAAGTGAACCCAGCAATACTTGGAAAATTCATCAATAAAATTCAATGCATATTTGGCCTGAATCATGGACATATGAGGGAATGGGCCAGCGACATCACTGTGGATCAGCTCGAAGGGTGCCGAGGTTCTCTCATGACTAGCTCTCTCAAATTTGTACTCTGGGTGTTTTCCTAGGATACAACCTTGGCAGACTCCTTTGGAAAATTTTATCTTGGGAAACCCTATGACCATCTCTTTTTCACTAAGATCAGAAAGATACTTGTAATTTAGGTGGCCAAATCTTTCGTGCCAAATATTGCTAGCCTCATTAGCATGAATCAGAAGAGCAGAGGGGTTTGTGTAGGGTAGGAAGTGTGAGAACATGTATACCTTTTGAGCATGATTTGCAACTCCTTTTGCAATGACTCTACCACTTGAGATCTCTGTGATCTCAACTTCATCAGGGGAGAATATGACTTTCTTAGGAGACCCAGTGTGGGTCATCTGGTACATTGACAAGAGGTTGGAGGCAAGACCAGGCACATACAAGACATTGCTGAACTGACCATGATCAAGATCAATCCTCCCTTTGCCCAAACTTTTAGTGAGGGAGTCATCTCCCAGTACTATAGATGGTCCTTTCGACATGTCAAGTGAGGAGAAGGTCTCCTTGGTCGAAACCATGTGTCTTGAAGCTCCAGAATCAATGATAAAACTGGGTGAGCTTGATGTGCCAGCAACCAATGCATGAACTCTCTCTCTCTGTCATCTGAACTTGATCCTCCTCTCTTCTTTGAGATTTCTAGAAGGGAGATGCCATTCTTCTCTAGGATTTGGGTCAGCATATCAATATGCTTTTTCATACAAGAGCTTTCAAAGTGATTCCCCTTATTGCAGTATGCACACTTGTTCATTTCACCTTTGTTTTTCTTCTTCTAGTAATTCTTCTTGGAACCTTGTGGCTCCTCTGGAGACTGTTTCTTGTCTCTCTTTTGCTCAGGTGGATTTTTAGCTTTCTTTTTTCCTTTTGAATCCACCTTCAAATCTCCAGCAATCAAAGCTTGATCTTTGGATGGTTTGATGGTGCCCATCATCACCATCTTGTCTTGTTCTTGTGTGAGAGATTCCATGAAATCTGCAAGGCTAGGCATCTTCCAGGTTCGAGCTGTCAGTTTTGTGGCATAGAAGGTCGAAACAAACACTAAATAGTTAGGGCCTAGCTTCGAGAGGATGGCCAGAACGATCTGATCATCTTTCTTTTCGATCCCACACTGTTTCAGCTACAAAACTAGTGCTTTGAACTTGGAGAAATATAGCTGCAGGGATTCAAAGCTATTTGGACTCAGAGAAATCAGCTCATTTTTTATTTGATGTCCCCTCATCTCATCTGTCTTTCCAAAAAGATCAGCAAGCTTCTCCCATACTTCATTCAGTGATGTCAATCCATCAAGATGGAAAAGGAGGTCTCTGGAAATACTCAGACACAAAAGACCGTAGGCCTCATCCCTCCTGTTGTGCCATTTTATCTTCTCTATAGCTGCACTGGGCTCTGCTTCTATTGCCATAGTCACCCTGTAGAGGCATTTCTCTCTCAACAGTATCTCCATCTCTGCTTTCCATTCAAATAAATTGAAGGGAGTCAAGATAGTTTTCTGTGATTGATCCATAGCTTAGAAAATCTATCCCGGCTATCAGTAGAAGGCTCCCAGTCACTGATGTCGAACCTGCAAAACAAATTTTGAAGGAGAAAAACAATCTACAATGCCTCTGATACCATGTGTAATTTGAAATAAGTGATAGATTATTTTTACTCACAACAATTAACAATTGATCATGCAAAATCACTGACAAAAGAGACTGAAATTGGAGTTGAACACTAAACTGTATTAAATCAGTGTACAATAGCCAACCCTGTAACATAATAGGTTTCTAAATAAATAAAATACATCAGGGATTTGAATGCATGAGGAGCAATTCGAATCTAGCATAAAGCAGGCTTACTAAAAATAAGCAAATCCCCCATAGGTGTAAAAAGCTGATCCCAAATTTGTCATGTAGTTCACGAATTGGAAAAATGGCTTAGGCAAGCTAAATAGTAGTGGAATGGAAGCTCATGTATGCTTTTTCAAGGATAAAAGAGTGGAGGATGAAGAGGACAAAAAACTAGTTTACCTCACCTAGTCTAGCTTTTCCATTTGCCTTAAAACACTGAAAAAGCAGGGAATAAAGAAGAAAAAGCAGAAGGGCGCCTAGGAGGCCACGGATAAAGTAGATTTGATTCCTTGGGATTTCCCATGCGCTACATCAGTCAAATAAGGAAACTTTTACCACTATGGATAGGTAAAAGACAACTTGCACAAGGTGGGACACATGAACTAGGCTAATAAGACAAAAATAATTAAATTAATGTCTAAGTGGGTAAACTATGGGTTGATTATTCTAACATGTTCAAGGATGGAATCTCTGTCAACCCCAAAAAAATTAAGGCTATCATTGAATGGATAGTTCCTAAAAATGTAACCAACATAAGACCGTTATTATCAAAAGTTCATCGAAGGATTTTCTAAGATATCCTACCCCATAAATTCATTGCAGAAGAAAGGTAAAAGTTTGAGTGGAATGAAAAGTGTATGGAAAGCTTTAATAAATTAAAACATCTATTAACTACCATCCCTATCCTAAAATTTGTCGATAACTTTAAATATTTCGTCGTATGTACTGACACTTGTAAAGAAGGGTTAGGCGTGGTATTAATACAAGAAAAGTACGTCGTGGCTTATGAATCTAGAAAATTAAAGGAACATGAAAAGAAATATGCTGCACATGACTTAGAACTTGCTGAAATAATTCACGCATTAAAAATGTGGCGACATTACCTCATTGGAAGGAAATGTTTGCTAATGTCAAATAACATAAATTTAAAATATCTATTTGACCCGCAAAATTTAAATGCTATACATACAGGATGGTTGTTTTCTTAAGTGAATATGACTTCAAAATAAAACACATAAAGGGAAAAGAAATTTTTTTTGCAGACGCTTTGAGTTGTCACACAAATTTACTACTTGCAAGCAGTAGTTATGAATCAGATCTTAATTACAGAAAATTCTGATAAGGAATACCAGATTTTAAAAGAAAAGACTGTTGAAAATGAAAAGAATCAGATAAAAACATATCTCATCCTAAACAGAAGAGGATTGTTGCTGCATAAAAACTTGTTGTACATACCAAATACATCAGAAATCAAATTAACAGTCATGAATGAGTTACATAAATGACCTTATTCAAGATATCCTAGATACCAAGAGATCATCACCATGATTAGAAATGACTTCTTTTATCCTAACATGAAGAAAGAGGTAGAAAGGTACTTAGCTCGTTGCATCGACTGTCAGCAAGTTAAGGAAGAACACCAACATCCAGCAAGGTTATTGCAATCATTAACCATTCTAGAATGGAAGTGGGAAATAATTGGAATGGATTTTATAACCAGCCTATCTAAAAATTTTAGGCAGCATGAAAAAATAATGGTCATAGTTGATGAGTTAAGTAAAGTAGATCATTTTATTCTTGTAAAATCTACCTATAAGGATTTTAACATTGGATATATTTTTATCAATGATATATTCAGGTTACATGGTGTACGAAAGGTAATAGTCTTAGATAGAGACACAAAACTTACAGGAAATTTATGGAAATGTTTATTTAAAGGGTTAGGTACACAATTGAACTTCAGTACTGTGTATCATTTGCAAATGGATGGGTAGACTGAAAGGATAAACCAAGTCCTACAATACATGGTATGAATGTATGTAATGGAAAAAATAGGTAAGTGGTAACACTACCTACATTTATTAGAAATTTGTTATAACAATAAGTTTCAAGTATTAGCAGGTATCAGTGCTTTTGAAATTCTATATGGACACAAATTTAATATTCCAATTTCTTGGAGCATTCCACTTGACAGGTTAATGTTAGGACCTAATTTATTAAAATATATCTAGCTAGCCATGAAACATGTACAACAAAACTTGAAGGTTTCCCAAGACATGTAGAAAACTTATACTGACCTAAAAAGAACTCCTAGAGAGTTCCAAGAAGGTGAACATGTGTACATAAAGGTAAATCCCAAGAAAATATATTTGATATTGGGCAAGTTTTCAAATTTGGAACCTGTAAAATCTCCAAATTTCATGAATAAAAAAAAATTAATTGAAGGTGTAACTGCAAATAGATAAAGTAAACAATCCATACTAATATTTAACTTTCTCTTATTGTTTTATCCATTGAACATAATGATTTCAGTACGGCAACTTTATAGTGTGACTTTCCTTTATAATGAACTATTTTACTTATTGTCAAGTCATGAAAAGAACGTCATGTTTAAAAATTGTCAGTAATAGTTGGTGTGCTTGCTAGTTATGTTCTTAGAATACTGGTTAAACCTATTACGATGCTAGGAGTATGGGTTGATGGTTTTTCTTAGCTCTGAATATAACAAATAAACCACTTATTCATTGCAGGTTCTTTGAGGAGGGGGTCTCTCCTTACTAGGAAAACTCCTAAGGGTCTAGACTAAGACACACAGACAAGGGCCCTACTATACTATGCAAAACGACTATCCCTATGTAAAGAACTAAGCCTACCTTGGAACAAGTAAGTATGCATAAGATAAACTTGAAGGCATTTACACAATGGTAAGGTGAAGGAAATGTGGTGGTGAAAGGTGACTATACAGCGTGGGTGCAAAAATTAAAATCTTAGTGACTTTAATGGAGCCACATGATCCACATAAATTTCTATCTGGAATGTACTACGCTTGATGGAAAAACAGAAGGGTTTAGTTGTCTTGTGTCGAGTGTTTTTGTCTCTGGGTCGTGTTAACGTGTCTCTATGTTTTGGAGAGTTTTGCCTCTGTACAATGCGATGAATGGTGAAAGAGACAAGGTCTTGGTTTTCAGGCTCTCGTCCTTGGCCTTTCTCCTACCTTTTGACACATTATCTCTGTAAAATGCACCAGCAAGAGTGTAATAGGTTGGACCCTTGGATGGAAACGTTGTTTACCTTGGGATTTAGTTTTTAGGGGCTTCTATACTCACCTCTTGGTCATCGTTGTGGATGTCGACTTCTGTGAAGGGCAAGTCATTTGTAGGCTGTGTTAAGGATTTTGACAATTTTTAAAATATATTTATATTTAAATATATAATTTGACCTCTGTATTGTTGTTTGCAAAAGGTTACGACTTGGGTGGTTGTCTTGGATAAGGGCCAGTCTCCATGGAGAAGAGTCAACATTCTGGTAAGACCTGTACCTTGCATTCCTTGAGCCTTCTAACTCTATTTCCTATGGCTCCGTGGATCGATGGATCTAGCATTCTCCTTGACTGGATTCATTTTTGCATTCTCTTTTGATGGACAATGGTAACCCTCTGGTGGTTGGGCCCATCGCATTTTCCAGTTTTTAAAAAAATATTCTCCCTTCGACAGTGGAGTTTGAAGGGGAATGTTATGTAATGTAATGTTATTTTTTATTAAGGGTTTGATCTCTTGCAGAGTCTTGTAAACATAATTTTTTAAGGATGGAAAGAACCAGCTTCGTGGGGGTTTATAATCCTGCGACTTACTTCTCTTTGAATGTTAATAAAATAGTTTATATTTGGATATATCGTGCACTATTTTATTACATCTCTGGCATTGTAAATTTATGACTATAATTTGAAATGAATGGGGCTGTGAGGCCACTGTATTGTTAAGTTTTTTTAAAATAAGGGATTTTGTAGATGCGCAAATGCTTACTCTAAAACATGTTTTCGAAATCCAACAGTGTTTTTCTTAGAATTTATTTCAAAATTGTTGGTTTGTTTTAAGCTAATGATGAAAATATCATGGCCCTCAACCTTAGGATTTGGAGCCTTTGATATCCATTCTTGATTTAATAAACCAGTTCCCTTTTTGGGGTTTTTACTATATTTTAGTTTTGAAGATTAAGGTTGTGAGGCCACTGCGATCTTACATTGTTCATTTCGATTGGTCATGTTTAAACCAAGGAGATATTGTTGGTTTCCATAAATAAATAATTTTGTTTGATCCGTAAGGATTCTATGTTTCTTTAAAACTGTATAACATTGATGCATTTATTTGTTTGTGTATAGTTTAGATTTGATATTAAAACCCCTATAAGGAAATGATCCTTATAGTTTTTTAACCCAGGACCTCAACAGTTAAAGGACAGTGTGTAAAACTAAAGTGTTATACTAATGTTTAACCTGGGAGATTGACAAGTTTTAGAAAGAGATATTTTAAATGGTTAAAGATTCATTCGTCGACATAGCTAATCCTATCTCTGTCACAAATGTTTGTTGTAGCAGTTTTTATTTATAGTTATTTTCCATTAAAGGAATATAGTATGTAAGTTTTTAATTTGTAATTTGTAAATTTAATAATACTACCTTATCCCAAGAGGGAGGACCTCTCGGTTGCGAGCTGAGTAGCTTAGGGTAAATCCTATCAAGTAGAAATATGTAATACGAGATTGATTGAAGAAGGGTTTCGAACCTTGATTAGAAAACTTATCAATTTAATTTGTTTTTAAGATCAATCTTAAAGTAAGAACTAGATGAATCAAAATCAATGTTTACTTCACGATGATTATAAATAATCTATGAATGTAAAATAAAAGAAGCTTTAAGAAAAATAATACTAAAAAATCAGAAAATTCTTTATATTACTACAGGTATGCATATATAGTTTCTCCTTTACAGAAAAATTAGGAGAATCTATAGTTTTCCAATTAACATTGTAATAAAGTAACTGAAGCATATTTCACAAAATATTATGCAGAAATAGATCTCTCTAACTTATTCTAATTCAGTAATGGTTACTTAGTTTAGTTAATTCCTTAACATTCATAAACCTACAAATATAGATATGAAATAATTTCAAAGATAATAAGAAAAACATATTAGAAACTAGATAATTGCAGAAGGGGAAGAAACACCCAAAGATGACTGTTCCTCCCAACCATCTCCTCAAATAAGCCAAGATCACTTGCTTTAGGACCCCTGAGCATGTTCAATGAACCACCAAAATGAAGAGGCTTTGTAATAGAACACACAAAAATATCTGCAACTTAGCAAACTCACTAGCATACTTAACTCTTAGCAATTTCACTTTAGTTGTCCCCTCATCGAATTCCTCTTGTGTGCCCGAATTTCCAGTTTGCAGCAATTCACAAGGGTTTAATCACTTGGAATATAATTTAATGAGCCTCTTGCTCAACTTAATCATATTGATAAGATTGCCTAGGTATTTGGGTTAGTTTTGTAATTAAACGTGCCACTTTCTCACTTCCTCTTCTCAGGGAACATGACCACAGTTTTAGGGATTTTGCCTTTTGCAACAACTAGAAAGTGAAAGGCTAGTGCCGCCATTTGTCATTTGGCCTTATACAGCTGCTCATTCCTCCTAGTGGGTTAATGAACACTCTTCAATAGTATTTTTTGGATAGGTGTCTCTCCTTTTTAATTATTTAAATAAATAAATATTCAATTACAGTCATCCTTGACCATCCTTGGTCATAAAAAATTTTCAATAAATTTTAACATAATTTTTCTCAAGTAAACAAAAAAAATTATTTTTCAGTTCTAGGTGGGTTACAAACACCCCCTCTTAAGTTCAACATCGCCCTTGATGTTGCTTAAGTTTCTTCTAAGTCTTCCTGTAACAAAATTGGATATGCCTCCCGGATATGAATCTCCAATTCCTAGGTTGCTTCATCTAGACTGAGGTGCTTCCATTTCAATTTTACTTGTACAATGGTGCAATTCCATGGAAACTTTCCCTCTTGTCGAGAATACAGTCCGGTTCCACCTGAAAATCTCCTTCGGGTTCTACCTGAATAAAATTCCAATCAATCACATGAGCAACATCATGCACATACTTTTTCAATATGGAAATATGAAATACATTGTGTATTACAAGAGTAGGTAGCAAGGCTAAATGACAAGCCACTTGTCCAACTCTTTCCAATATTTCAAATGGTCCACAATACATGGGTGTTAATTTAGCACAACTCCCCAACTAAAAGGATCTCTTTTTGGGTTGTACCTTGACAAACACATGCTCAACTACTTTCTAAGTTTTTTTAAGCAGGGATAATTTTAGGGGCGAATTTTAGTCCAGTGGGATATTTTTCCATGTTTTTCTCCCAAAAACGACTCACCATTTTGCATTTTTTGAAGCCTTGTTTCGCCCAATTTTGATGGGGTAAAATTTTTTCACCCTAAAAATTGCCAAATTATTATATAAACGATATAAAATCCTTGTAAATTAAAAGCTTTTTGAAAAATATTGCTAAACATTTTATAGTTGGCGTTTTAAGAATTGGTAATATTCGCCAACATTTATACACTTTTAAATAAGTATGGTTCCTTAAAATCATCCCTGCTTTTAAGTTCTACATGACTCTTTTTTCTATCCTGTGCAATTTTCAGATCGCTTTGTACCTGTTTCACTGTTAGTTCCAGTTCTTTAAACAATTCAGGTCCTAACATCAATCTATCAACCAGATTACTCCATAAAATGGGAGTATTACATTTCCTACCATACATTATTTAGAAAGGAATAAATTTAGCTGAAGCCGGATAATGATTATTACACACAAACTCAACTAAGTGCAAATAATCTTCCCATTTCTTTGGATGTTCTCTAACATACATTTGTAACATATATTCTATAACTTGATTTACTCTTTCTGTTTGTCCATTCATTTGTGGATGATAAGAAGTACTGAAATTTAATTTAGTATCTAGTCCTTTAAACAATGACTTCCAAAAAGTACCAGTAAACTTAGGATCTCTATAAGAAATTATTACCTTCGGAATTTTGTGCAACCAAAAAATTTCCTTCATAAAAAAGTCAGCAATATTAACAGCCTTATAAGTAGTTTTAACATGTATAAAATGTGTTTCCTTGCTTGGTTTCAATCTACAACTACAATTATAGAATCATTTTGCTTCTGATTTTTAGGTAATCCAGTTATAAAATTGAGACTGATAATTTTCCATTTCCAATCTGGTATTGGTAGTGGTTGTAAAAGACCTGCTGGGTGTTGATGCTCATCTTTAACTTGCTGACATTCTTTACACCTAGCTATATAATGAGCAACTTAATTCTTCATATTAGGCAAGAAATACTATTTTCTTAGAATTTTTATCATATTTTGATACCCCGAATGTCTGGAATAAAGAATTTTATGTAGTTCATTTTAAATCAATAATTGAATTTATGGTATATTAGGTACATAAAGTCTGTTTTTATACAGCATAAGGGCTTTTTCATTTAAACTTAAATATGTTTTTACTTTTTCATATTCATTATCTCCTACTTTTTCTCTTAGATTTTGATATTCCTTGTGCATTTTTATCCCTTCTTCCAATTTATCATCTAATTATGTTTTGTAGCTACTAATGGCAGTTGTAAAATTCATTATTGCATTTCTGCTTAAGGCACTAGCCACTTTGTTTTCCTTTCCTTTGATGTGTTTGATCTCGAAGTCGTATTCACTAAGGAAATATAACCATCTAGATTGCCGTGCATTCATATTTTGTTGATCAAACAAATATTTAAAGCTTATGCTATCAGACATTAATATAAATATTTTACCAATTAGATGATGGCACCACATTTTGAGAGCATGAATTATGGCATCCAGCTCTAAATTATGTGTGGCATAATTCTTTTCATGTGTTTTTGACTTCCTTGATTCATAAGTTATTGCATGACCTTCTTGTATTAGTACTCCACCCAAACCTTCACTGCATGCATTAGTACACACAAAAAGATCCTTGTTTGGATATATTATTTTAATATAGGCACATTAGTTAATAATTCCTTTAAATTATTAAAATTTTCTTAACACTTTAGATTCCATACAAATATTTTTCCCTTTCGTGCAAGGATGTTATGGGATTCGCGATTTTCAAGAATCCTTCTATGAATTTTAGGTAATAACCCGTGATTCCCATGAAAGATATTACATCCGATACATCTTTGGGAACATGCCATTCCATTATTTCTTTTATCTTATCCAAGTCTATTGATATTGCTTTCTTGGATATTACATGACCTAGATACTATATTTTATCTTTAAAGAATTCACATTTACTGAATCTAGCATATAGTTTATGTTCTCCCCGAACCTGTAGTATTATCTGCATGTGTTCATCATGTTCTTCTTTTGTTTTTGAATAAATTAATATTCCATCTATGAAGACAAATGCAAATTTATCTAATTATTTACTTAAGACACTGTTCATTAAACACATAAAGTTTGTTGGAGCATTCATTATCCCAAATGGCATAAATACAAACTCATAATGCCCATATCGGGTTCTGAAGGAAGTTTTAAAAATATCTTCGTCTTTAATCTTGACTTGATCATATCCAAATATCAATTCTATCTGTGAGAATATTGTTGCTCTATGTATTTGATCAAACAAATCATCGATGCGCCGCAATGGATATCTGTTCTTAATTGTTATTTTATTTAACTAACGATAGTCTATACATAAACATAAATGGGTTTTGAACCCACGAACTCAAAAGTTAAAGGACGGTGTGTAAAAATAAAGCGTTATACTAACGGTTAACCTAGGAGATTGACAAGTTTTAGAAATAGTTATTTTAAATGGTTAAAGTTTCATTTGTAGAAATAGCTAATCCTATATCTTTCACAAATGTTTGTTGTAACAGTTTTTATTTATAGTTATTTTCCATTAAAGGAATATAGTCTTTAAGTTTTTAATATGTCATTTGTAAAATTAATAATAATACCTTAGCCTAAGAGGGAGGACCTCTCGGTTGCGAGATGAGTAGCTTGGGGTAAAGCCTATCGGCTAGAAATATGTGATAAGAGATTGTTTGAAGAAGGGTTTTGAACCGTATTAGAAAAATTATTAACTTAATTTGTTTTTAAGATCTATCTTAAAGTAATAACTAGATGAATCAAACTCAATGTTTACTTAACGATGATTATAAATAATCAATGAATGTAAAAGAAATGAAGCTATAGGAAAAATAGTACTAAAAACTCAGAAAACTGTTTATATTACTACAAGTATGCATATACAAATTTTCCTTTACAAAACAATTAGGAGAATCTGCAGTTTTCCAATTAACATTTTAATAAAGTAACTGAAGCATATTTCACAAAATATTATGCAGAAATAATATCTCTCGAACTTATTCTAATTCAGTGTGGGTACTTAGTTTAGCCAAGATCACTTGCTTTAAGACCCTCGAGTCTGTTCAGTGAACCACTAGGACAAAGAGGATGTGAAATAGACCACACAGAAATCTCTGCAACTTAGCAAACTTACTAGCATACTTAACTATGAACAATATCACTTTAGCTATCTCCTCATCAAATTCCTCTTGTGTGCTTGACTTTTCAGTT
Source organism: Pseudotsuga menziesii (assembly GCA_001517045.1). Classification (NCBI taxonomy): domain Eukaryota; kingdom Viridiplantae; phylum Streptophyta; class Pinopsida; order Pinales; family Pinaceae; genus Pseudotsuga; species Pseudotsuga menziesii. The sequence goes on from LPNX010293595.1 coordinate 55,998, forward strand.
TGTAGAAATTCACAAGGGTCTAATCAGTTGGAATACAGTGTACTGAGCCTCCTACTCAATTCGATGGTATTTATAATATTGTCTAGGTCTTTGGGTCAGTTTTGTAATTAAAGGAGCCACCTGGTAAGTTCTTCTTCTCATGGAGCATGACCACAATTTTAGGGATTTTGCCTCTTGCAACAACTAGAAAGTGAAATGCTAGTGTTGCCGCTTGTCATTCGGCCAACTATAGCTACTCATTCCTCCTAGTGGGTCATTGAACACTCTTCAAAAATATTATTTGGATAGGTGTCTCTCCTTATTAGTTATTTAAATATATAAATAAGCAATTACATTCATCCTCGAGCATCCTTTGTCATAAAATTTTTACAACAAATTTTAACATAATGTTTTCACAAATAAATAAAAATATTTATTTTTCATCTCTAGGTGGGTTACAGCACCTAGGTATTGCATACCATTTGAAATCTTGGCTAAAGTGGGGTTGGTTGCATACGAATTATCCCTACCACCCATTGTTAAAACACATAATGTTTTTTACATTTCTATTTTATAAATATAGATTCATGATGCTACTCATGTGATCGATTGAGATGTTATCCAAGTGGAACCTTAAGGAGAGTTCCAGGTGGGACCATACCATCCAACAAGTCAAAGTGCAATGGAAGCACCTTAGTCCAGAAGAATCTACTTGGGAATTGGAAAGTGTTATGTGGGAAGCATATCCAATACTATTACAAGATGAGGATATGGAAGAATAAAGAAGAAAGTTAGTAACACCGAGGACGATGTTATCCTTTAAAGGGAGGTGTATGTAATGCACCCACAATTAATAATTTATTATTAATTTCTGCTGAAATATTTTATTTATTATTTTAAATATTTTTGACAAAAAGTAAAAAATAAAACAGATGTAATCAATTATTATTTTTAATAATAGAAGATACTTAAGGGGACATAAGTGGAATAATTGTTGAAGAGTGTTTGCTGACCCACAAGAGGAAAATACAAGTGGCTAAAGCTACTGAGTGAGAACTCAAGGTGTAGGAAGCATCTTTCCCAAAATCATGTCACAACTCCTAGTTGAATTCTAAAAAGCAAGAGGCTTATAAATGACCAAATCATAGGTAAAATACTATATAATATTATGTCCATTAGCAAGCATGAGTCTACAATTGGACAGGGAACTAATATGATAATGGATTAGATGGTGCATTAAGTGGATTTTGCTCTTGTGGTTCAACGAACAGGATCGAGGGTTTTGGAGTAAGTAAACTTCCTATTTTGGGAGTTGGTTGGGAGGAACGACTATTCCACTTTTTTTTTCTTAGCAGTGGTGCAAGGTTCTTACTCTATGTTTTAATTACAATAGTCTATTTATTTTAAAGATGGATTTGCTGCTATATTCATAAGTAGAAATGTTTTATTTAATCTTATTGCACAATCATCTAACATGTATTAGATCTTGTTTATGTATCAAACCTAAATCTATTTATGTTTTATTTATATCTACGATTGGTTAATTCTGAGTAGGAAGGATTCTTAGATCGAGCATCCATACTTGAGTTAGGAATTTCTAAATGATTTTCTATGTTGTAGAATCAAATTCTTTCCCTAAATGATTATATATCAATGAATTATATTTGTTCTTTTGCATGTCGTAGATCTAGTTAATGGGCGACTTAAGTAGTTAAATTTAACATGTTTTAATACTAAACAATTAATATCCATATCAAAATCAAGTAAATGTAATCAAATAATCTAGGATTAATTTATTTATAAACTATCAATATAGATTCACACTACATTCACAGTTTATAACTTAACTAATTATCTAGTTAAGGAATCACAAGTTTCTACAGTCGCATATCAATTAGATATTTACATATAATATATATATTATAGAAAGAGTCACATACATGATAGTTATGCATAACATATAACTTATCCAACGAAATACTTTACGGATCTAATGCTAACAGTCATCCAATGTAAATCTACATTACAAGTGTAAACAAATCACAGAAGCAAGTATTCCATTTCCAAATACTGGTAGTAGTCCCATCTACGATGGTCGTTGAGCATTAATGTAATATAGTAAGAATATTAATAACAAATCCAAAAAAAATTGTAGGTGTGCATGCTATCGTTTAAATGGTGATTTCAATTATTAAAACTACTCCATAGAAATCATAATACCCTATGGGTTGTATGCTCTTTTAAACAAAAGCAAGTTAAAGATTATGGTTGTAATCCCATTTTTATGGTTTCCATCGTTACACAAAATTTAAACACAAGACGTTTATACCATATCTAACCGTTGCTGCATAAAAACACTAATCCCTCATATGGGTTAGTAATACCATTGTTATTATTACTATATACTCCCATTGTAAACACAACAAAGGCATTACTTTAAAACGGTTTTGTCAAAAAATATTCATGGCCATACAACCATCGAAGGATGGAAGCCATTAAATAACTCAAAAGAGTATACAAGTACAACTACAAAGTATTTCGCAACAGAGACCCTAAGGGTCTTTTCAGTGCTTTATATAGTAAAAAATTATCTAAATAAATGTACACATACAAGGTGTGATTGTAATACCATCTATCATGGATTCCACCTTTGTTTTGAAACCATAAATAAACTTCAATTAAAGAGCAAGCGAAATGGTGGTAAGACCATCCGTGATGGAACCCACAATACCCATGCAAGCACTAAAACTAAGCCCTAATGCACTTAAAACCAATACAAAGTAGAGAGGATATAAATACCTCTGTCAAATAGAGTGTAAACACCATTGGTTTTCAAGAAACACACACAACACTTATCTTGCATAGAGATGGAATGGTTTTCCTTTGCTCAACCCCTTTCGCTCAGGTTCTAATAACTACAATAAACCACATTATATATTAACAACAATGGATGAAATTTATTATTGTATAGTATGAAAACCAGAACTGGGGTTTTCGTTTTCAAACTTGGGCGTTCTAAGATGCAGGCCTAAGAGGAGGTCATCCTTTTTCTTTCCTCTCCATTTTTCCCAACCTGCAACAAAGGTGTCAGTTCTATTCAAAAGAATTTACTAAACCCTATAAAGAATATTTAACATAAATATAAACACCATAACACATACCTTTTGCGAGTTGTAGAGAGTCCAAGGGTTAGATCCGATGAGAAGACCTGTATTCCTCCTATTCTTGCACAAACAAACGTTGCAGAGTAAGTTATAGTTCATCCATTAGAAAAAAACTTAATTTTAAAAATATTTGCAGCATTAAACTAAGTGTACCCAGTGAAGGGAAGAAAAGAAATGGAATTAGTGGCTGAGTGAAGAAACAAGTTGCACACAACCATGGATGCCATGAGAAAGAAAAAGAATACCTTGGAAAGAAACTAGTTACATTTCCATCAAACACTAGCAGTGGCTACACCAAGAAACCCAACATTTCACCATTAACATAACAGATATCATCTCTCTCTCACACAGACCAAACAAACCAAGAATCTAGGGTTTAGACAACAAAGGAAAACATTAAACTCTTGCAAAACCCTAACTGTAAAACCTTACAAATGGACGACCAAGATGAGATATCGAGGCAAGCATGGAAGCCCGACTACGCTGTCAACTTGTAGCCAAGACACGCTTTTAAGCAAGTCGGCTCAAGTATGACACTTTTAAACCCTCTACCATATTAAATGATGGGTTTTTAATCATTTCTTCAAACCTTGTGAAACTATGCTAAGAACCATATCATATAACATAAAACCATTTCAATATAAGCCAACAATATATTATAATATATTAACATTGCAAACCATGTTTTAAACCATGTCAAATCCTCGTTTAAGCTTCTACACCTTCGCACCTTTGGACCAAAGTCCTTTACATTACCTTATATCATGGACTTAGGACTATTGTAACGCTTGTGGCCACATAAAACTTATCATAAAACCTTATTACAATGCAAGGTGGGATCAAGACTATGGTATAGTCTCTCAACCCTTGGGCTAGTAAGGCCCTAGTATCGCTAATAAAAAACAAAGAAAGAAACTGTAAAACATCACCTTTGGGCATGGATGTATGTGGTAATTAGAATTCGTCATTACCACATATGATGAAACTTGACATAGGCAATGAAATGATATAAGTAACTTAAATAAGCATCATTAATGAACTCATGAGTAAAACTGCTTGTTAAGAGTTGTATGAATATTGCTAGTTAAATACATGTACATTTTTTTTTAATTTTTAACGATTTTTGAGGTGTGTGACACTTTCCATTTGGAAGTGTAGCATCAGGAGAAAAGTCAGTTAGGTAATGTGCTCTAAGGGTGATAGGCTCAATGCAATCTAAAAATATGAATAAGAAGAGGCGAGGGTTCTATTTGTTTTTTATTTTTGCGCCGAGAGGCGCTCTACAGCCCAGTATGGGGGAGATCTTGTAACATTACGTAACGTTGTAACATTACATAACGTTATTTTTATTAATACAAAATATTTTTTTTAATTATAGGCTAAAATAAATGTCGGCCAAAAAAAACCTAATATGGGGGAGATGTTGTAATCTTCCTACCTAACAAAACAATAAAAAAGTAAAAATTTAATTATCCGTAAAAAAATATGGGTGAGGAAAAAAACACAATATGAGGGAGATGTTGTAATGTTTTTACTTAACAAAATAATAAAAAATGTTGGCCTTTCACATGGTTTTAAAACCATAAACCATGTGCATGGTTTTAAAACCATGTGCACATGGTTTTAAACCTATGGTTTTAAAACCATGCACATGGTTTTTATGCTGCATAAAAACCATGTGCATAAAAACCATGTGCATGGTTTTAAAACCATGTACAAGGTCTTCTAAACAACCCATCGTTTTATTGTACATGGTTTAGGAGGGCCTTGCAAATGGTTTTAAGACCATGTGTAAGGTCTCCTAAACAACCCATGGTTGTAGGAGGGCCTTCCATATGGTTTTAAAACCATGTATGGGGAAATGTTGTAATGTTAGTTCATAACAAAATAAAAAATAATAATAAATATTATATGTGGGCCATAAATAATATTAAATATTAATAATAAAATATTATATGTGGACCTTAAATAAAAAGATGTGTCTTTTGGTTTGAATCAAATCAATGGATACCTAGGAAGAGATTTGATCCCTCTCGGCACTTGATAGAGCCTAGGATTTGGATCTACGCTTGATAGAGCCTAGGATTTGGATCTACGCTGGTTTTATTAAGATTTGATCACCCTGTGAGTCGAGAACTTTCACTAAAATATGTATTAGTTATTTATGCTTGTCGAAGTATTTGGAACATATTAATGTTATTATATGGTTATTTTTAGTTACAATACTGTGACATTCATAAAATAAAATACTTAGCATCGATCTTTCTATGGTCTAAAAAATTGTTTGTTACCACAATTAATAGATGGTGTGCCATGCATTCTCATTAAGGAAAAGTTTCTCGATACAATGGAGAGATTTGATCTAAATTTTGCAATGATGTTATAACTATAATATTATCACCATAATATCATGGTGGTTTAAAACCTCTACTCCAAGCACTAAGGCCTTATCCTCGACGTTATTTGGCTTATTGCAACCGTATGATTAATCATAACATAAAAAAGGGGTATTCGCGTTAGGGTAGTTGTCTTCCCATGTTGTAATATCACACTGGTATATGAATTTGCCTTGATGTTTTACTAGCGATCATGATAATGAGGAGGGTGGCAGTCGTGCCACATATACAATCTAATTTATTAGCATGTTTAAATGGAGATTTATGTCGATATACTTGTATCTCTTTGATTAATTTTGATGAATCCTTGAATTAAGTATTATGGTGTGAAATCATCCCTCATGCCTACACGATGGGATTATTATGTGTGACGAGTGGTTACGAGTTTTTCCCCTTGCCTTCACATTCAAAAATCATTGGATCCTGCTCATATCTGGTTTGCATGGATGGATGAAAAAGGAATCCGCACTACAAAGTAATCATGATTGAAATTGAATTTTTTTTTTTTGCTCAAATCAGGATTTTGACGATTTGGGTAGTTTTAAAATCCAATATTTAGTCTAAGAAACATGGTTGTGGTTACTCAAATCTTAAAATTGCATAAACTGCAATTTTCAGCTACAATTTTGATTAGAATAATGAATAAAAAGCTAGAATAACAAGGCATTTTGGTTGCTTTTTATCCTATTTGGATTGTTTTAAAATCCGATATTTAATCCAGGAAACATGGTTGTGATTACTCAAATAGTAAAATTGCATAAACTGCAATTTTCAGCTACAATTTTGATTAAAATAATGAAAAAAAAGCGAGAATAACAAGGCCATTTGGTTGATTTTTATCCTACGCATAGTAAATATTCTCTAACTTACTGATATCTGTGTTTCTTGGTTCCTTGCATTAGCGTATTGTTGAATCGGGCCAAGATTCTTAACGTGAAATGACAACGAGTTGACATGCATGATGATTATACTTAACAAGTGTATTAATTACAAAATAAGAACTCAACTAATAAAATGTTTCATAAATTAATTTTAATAAATATTTAAAAATACAAAAAAAATTACAATGTTAATTTTTGGTGAATTCAAAAAATACTTAAAATCGAAATTGATTAATATAAGGTCAATGCAAAAATTATTACATAATTACCCTACTTACGACAATATTTTTATTTTAAAATTGAAAACAAATATACCTTATCATATTCTTTTTATAACTGAATGTTTCCTAATAGTAACATGACTCTCACTAAATACCTAATATATAATAATACAACAACATCAAAGATAAGAGGCTTCTTAATATTGCTTCAAACTCTAATCAAAACTTCGAGGTTCAATTAAGGTTTAACAGAAATATGCAGGTTTGTCCTAAAGATGCCAAGCCTCAACTAAACCATTAGAGAATAAGGAAGAGGCCATTTTGTATGGCAAGATAAAAAATATTAGTACATCTAAATTTAAGGAGAAATTGTGGTGTAATAAAGAATTATAAGATAAGGTAAAATTAATAAGCAAAAAGGAGGTGATCAATCCTAATTCAAAAAAACAAAAGTATATGTGTGTGTGTGTGTGTGTGTGAACTAGCCTAAAGAATAAAATCAATATTGCTAAAATTACAACAGGCTGTCATTAGATCCATAGTGAAATAAATCTCATAGGAAACTCAGAGATAGCCTCCTCTGACATTTAAACAACATATTATCTTAAAAGACTACAGATATTGGAACCTATTCCAAGGAACCCCATCACATTTATCCAAACCTGGCATCACACATCTCTTTCAAAATTTGTAAACCTCAGTGAAGTTCAAGATTTTTATTCTTATGGAAACCTTACATATTTTCTACCATGCACTTAGGCTATGGCAAGGCCTTGACCTCTAAACCTGCACGATTCAGGATCAAAACCAATGCCCCTATTCCTTGTGCTTAGGACTCAAGTCCTTACGATTTTCTTGGAAGCACTTAAGATTTTTTTAATCATAGCTTTATTACAACAATACTATGAGACAAAGCTAGGACATAGTCTTCCAAATATTTAGGGTTAATAGGGCCTAGTAAAACTAATAATAAAAATAAATAACCGTAAACGTCACCCATAGGGACATGGTTGTATGTTCGAAAGGAGATAGCCATTGATTCCACCTTTTTAAACCTGATGTAACATGTGGATAAATATTATTCACCTACATAATTAAAACATAAGAAACCTGCTAGTAATTGTTGTTAAAACAATGCATGTAAAAAACAATGTTATGATTTTTCAGGTGTGTTACATAATGGTATCAGAGCATGGTTACAAAATTAGGCCTAAACCAGATCAACACTAGAATTTTTAAAGAAAACATAAAACTAACTTCTACTTTATTTTGGTTTAATTCTATTACAAACAATAAAGAGAAGGATAACCATATTTTGCAGGAAACACTACAGATGCAAAGACGTCTGCAAAAGAATAACATCACGCAGAAAATCCTTTAAATCATGAAGATGGAAATTTAAGGGATGTGGAAATTTGGGTACATAAACGACATCCAAGATAATAAATCTGAACTAAGAAGAACCATGAAAGAACTTAGATCAGAGATAAGAAAAGTCAAAGAAGATAAAGAAGGACTTCTAAAAGCCCAGGAAGAATTAAATTATATTCTTTTATCCAATATACATAATGATGAAAAAGAAAAAAATAAGGAATATGAACTTAAACTACCCAAAATTGCACCTTACAAATGTAAGGGGAGGAAGATGGAATTTTCCAGACATAAAACTAAAACTTCTAGTCAAGAGTCACTTAAACATCAGTCAAGAAAACATCAAGAGTCAAGCAAAAGTAGTGATGATAAAAAAATGAAAAATAAATACAGACCCTATGAGGAAATATCTGGGGAGTTTAAGAAAATTAAACCACGAATGTTTAATGGTGAAATTGAGAAGGGTGAAGAGGAGGAAGCCTGGTTGTCCAGAATGAAAAAATATTTCCAAATATACAACTACTTTGATGAATTAAAAGCTAAAATAGCCATCTATAATTTTACTAGAAAGGCAAAAATATGGTGGCAGGATATAAAGAAAGTTAAGGGGATAAAAGAAAGATAGGTAACTTGGAAAGAATTTAAAAATATTTTTAAAAGAAAGTACTTATCAAAACAATATTATGAAGGAAAGGCCAAATAAGTTTTTGAATTAAGGCTAGGAGACATGACAATAAAGGAACTCTGCAATAAGTTTCTAAGCCTGCTTCGGTATGTTCCTTACATAATTGATGAGAAACCTAAAATACAACATTTTCTAAGTTGTTTTCCTATAATGTTCAAAGAACATATTTAGTATGATAATTCAAAGACGCTAGAGGAAGCGATGAGAAAGGAAAACTTCTGTTACAGCCCAAAAAAAAGAAGGAAAAATGTACCATCTTGAAAGAGTAAAAGGCCAAATAATTTTGATCCAAGAGAGAAAGAAAATAATTTCCAAAAAACACAAGGAATAACTAAAGGGGGTATCAGTGTAATAACTACAAAATATTGAAATCATAAAATTCTGCATTAAACCTCCTATTGTTCTTAACAAGAACCTAGAACAAAAAGAACCCTTAAAATGTTGGGAGTGGAGGAACACATTACTTTAAATACTTCCTAGTAATAAAAAATTATTTTAACGTTCATTCCATCTAGGAATAATTTACACTTGAGGACATGGAAAGGAGCTTACCCAGAATTTGTGCTGCATTGGAAAACCGAAAAGTAGATCATCAGACTTCTATGGTTCAAATCGAAGGTATGATAAACACTGAACCTATTTCTATTCTAATTGATTAAGGTGCAATCCTAAGTTTTATATCACCTAGAATAGTTGAATTATGCAAATTAGTACTAGAAAATTTTGATAAGTCATGGATAGTACAATAAGCTATCGGTACAAAATGGAAAGTCACTAGTCTTGTTAAGAATTGTAAATTGACGATGAATGATTTTATTATACATGTTAATTTAAATATTCTGCCTTTCGGTTCTTATGATTTTCTAATAGGAATGGATTGAATAGAAGAACATAAAGTAGTGTGAAACCATTTCAACATAACCTTTACATGTGTTGACGATAATGGAAACAATATAAAAGTAAAAGGGATCCCTAGAAATGTTACAATCAGATAAATCTCTTCGTTACGAATGAAAATATCAGTACGAAAATTATGTAAAGTGTTTGTTTTATATATAACGAATGATAATGAAAACGACAATAAAATTCAACTATAAGACATACCAGTCTTCAAGGAGTTTGAAGACATATTTTCGGAAGAAGTCCTTGGAGTTCCTCCAAAAAGAGACATTGACTTCATGATCGATTTGATACCCGAAGTGGTACCAGCATTGAAATCTCCTTACCGAATGAACATAATAGAACTTACATAGCTGAAATCACAACTACAAGAATTAACTAATAAAAACTACATTCGACCTAGTGTCTCTTCCTAGGGAACACCGATCTTATTTATGGAAAAGAAGGACATAACCTTAATATTATGTATAGACTACCGATAATTAAATAAAATTACCATTAATAACCGATACCCACTAAACCATATAGATGTACTATTCAATCAATTCCGCATAGAAACTATCTTTTCATAAATAGTATTAAGGTCTAGTTATCATCATGTACAAATAAAAGATGAGGATATCTTTAAAATGTCATTCAGGACCCACTATGGTCACTATGAGTTTATCGTAATGGATTTTGGGTTGACAAATGCATTTGCTGCATTCATGTGTTTAATTAATAACATCCTAAGTAACTACCTAAACACATTAGAGGAAATTTCAATTTAAAATGGGCCTTCCAAAAATAATACAAATTCCATGTCATCATGTATTAGCCAATCAAAATGCATTAAAATTAAAAAAGGGAGCACCTCTTAAACAATTTTTTAATATAAATTTGGGGATAGGTATCACAAAAAAAACTACTTTTTTTGTTCATATTTTCGACATATCTCCCTGTGTTTTTACTCAAATTTCGATCGAGAAAGCTAATTGGATGTCGAATTAAATTTTGCATCCAATGAGTACCCACTTGGCATACTTTTGATGGGCCCCTCTACACCAAAAACAATAAATACCTAAAAAATGTGATGATGATGTCATCATCGTGTTTTTTTAGGTATTTCTTTTTTTTGGGGTAGCAAGGCCCATCAAAAGTATGCCAAGAAGGTACGCGTTGGATGTGGAATTTAATTCCACATCCAACGAGCTCTCCTGATCGAAATTTGAGTAAACAAATAGGGAGATATGTCGAAAATACGAACTAAAAAGTAGTTTTTTCTTTTCTTCCTCCAAAATTAATAAATATTATTTTATTAATTTTCCTTAGGAGGCCCATTTTGAGTTGAAATTTCCTCTATGATTTTTTGGTTTTCTTCATCAATGACATACTAATATACTCTAAGAATGAATAAGAACATACGGAACATTTAAAGATAATTATGAAAGTACTAAGAGAACAAAAACTTTACACAAAGTTCAGTAAATGTGATTTCTATAAAGATAAGATTTAATACCTTGGACACTACATGTCTAAGGAGGGAATATCTGTTGATCCCGACAAAATCAAGGCCATCAATGAACGAAGGGTTCCTAAATACGTAACTGACATCAAATCATTTATTGGGACTACCAGATACCACCAGAAGTTCATTGAAGGCTCTTCTAATATTTCCTACCCCATAACTTCATTATAGAAGAAAGGTAAAAAGTTCGAATGGAATGAAAATTGCATGGAAATATTTAACAAACTAAAACACCTATTAACTACCACCCCGGTCCTAAAGATTATTGATCCATTCAAGGATTTCATTGTATGTATTGACGCTTGCAAGGAAGGGCTAGGAGGAGTTTTATTACAGGAAAACTATGTCGTGGCATATGAATCTAGGAAATTAAAAGAACATGAGAAAAATTATGTGACAAATGATTTAGAACTTGCTGCCATAATTCACACCGAAAAGATGTGGTGGCATTACCTAATTGGAAGAAAATTTATGCTTATGCCTGATAACATAAGCCTTAAATATTTATTTGATCAGCAGAATTTGAATGCGAGACAGAAAAAAAAAATATCATTTTTAAGCGAATATGATTTTTAAATAAAACACATAAAAGGAAAAGAAAAAAAAGTAGAAGACTCTCTAATTCATCATGCAAATTTACTGTTTGCAAGCAGTAGCTATGAATCTAATCTGGAAAATCATATTTTAAGCGCTGAAAATTCTGATAGGGAACATCATATTTTAAAATAAAAGACTACTAAAAATGAACAAAATCAAGTAAAAAAAGATCTTAGCCTAAATAAACAAGGACTGTTGTTGCATAAAAACAAGCTCTGCATACCAAACATAACAGAAATTAAACTTATAGTTATGAATGACCTCCATAAACAACCGTATTTAGGGAATTCTTGATAACAGAAAATGATCATCATGATAAAAAAATATTTCTTTTGTCTAGACATGAAGAAAGAAGCGGGAGAGGAATTATCTCATTGTATATAATGTCAGCAAGTTAAGGTGGAACATCAACATCCAGTAGGATTGTTGCATTCACTACCCATTCTAGAATGGAAGTGGGAAACAATTTGCATGGATTTTATAACAGGCCTACCGAAGAATTTTTGATAGAATGATTCAATAATGGTTTTAGTCGACAAATTAAGTAAGTTTTATCATTTTTTTCTTGTTAAATATAGCTATAAATACGTTAAGAGTACATATATTTTCATGAAAGAGATATTCATGTTATACAATGTACGAAAGATAATAGTCTCAGATAGAGATGTGAAATTTATAGGTAACTTCTGGAAATATTTGTTTAAAGGTTTAGGAACACAGTTGAATTTCAGTACTACATATAATCCACAAATAGGTGGGAAGAATGAAAGGGTAAATAAAGTCTTAGAGGACATGCTAAGGATGTATGTCATGGAAAATCCAGGTAAGTGGGAAGACTACCTACACTTAGTAGAATTTTCATATAATAATAATTTTCAAGTTGTTGCAGGAATGTGTCCTTTGGAATTATTATACGAACACAAGAGTAATACTCCAATTTCATGAAGCAGACCATTTGATAGATTAATGTTAGGAATTGATTTTTTAAAGGATACAGAACTAACTATGAAACATGTACAACAAAAATGGAAGGTCTCCCAAGACAGGAAGAAAAATTATGTTGATTTAAAAAGAACTCCTAGAGAGTTCCATGTGGGTTATCATGTGTATATAAAGGTAAATCCCAAGAAAAGTTCCTTGATATTGGGAAAGTATTCCAAAATTGGCACCTAGGTATTGCATGCCGTTTGAAATTTTAGCTAAAGTAGGGTCTCTTGCATACCAGTTATCCCTACCACCCAATATTAAAGTGCATAATGTGTTTCACGTTTCTATTTTAAAAATATATGTTCATGATGTTTCTCATGTGATTAATTAGAATGTAATCCAGGTGGAACCCAAAGGAGAGTTATAAGTGGGACAAAATTGCATTATCGACAGGATAGAACTTTTACTCTAGAAACATATCATCGAAAAAAGTCAAGGTGCAATGTAAGAACCTTAGTCCAGAAGAAGCAGGCTTGGGAGATGGAAAGTAATATGCGCAAGGCATATCTAGACTTATTCCAAGAGGATGAAATGGAAGAATAAAACATAAATATTATAACACCGAGGATGGTGTTATCCTTTAATGGGACATGTATGTAATACAATTTTAATTAATAATTTATTATTAATTTTGCAAGAAATATACTTTAATTAACATTTTATCATTTTATTATTTTTGACAGAAAAGTCAAGAATAAAACATTTTGTAATAAAAAAATTTTATTTAATAAAATATGCTAAAATGCGGAAAATGTTGATATAGCTGTTAAAAAGTGTTTTTTGACCCACAAGAGGAAAAGACATGTGGCTGAAGCCACTAAGTGGGAACTCAAGATGCAGGAGGCATCATCCCAAAAAATAGGGTCACAACTTCTAGTTGAGTTCTAAAGAGAAGGAGGATCATAAATGACCAAGTCCTAGAAAAAATATTATATATTAGTATGTCCATGAGCAGTGGGAGGCTAGCAGTGGACATGGATTAAATATGAGAATGCAAGAGAAGACACATTGAAATAGTTTTTCTCTTGTGGTTCAGTAAATAGGGTCGGGGGTTATGGAGCAAGTAGCTTGGATGCTTTGGGACTTGATTGGGAGGAACAACTTCTCCACTTTTTTTTTCCCAGCATTGGTGTCATGTTT